>VWZK01019645.1:0-13543 GCA_013396935.1 Baryphthengus martii
AAAATGAGCTTTCTAAAAGTTTTACGATTCTATGATTTATGTGAAGGAAAAATAACAAGTGCAAAGTCCAGTCAAGTGGAGACCTTCTTGCTCTCTACAACTCCCTGAAGGGAGGCTGTGGTGAGGTGGGGGTTGGTCTCTTCTCCCAGATAACTTGTGATGGGACCAGAGGAAATGGGCTTAAGTTGCACCAGGGGAGGTTTAGGTTGGATATCAGGAAAAATTTCTTCACTGAGAGAGTGGTGAGGCCTTGGAACAGGCTGCCCAGGGAGGGGGTGAAATCACCACCCCTGGAGGTGATAAAAAAAAAGTGTAGTTGAGGCACTTGAGGACATGGTTTAGTGGCTATGACAGTGTTTAGTAGGCGGTTGGACTTGATGATCTTGAAGGTCGTTTCCAACCTTAACGATTCTACGATTCTGAGTAAGTGGTAGGAACCAGTGCTGTTATGAACCGTACTGGAAGAAAATAAATTAAAAAAAAAAATTAAAAATTGATTAGATTCTACCTGTGAGATTTTTCTTCTGTTTTCTTTATACCTGTAGATCTCAGATAAGTCCCTTAGTTAGAAAATTACAAGCCTTGGATTGTGAGTGTCAGCAGATGTTGTGGAGAAGGAATGAGAGGCTAGAACTCCAATCCTGCAGTCCAAACAGATGGACATGAGGCAAGGCAGCCAAGAGAGCAAGCCATGGGCACCTAGGAGAAGAATTCCCAGTTGTGGATGCAAAAACATCTAGTCCTAGAGTTATGGTACAATACGATCGATATCACCAAGGCTTCGAAAGCAAGCCACTGAAAGGCTCTGGTGGGCTGACAAATTAATTTTTGGTCTGGTTGCACTACCTGCAATGCAGTGTTTTAATGTTCCTTTAGCCAGACAGCCTACTCAAAGTCTCTGTGAAACAAGTCAGCAGCTTTCTACAGGCTGGCTGAAACTCAAGTGCATGAGTGACCTAGTTGTATAAAACTGGTCTACAGGTTGAAGAACATCCAAGCAAAGAAGCAGTAAAAGGCAGACAGTTTTCAAGTCACTTCTAATGGCACTCAGGAGAAAAAAAAAAGTTTTGACATATTGTATAACATTAGAGCAAAATTTCTAATTACCTTTGCTTCTCCAAGGGCTTGAAGAGGACAGCTAGAAGATCTATTTACAGTCTTTCAAAACGATGATACTCTTCTCTGAGTCGATTTTTTTGGCAAAACATTTGTCAAGTTCAGAAAATCCCAAATTGTGACTTGGCCTTTGCATTGCATAATCTCTCTACCCCTCTATCAAACTGGTGCATCTTGGATTTCATATTTTCTTTTCGCAGCTCTCGGTCTCTTTTGCCTATTTCAGCATTTTCTATTATTTCCTCACTGTGAAGAAACTATTAAAAACAATAGTAAACTTCAGCCTTTGCAATACATGAGAAATTCATTTCTGCACATGCATGTATTTCAGAAAACACTTTTTTTGGGCTCTTCTTTACGAGTTAGATCTGAAACCATTAACTTTTGCTATCTGTACCTACTCTAACACTCATTAGGCAGCATCAGCTGGCAAGTTGGCACAAGTCATGGCCAGCTAATTTTTCCCCAGTTGTATATTATAAGTAAGTTCTCACATAAATGAAACAGATTGTCTGCTAAAAATGCTACTACCAAACATAGAAACTGTAAGAATGTAAAAAAAAAGTCTGAAAGAAATAAATATGCTGTATATTGAAACTATTTTTTGAGAGCCGTTGCAAACAATGAAACAGTTAATTTGTTTAAATACCTAAACTAACGGTTACACAGCAAATAAAGACAAAAGTTCCAGCATTACTGTGGTGAATCTATCAAAGTAAATCCATCTCCCTTGAGGAAGTCTCAATTTTTCCTCACACTTATATTTTCTGATCCTTACAGAACTGAGGCTACCTGTAGGTTACCGGTTAGGAAAGCTGTTTCTTTCTCTGGTGTAAGTTAGATAAGCATTTGCTCTATTTTTTCCAAGTCCCTTAGATGGTACAATTAATTACATGCATTGCTATCAGCAAAATTTCCACTATTTACGGTGACTGATCAATTATATCACTGACAAACGTATGATTTTATTTACTTATTTTGATGCGGAGGTTTTCACCCAATTGCTTTGTTCTGAGCAATTTTTATTTTCTTCCTGCTCTGAAAACCGAAATATGGTCCATAATCTTCACACTAAAAGGCTTTTAACACAAATGCATGTTCCAAAGGGTGAAAGGCTACGAGCTCCCTTTGATCCTCAAGGGTTTCAGACGTAGAATCACAGCAGCATTTGTTGGATGTCGTTTGAGGTGGGTACCCTACAGACACCTCTGGAAACTTCCCAACCAACCAGATGTAGCAGTTCTTCTGTATATAGGAAAACTTGTCAGTTACTTCGTTTTAAATCTCATCATTATTCATTCTATTAATTGAGCCCTATTTAACATATATTAATCGAGCCCTATTTTTGAGTTTCTAGGTCAAACTGCAAAGACAAATATCATAAAAAATCTGTTATATTTCATAGTAGTTATCAGTCTTGCTTCTCACAGACCAATGCTGTTACTTGTATTTCTTACCTGACAATTCTTCACTGAGTCATGCATCAGTCACTTTATTATTTAACTTCTAGAGGCTATTAAGCTATTAGGCCTGAAATTACCCAAGCCTCCTCTACACTATTTTTCAATATTGATCCAACATTTAGTATTCTGCCTATCTTCTGAAACTTCCTTCTGGACCACAGCTTATTAAAGACAATTCCTTGGCTGACTGTTTAAAGACACTTACAATCACGTTATTTCAGATTGTTTTTATAAATAATTGGGTTTAATAGTAGTCACTTTCTGTTCCAGCAGTAACTGAGAAGAATAATAGGTACCTTCAAATATACTCTCTAATATATCAAACAGAAATAAGAAATATTTATCAACGACATCTTCGAGGTCTGTTTTGTACTAAGCTGACTGCTTTTCCCATTTCTGTCCAATCAGTCTCAGAGCTGGTATTTTTTATTCTTCTTAATATATATGCGTTTCTAACAATATCCTCATTTACTTACCTTACTAATTTTCTTTGGTCTCCAGCACCCTTTAGTTTCCCCAGATTTGGGCTCCGAGATCAACTTCATCTTGTCCCTATAACTAGGGTAGGATGACAATATACCTGATTTCCCAGAACTATTTGGCCTGAGAATTAGAGAGCACCTCCATTACACACATCTGGAAGGCAGAGCCTGCAGCTGTACCATGAGGACCAAAAGTATTTGTGAAGTCCTGGTATAATAATGACCAAAAAAAATCTTAGATAGCAGAGCTGGATATAATCTTGAGAGAAAGCGGCCCTAAAAAGAACCCTTAAGCACTTCAGTTTAAAAACTCAAATAAGTGGTGCTAGAGTTTGGGGTTCCACAGTACAGAAGTACTGATACTCAG
Organism: Baryphthengus martii; assembly: GCA_013396935.1. NCBI lineage: Eukaryota > Metazoa > Chordata > Aves > Coraciiformes > Momotidae > Baryphthengus > Baryphthengus martii. Next base: position 3,429 of record VWZK01019645.1, read on the forward strand.
TATTTTCCTTCATATCCTCTGTGTCCCAACATAGAGAGAATATTGAACTCTTCTCTTCTTCCTCTTCTCTTCCTCCTCCTCTCTTCCTCCTCCTCTCCTCTTTTCTTTTTCCCGTATTTTTCCTTTACACACTTGCAACCACATTATGTGGCTCAACTGGAGGATGCAAGTGTTTTTAAAATAATTTTTCCAGAAAAGGACCTCATTTCAGAGGAACCAGGACAGGCTAAACTGAAAAGTACAGAGAAGAAGGTATCACATCAATAATCACATGACTGTCTCACCAAGGAAGTTCTGTAACAAACAATTCCATTAGATATCCAGCAAATAGTATCATTTCTGTTTGCTCTGTGCAGGCTGCACTTAGTTTAACAGCTGCTACTGCTAAATAAAAATATTTAATCTCTACCATCTGAACTGGTAGTGAAATGGTTCTAAGCGGCTACCTTTTGGAACCAGAGCTTTTCTTTCTCCGACATTTATTTTCACTTTGAAGTGATACAAACTCAACAACAACAAGGGGGAGAGTTCAGATCAGAATCTACACTAATGCCCTTATTTGAAACATCAAACAGTTTAAAGCCTTGGTGGGAGAAGGTGAGGGGAGGTGACCTTAAATGACAGGGAAAATATACAAATTTTAGAAAAACTAGTGCATCTCTTGTATTAGTAGACTAATGTCCTTTAGTCTAGACATCCTTACATTCCAAAAGCTCCTTAACTGATAAGAAGGACTCCAATTTTTTTTCCATCATAGAGACAAGCTAAGGAAGCCACGAAGTTTTCAGATTTCTTTACAGTAACAGTTGGTTTCAGTTACAAAAGAAACAGGAGCTGAGTGGTAAGGTCATCATCTACACACGTCCCAGAGATGGTCCTAGAGATGGCAAAATAACTTCTGACATTGAAAATCATGAAAAACTCTATGAGGTGGAATCCTCTGAAGATCAGTTCGGTAGCAACAAGAAAACATCGAAATAGTTCTGCTTTTCTTACCCAGCAGGTATTTCACTAACGGTGGATAAAGAAAAGCAGGAGTGAAGAGAGATGTCTAAAGATAAATATTTCAGATAGAAATGATTCATAAATATGTGTTCACAGTGGCCAAAGAAATTCCTGGATTTTGTAGCCCTACAGATTTCAGCTGTTTATGTCTGTATATTTACGGGCTTTTAAACTTATTGACTCCCCTCACAATACTTCAGTGAATTTTCCAGACATCTTAATTTTTGTTTTGGCCAAGGACGGACTAAGGGATGTGAGGTGATGAACATCACAGCAGCAAAACATGTACCAAAGCCCAGGAGCTGTTTCCTGCACTGACGTTTTCAACTCTGCAAGGTTTTCCTGATGCAGCAGAACTAAAGGAGAGCTTGATTTGGGCAAAATACAGCTTTTCAGCTATGTCTAGATTTCTGAATCCCCATCATTCGTTTGGGTTTTTTTTTTTACAGATAATCCTTCTTTAAAAGCTATGCTTTGTCAAATTTGCACAGCCACAGCTTCAGAAGTAAAACGTCTTTATTGACTAACAAAGGCTCATGGTGTTTCCACATAGAAGACATGCCACAGCTTATTTAATTTTCTTCCTAGCTTAGGAAATGAGGATATGGATGTAAAGGATTATTCATATCGAGTGGGGCTTTGAGGTAGCTGGAGAGGAACGAGAAGCTGAAAGGCAGGAAGAGAGGTGAAATTGAAAGCACCATGCCAGAACGATTTTGGCCTCAACTGGTGAAGACAACTCAAGTTTGGCTGAATCAGCTGAACTACAAAAGAAATTTTTGTATAAATAATATGATCATCATTCCTTTGTGGAGAAGCTGATGGATAAGATAAAGATCACAACAACAAAATGTGAAAACTCAGTAAGATATATCCATATAAACACAAAAATGTTGGTTTGGGGTTACCGTTCGAGTTTGGACATCTGAGAGGTCCAAATACTACACTACAAAAATAATTGTTTGCTGTAGTGTCTGTTCAATACAAGACAAAACAGCTTCAAGATGTCCACCTTCCATGGGACTAAAACGTTGGAGAGTTATCTTTGATCTTGTTTTGGGTAAATGTGTTTGGGCTACAGGCAAATGACAACTTCACTGGCAAACCCTGGCCTGAAGATGGCTAACCGAGCAGGACACGGAAAAGTGTCCCGCTTCTATTTCAAAAATGGAATGTACTAATAAAGTTTGATTCATGTACCAAAAAAATGAAATAAATAATCATGAATATATATTTTTTAAAAAAATTAAATCCATTCTAATCTATTTCAATGGGAAGAGAAAGATGATGGCACTAGTTCATTTTTTAATTAACTACCCCATTCCACATTCAGTTCCTTCTCCTTGATCTTGCACTACCTTGCACTGATGAAGGAATGTGACACACATTTCCTGAATATTTTTTGCAAAGTCATTTACATTAATGTGAATTCACATTATTTCTCTGGAATAACTTGTCAGTTGCTATTGTGACTCTTAAATAATCCAACTCAAAAACTGCTTTTCTTAAATAATCCATTAAAATATATTATAATTCAGTATTAGGTAGTGAGTATTAAAAGAAAAGAATATACAAAACTAAATCATCTAAATAATTGGTAGATTAAATAGTATTATTATTACTGATATTTGAAGCACTAATAAACACTTGAATTGCTAGGTAAATATATAATCTAATATTTAAATAATCAGAAATAACTCATCCTAAGCACTTAAATACACTTTGCTGAAAAGATGTCAGTGGAAATTTTCTCTTCCCACCACACAGGGATGGAAAGTTATCTCTATCAAATGAAATGGTTGTTTCCCTAGAAAATTTCTGTTTCCTTTTTCTCATGCTGATGGCTTCTCTACAACTTATATAACTCAAAGACTCCATTTAAAAATAATCTCTTAAAAGTGAATCTTTCATTTCAATTTTACATTTGGCTTGTCCGAACAAAATCTGACAAGGCTGTAGATTTCCTGTGCATTACTGAAAAGTTTAAAGCGTTTTTGAAAGTGAGCTACACAACTTCCTAAGCCTGTTTATTGTTAACTTTGATGGAAAAGTTTGGACGTCATGAAGGATCCTTCATTCTCCTCACTGCAAACCAGGAAGCCTCCTTGAGCTCAGAATAATTGTCGGTTTAGTGACAAATATTCCCTTAAAATTAGATTGCAATTCACAGTGCTCTCGTCAGAATACAGAAGTAGTTGATGTTCATATTCAGACAGAAATGTGGCAAGTGAACGTGGATCTCTTTTGAATTTACTGTCATTTCTCTCTGCCAGCTGGGCAGGCCTGAGGGGTTATGACAAATCACTTGGGATCATTTAGCTAGATCACAAATCAATCATCTACAAAAAGATTATTATGTCCATCTGTAAATACTCTACCTTTCCCAGCTTTAAAATTGGGCTAAAACTTTCCAAAAACTATTTTCTGTCGTTACCTGTACCCCCTACTGTGGGCATGACTATGATAATTTTTCTCATAATGAGGATCAGATAAGCTAGTACCATGTCATTATTCTTGATAACTCATATTGCTGAGATCATAGAATCCTAGAATGTTAGGGGTTGGAAGGGACCTCTGGAGATCATCAAATCCAACCCCTCTGCCAGAACAGGATCACCCAGGACAGGCCACACAGCAACAGATCCATGGGGGTCGGAAAGTCTCCAGAGAAGGAGACTCCACCACCTCTCTGGGCAGCCTGGGCCANAGGGAGAAGAACCTTCCTAGACCTGTTAGATGTCCTGGTATTGAGCTCCTCTGCTGCCAGTGACCATGGTATATTTTAGAAACAGCACATCTGCTTTTGCCTTTCAGAAGATACAAAGGTGTATAAAGAATAAGGAGCTGCAAAAAAAAAAAAATATATATATGTAGGCTACAGCCTGTCTTTCTTACTGGTAGAATCAACAGTATTGAACAAAGAGTTTTAAACAGGTGTTGGCTTCTTTTTCCTTGCAGTACTTGGAAAATTAAATTCCTTTAAAAGCCACTTTTGTTCACTGCTGAGCTACAAGCCAGTTCTGCTCCCTGAAGATATTTGTTCATTCCCTTCCTCCACCCCCCCTCCTCTTCCCGACCACAGGAGGATTAAACTATTTCTCAGTGCAGTGAGCTGAATCGCTTTGTTCAGCCAGTGCAGCTCCTGCCTGGGCAGGGGAGTATTATAGATTTACAGTTTTCATTACCTAAGGCTGAAACTGTTAATGAGGTTTATGTTGGCTGCAGGGGGTTGAGGGAAGGCATCGTTCCACTCTCATGGCTGGGCCGAAAGGAGAAGACATTGGATGTGACTCCAGACCCGTGCACATACTATCCATTGCTATTTCTTTTGCTCTTTCACAAATCGTGGTGAATTCTTAGGGCTTCTTCTTAGAGCTGCACATCCTGACCCAGGTTAGACTGGTTCTTTTCCCTGGTAGCCAGTTCTATACCGTGACTTTACAATATGGCCATAAACTCAGTATGGACCTCAACTCTACAGACCCTCTCACATGCACTAACTTTAAACTGTAGTGACGAGTATCCTTTTTTCTTTCTTTTCTTTTATTTTTTTTTTTACTTACCAAAGGAGAAGGCAGATGTCCCTTTTATATAGCAGCAAATCACTGCCCTAAGAAGCGAGACAACCCTCCTCAGGCTGGCTCCTCTCCTCATCCCCAGGACATATATGTAGCCAAAAGGTTCCGAGTTGAGTTCAGTGAGAAATACTCAGTTTTTTCCTGCTGAAGCTGTGCCACCTTGGGAAGATAATGCACAGGGATGGTCAGGAAGCGCAAGCGAAGCCAGCACACATGCTAAGCCTCTCCTGGACTTGAAGGGAGCTCCTCCTTGTAGCTTTGCAAGGCCCCGCAGATCAGGTACTCCAGTGACCTAAACACAGCAGTGGGTTACAGATGTTTAACATTTATGGCAAAAGGGATCCTGAAAATATTCACTTTGTTTCCTCTTAGGTAGGAAAGAGTTACTTCTCTCAGTGCACAGCAGCAGAACAGCTCTATTCAAAGGCCATGGTACAGAGCTGAGCACAACCTCTCGGCTGTTGATATAATTGCTAAGGCAAGACAAACCACTTTATGAAGGAAGGATACTGGACATTTTTTTTTGCCAAATCCATCCCAGAATACATTGCATTTAATACGTTGACTCAAAAGCTAAATGGACTAACAGTGCTGCCGTCTTTTCAGCTGTCTAGTAGGAAATAGGACTCTAGATATGAAAATATTTCAGTGTCAGTTACTGCGCCTGCCTGAATAGCGCAAGAGTGACAATAATTATTCATTTTATACCATGCAGGAAAGAGCCATTTTCATGAATCAGGTGATTTACCCGAGTGTCAGGGAAGGAATCAGCTTCTCCTGCTTTGTAGTGTAACACACAATCCAAACTTTGCATTCTTGGCTCACCAGACACAAGGCTCTTTTAGAGCCAAAGATCAGCACTTTCAGTATTTCCATTGAAGTCAAGCTAAAAACATTCAGCAACTTGATTAAAAGAGCCCAAAGAAACAGCAAGAATGGGGGCACGGGGTCACAACTAGGAGTAGCAGAGAGAACAAGGAGTACTTGGGAATCCAGTCTTTCTTTATTCATTTACAGCCTTAAACTGCTGTATACGTGGCAAGTCTGCCCTTCACAGACTTCAAGCTGTCAAGGGCTTTGCAAGCTGTTATTATTTTAATTCGACAAGTCACCTACGCAGAGAATACAGAGCACAGAACACTGAAAACCTCTATCAACTGGGTTTAGGTTGTTCTTCCTTTTCCCCTTCCCCCCATATACAACTGAGCCTAAAATATATCTAATTTGTGTATGTTAGCTGTGCAGCAAATGGACTTTTGGGCAAGGCACTGGGCTGAAATGCTGTGAAGTGAATTTTGCTTCAAAGGCAGTAATAGCACAGCTGTGATTAAGAAGAAAACAGGGTTGGATATGAAAGCATAATAGATACAGCATCAAAGTTTCTTGAATATGGCTTTTTAGAAAAAAAATTACACTTTAACAACATAAAACAAAACAAACCACGAACTACTCTGGGGCATTTAGATATAACATAGAAACGGATGTTTTACAGTGAGTAGTTTGTTAAAAAAAAAATAAATCCATAGAAGTAAATTTTCCATAGCCAAGGAATCACGCTGTGTGTAGTTCTGTTGACTTCCTCACAGAAAAAAAAATTACCCAGATTTGTTAAACTAAAAATCAAGTAGGATGTCACTAGAGTTACACAGCATGGGAGAGTGAGGCCGAGTATTGTTCGATACTACCAAGGCAAACTACCCCTGTGTGACTAGCACTTCATTTGGCCTTTCAATAATATGTTTTCTGTCTCTGAGAGTGAAAATAAATTCAGTAAAATGTAATTTTTATTCAAAGAACAGGCCTGTGTTTGCTTTATAAAAGCTCATATCTGGGTTAATTTCCAAACTCCCCCTGGGTTATACTTTGAAATGAACATTTAATGAAGACAAATATACTCACCCACCGAGAAAAAAAATAATTTAATTGCTGTATCTCTGATATTACCATTTTCCAGGAGTATTCCATGCACATCAAGAATGCCAGCAATGTAGCAGACACTTCTGTTTCATTTAAAGTTAGAAGATTAAAAATGGCAGAGACTGATAGAAAAATTCTCTCTGCCTGATTAATCAGTCCTACCTGGAGGCAGTGCAAACACGCCTCTTGGCTACAAGAGATTTTGACTGGGGACTTAAACGGGAACGTGGTACCATACGCTTGTTCCCAAAACTCAACGTGACCCAGTCCATGTGCACATAAGGAGCACAGGAAACAAGAATTAGAACTGGTGTAGAGTAGAAGCTCCTGTTTCGTCTGGATGAGTCGCATTATCGAAGTAATTTACTGTTACGTGGCATTATTATCATAACGAAGGGATTCCCTCCTGGGGAAAGGGTGAAATGATACAAAGGGCCGAATGCGCTGGAGCAAGAGAGTAAGAATACAAAAATTTGTGATTTGATTTTCAATGTTTCTGCATTTTCATGATGCAGAGATCTTATTGAAATTTAAGAAATCCAATTCAGAAGGTGAGTCATTTGAAGTTCATGGGTTTTACAAAAGAAAAATAAAGACTATAGGTCTCCTTAGCGTAGAAACTGTCTTAAGTATAGAATCATAGGATTGTAGATTCGTAGATTCGTTAAGGTTGGAAAAGATCCCCAAGATCATCAAGTCCAATCTTCTACCCAACACCTCCACAACCACCAGACCATGTTCCAAAGCGCCACATCCACCTGTTTTTCGAACACTTCCAGGGATGGTGACTCCATCTCTTCCCTGGGCAGCCTGTTCCAGTCCTTAACTACTCTCTCAGGAAAGAAATTCTTCCTAATATCTAATCTGAACTTCCCCTGGAGCAACTTGAGGCCATTTCTTCTTGTCCTGTTGTTAGTTACGAGTACAGCTAACTACAGTTATTAAGTACAGCTCTGAAGCATGAAATACAGAAATTCTGAGTACTTAATTAAGATTTGGAGGTACGAGAAAATATTTCAAAAGTTCAGACTGAATATACACGCCTATAGTTTGGCAAAGGATAACAAAACAGATACTTTATATCAGATCCAAAGTGCCAATGGTAATCCTGAAAGAGATGCTCATGGTAAAGAAGGAAAGAAACAAGACACTGATAGTCATCCCTGAACATTTGACAACCCAATATCTCCTGGAAAATTACATCTTGGAAAAATTACGGCAGAAGAGGAGATGAAAAGCGTTGGGGTTCTGCTAAATTGTTTTGTTTCAGAAGAGCATAAAGAGAAGAAACTGGAAAGTGGGAGACAAGGACCGGTATTGCTGGCAGATACTGAAGACGATCAACGTAAAGGCCAGGAAGGTTTGGAGAGAAGCCTTGCTTTGATATAATGTTGATTGCTAAAAGACTCAGTCACAGGTATATTTTTATCCCTAACTTTGATCCAACTGATGGTAGGCACCATTTAACATGAAGCTTAACCATGTAGCATTCCTGATGCCGCCTTCTTTCTTTCACAAGTCCATTTATCTTTGTAATCCAGCGCCGTTTGCTCATTTAGTGTTTGAAGAGGGTTCCAAGTCTTTGTGACGGTAGATGTCAGGAAGGAATCCACCTGGTTAATTTAAGTCTGAATCAATCAGCATTTCATGCAGGCTTGATTTCTGTCTTGCATCTTCACTTTATTATGAAAAAAAAACCAAAAACCACCACAAAGGAAGGACTTCCTCTGTTAGTGGTCACAAGAAGAGGCTGTAGTAAGCAGAGTGTACTACAACGATGCTCAGAAGAGACATCCTCTGACATCCTCCTATGTAAAATGTTTCAGTCAGTTAATTCTTGCTGCTTAATTCCTCTGTCAATTCACATCAAACACATGGGAAGAGCAGTAACAAGAGTTGTATGAAGACAGATGTCTCACCTCTATGTTCTGCTTGAGACATTCCTCTGGTAAGTTCAGAGGAAACAGCCAAAGAAGTAAAGCTGCAGTTTTCACACCGCAATTGCAGCGGCCAGCATCTTCCTAATTTCATCATCTCCAAATCCATGGAGGGAGAATAACACTACAGCATTTTGCTTCGTTCATTTCCCTGGGAACGGCAAGATCTTGCTCCTCTGCTAATGACCATTCACATTGTTTATGAGATAACTTCTTCAGACCTTACTGGGAAAGTCCCACCAAAGCACACTTCTGATTCGCTCAGTCTCCGTAAAGGTCGTTTCAAATCCCTGTCTAAATCAGGGATAGTGCTAACTGGAAATCAAGTTTCCCTCCTCTCAGGGGATTACATCACCTCCTGTTGTACATGGTGTAAATGAACTCATGCCCCACCTCACCGCATTTGGGCAGAGAGGGCTGCTCTCACTGCCTTCTCTAGCACCAAAGTCCTTTGTCAAGTCGCCCCTCAATGACTGTAAAAAAAAAGCAGATGGTGAAAGAGCAATGTGAAGAGAAATGTGGGGGGTTTTGTTTTTTGGTTTGGGTTTTTTTTTTAATAAAATGCAAGATGGTGACAGAGAGTAAAAAAAGACCACAGGAAGCTGTGGAGATCAAGGCAATACCTGGCTCCTACAGTGAAAACTCATCTTTGACTGGCAGAATCTGTTGCCTAGAACCATCACTGCTTCAGAGGTCAGGTTTTTCTTGGAGCTGTGGCATCAAAGTGTCACAGCAAGAAAGCAACTCACTCCAAATAGCTCTAACTGTAATCTAGGAATAGTTCTTAATCCTGCCTAGAGTGTGGAAGCTACAGGTCTTGTGTACTTTCGGCACGGGAAAACTCCCCATCCTGGTAGAAAAGACACGGCAACATCTCTCTAAGAAAATTCTAAAATGCTTTCCATGTATTCCTCTGCTGGATGTTTTTCATTTTATTTTTACTTCACCTTCTAACTCTACTACTCAACCACAAGCTAGAGGTCTAAATGACAGGAAGCAAGCCTAAAATCCCATATGCCTTTTTTAATTTCCACCTGTCACCGTGCAAATTTGGGCTATTTGTTCCAGCGTCGCTAGGAAAGAGAGACATAGTTCTGTGAGGTAACTGCACCTCTGCTAAAGCTCTTAAATCCAGCTCTCTGATGGAAAGAGTTTCATTAATACAACACACAATTTTGACATCACCATTGGAACAAGTCACCAATTTGTGCATGAACCATTGCCCTGTCTGCATCTGCTCCTTCAATAGTCTAGGCCTTCGTGCTCTTACTGAAATTTCTTACTGAGTCATAATGGCTATTACACCACTTAAATTGTTTCATCTATCTCTATCTGTCCCTATTAAATGATGGGAATACGAATGGAAAAACATATTTATTTACTGAAACAGTGGAAAAAACAGCAATATAGAAGCATCTTATTGGTTTTTTTTTCCTGCAAGACATTCACATAATGCCAAGCAACTGTGACTTCACCCAGCCCACAGTTGCTATAAACTGGGCTGCTCTTACTGAAGTAGTAGAAAAGACCCATACTGGACCAGAACCTGAACGACTATAGTTTAGTTTGAAATATTTCTATCTATCTGCAGCCCAGTCCCTCATAGCTCCTTTTCCCCTCTTCCTCCCATCATGTGAACCATGTTGGCAATTCCAAGCACCGCTATAGGCTGGGCAGT
>VWZK01019647.1:271-51231 GCA_013396935.1 Baryphthengus martii
TCTTCTCACCAGTAACTAGTGACAGAATGAGAGGGAATGGCCTCAAACTGCACCAGGGGAGGTTTAGTTTAGATATTAGGAATTTTTTTTTCATAGAAAAGATTGTCAGGCATTGGAACAGGTTGCCCAGGGAGGCAGTTGAATCACCATCCCTGGACGTGTTTAAAAGCCATATAGATGTGGTCCTTGGGGACACAGTGTAGTGACAGACTTGGCGGAGTAGGGCAATTGGTTGGACTTGATGATCTTGAAGGTCTTTTCCAACCTAGATGATTCTGTGATTCTGTGATAACCTAACTAAACAGTTCTGTTTTTTTTTCTCCATAAAACCTTTCCAATAAATGACAGAGAGAGCTTTAAAGGCCAACATGGTGACAACAGAAGGGTTTATAATGTCACTGGCTAATAGCAGGACAGAAGTATCTAGTGTGGCTAGATGAAGTGTCTCAGAAAGTTTAGATTAAATACAAACCAGAAGCTGCTGTGTATTAACTTTTTTTCTTCCCATAACCTTTTCTGCAGAAGGTGGCTTCTAGAATCATAGAATGCTTATGGTTGGAAGGGACCTTTAAAGGACATATAGACCAACTCCCCTGCAGTGAGCAGGGACATCTTCAACTAGATCAAGTTGTGCAGATCCCCATCCAACCTGACCTTGAATGTTTCCAGAGACGAGGCATCTACCACCTCTCTGGGCAACCAGTTCCAGTGTTTCCCTGAGTGAGGTTTCCGTGCATGCCCAAGAAGGAGCGTCTGAGGCGTGGTTTGCCTTAGAGGCAGGTAGCTTTTGACCAGGAAGTGTGTTTTCATACTATAATGATCAAAAGTTCACCTACAGTTTAAGTTCTCATGATCGTTGCCAAGACGACAGTTATGATCCACCTTCTTGACAGCAGCTATGCGGTACAGCTTGACCGTTTCTTCTTGTACCAGGTACCGAAGAATGGTACCGTACTTTGTTTTGTACCACGCAATTCTCCCTCTCAGGGTGTTCGTGTCTTGGTATCCATAGGGATTGCATTCCATCCTGTAGATCAGTAACTGCGTCTCAGGTAGGCCGCTGCAGACTCATGTCAAGATGTTAGCCTAAGTTTCGGGGTACCTCATTGTCCAAGTCTCTGATGACGACGTTGAGACAATACTGTTCTTGGGACCAACTCTTACAATCATGCCAAGGCGCATGAAGGAAGGGAACAAGCCCTCCTTCTCAAGTATCAAAGCTGGGCATTAACAGGTTGCAACAAGGCTGTGTGCGCAGCAAATGACAAATGCTGACAGTTCAATGAATGACATGGAGAACAAAGAGCTAAATGATGCACCCGGCAGCAGAAGGGTGGTCATGACAGTCACTAAAAATGAAAAATGACTACCTTAATACATCGTGTCCTCACAAGCAAGTACTTGCCTTTGTTTAAACTTAAAAAAAATGCACTGCAACAAACAACTAAGCATGGAAAGCACACAACACCAAGCAGCAGTATCCTGATAAGTTCAGTCAGAGCTGAGTGCTGATACATGCTCAAATGTATGATTAAAAACCTTCCTGAGACTGTTTTACTGGAAAACCTTCCAGCTCATTTTCACAATGCTATTTCTATACTAGAAAGAAACAAAGAGGGATGCTGGGATCTTCCCAGCTGTGATCATGCACACTGTACGTCTGTGGGTCCCCTGTACCATGCCCGGGATGAGCTGCCAAGGAAGAGGCTGCCATGGGCGCACAATGCACAAGGCACTGCAACAAAATTCACCACTGGGTATGTTAGAAGATGTATTGTATGCTGTTGGGATCAAAGTCACGATGTGCTGAGGTACGCACTAAAGAGAAAGAGAGGCACTCCCAGTAGTATTTCCAAAAAGAGCAAGTGACTTATCTCAGACTCACCTTCAGAGGTAAATTGGACTGCTAAACTCTTCAATTAAACTCAGGGTAACCCTCTTAGCTTGTTATCCTTCCCTCTTTTCTGCCTAAGCCGTACATGTCTTGCCTTTTACTAGAGCATATTGCAATCAACAGTGTACCTTTATGGCTTCCAGTAGAGGTGCTGCCCCAATCATAGAATCATAGATGGTTTGGGTTGGAACTACAGTTCAGAGTACTCGGGGATGACTCTGCTGCAGATATTTTAGGAACGTCTTTGGGATCCAGTTTTGTGATGTAGGTAGAGGAACATATATTTTATGAAGCCGGAGTAATACAGAAAAGAAGCAGACACCTGTATGTTGCATATTGTCAAATCTTCTGACCACTAAAAAGCACATCTCTATATTGTTGTGAAATCATACTGGTGGAAAATGTCAGATAAATAGTTTAGGAGTAAAATTTTTAGTGCTGTTATTTTTCCATGTTTGTCAGAAAATGAACAAGAATTCTGAGAATCTAAGCCTGTGAATTTAGGCACCGATAAATACATTTTGGAGTATGTGATGCCAAAGTCCCTTAGTATACCTAACCTTATTCTTTCTATAGTGCTATCGATTTACCTAGAACTACTCATGAGTAAAAGTACTACTCTGGGTAATATTATTATAATTTGACTTTAAAGACAATTTCAGAACATCCTAGTTAGTTTAATTTTGTAAGTGACATTAACACCAAACACATACTGCAGATGCTCTTAGAAAATATTAAAATGAAGAGTGGATGCGTAAAAAGGGGCAACAGAGCACCTAATGAGCCTTAAACTGTAACTACCTCGCAAAAATGTCTTCAGCCATATTAACATTCATAAAACAAAAAAAATAGTGCTGTTAAGTCTTTTTTCTTCTAATTCAGGTTCCTTCCCAAATTGTTGTGAGGAAAGGCCTGGGAGCAGACCACCTGAAGATTCAGCACCTCAGCAGTCCTCAGAGACCAGAAAGACAAATGCGTCCCAGAAACAAGTGCCTTCCCGTGTCTATCTCTGAGGCAAAGTTCAGGTCTGTACAAAAGGTCAGCAGAAGCCTCTCTTTCTTAATAAAGCCCAACCAAAATATAAAACACTAAGCCCTTTACAAAAGAGACTAAAACGAGAAGCCTGAATGAATTTTACCTGTAATACGAGGTCCAGCTAACGAGTGTACTTGAAGCTCTTATAGAGAAGACGAGGAACCAGGCTTGCAGGTAATCCAAGTCTCAATCAATCAAAGCTTTGACAAAATACTATCAAAACTCTAAATCATGGAGACTCAACAAGCAGCATTTTCAATGCAGTAGCACCAGTCCTAGGTAGATCTTTTTACAGTTAATATTTTCATTTGCAGTTTCCAAGTTCATCTGAGTTCTGACAGGGGTTACATTTAACTCTTGCTGTCTGCTTGTCAGCTTTCAGAAATTTATAATTTAAAACTGTGAATATTTAGTGCCAAACTTTTGCTTCTTAAGCAGTTTTCCCTGATCTATCATGTTTGAAAATGTTGGTATGGATACTCTGTACACATTTATTTAAAACTACAGTTTTTTAAACTTTTTTTTTTTTGACAGTGGGGATCAAATTAGGAAGAAAACCAAATGTTTTCAGGAAAAAAAAAAAAGTCTAATCTAAATAAAAGGCTAAGGAGGCTAAATCAGAATAGAAATAAAATATTTCTTCGTCTGAGCTTATCAAATGCATTTTAAGACCATGGTCTACTACAAATGACAAACAATTTTAGAAAACAGTTGTCTTAGTTTTGCTCTCCCAAGGTACAGCTAATACAAAGGTTTTTTTCATTAACGTTAAGTATTGTACTAGTAATGAATTATTTTTCAAAGCTGATAATCAAATGACTCTTCATCTGATGCCTCACCACTTTGTCAGATAATTTTTGTGAGACAAATGAGAAAACAATTCAGAGTAGCTTCATGTTAACTTAGAATTTGGGTTCTCTTCAAAAGGTCATCTCAGTACATGCAAACACATTTCTTCAGTAGACCATTGGACAGATGTGAGATCACGTTGACGCATTATAAGAGAACTGCAGATGGGCTTTCACTTCTTTTTTCCATCTCCTACTCATCATCAGCTCTGAAGGATATCAGATTAAGTTCAGCCTGGATATATGGACATGCAACTCTAATACATTCAAACAAGTTGTATGTGGATGGAAAATGATTGATGTGGCTCATGGCTGTACTGGCTTATCACGTGCTTTTATAATACAAACTACTACCGTCAGTCTAGCGTTCTAATTTGATACTATTCTATTTTCATTATGAGTTTCTGATTTCTCTTGCTCTGCAACCAAGGTCATATATCTTCTTATTTTCTTTCTTGGCAGACTACACTGTATTGAATAGAGCCTGACACTCTTGCATATGTTTGATTTTTTCCCCGCCCTAAACAATCACCAACCTTGCAGGTCTACCTACAATTCCTGTGATTCTCTTTACTTTGTCTACACAGTTGCTGCAAGACAGCAGGCATCTTTTAAATGGAGTTATTCTCATCAGATTTGCATCAGGCACCATCTACTAACCCTTTGACTACCTTCATAGAAACCAGTAGTAACCTGCTACAGATTTAAGAAAAGTACTTTTACTTCATACATCCATATGTATTTCAGGAGGTGTGAGGTAAATGCTACCTTAGCTGCCCTGTCTCTTGATTCTACCCTGTCAGGGACTGATTATTTCATCCTTACAAAAGAAAACTCTGTGGGAGTTTGCACCGCTTACGCACAGCAGGAAAAGACCTATAAAGACAGAAAGGTAGAAAAGAATATTTGTCCTTTGCGTTATCAATCCTACTGTGTGACAAAGGCAGGTAGATCCTTCTGCCTCGGGGATCAGAAGAAAACATAAGGAAAGATGACCATTTGCTCCTTTTCCTCACAGTCATCCTTGTACTCTACAGGTCTCCTACCTACTGAGATTTATACCTTCCCTCACATTCTAAGTTCTTTCTGTCTAAGTATTTGCGTACTTCTTTTCACAAAATCTTCCATATCCACATCTGGAAAGGCATACATGAAAGGAGCAAACTTGGGAAATACAAAGTAAGAGTTCCACTCACTCAGCAAACTTCTTTTTCTTACCGAAAATAACTTCCCTTAAGAAAATGTATTGTTCTTCATAACTAAGGCAAACGCATGTTTCTTATCAGAACTCTAATAAATGCACTAGAGGAGCTGGTAAGAAGCATTTCAGACTTTGGAAACAGGAAATATTGTGCAATATTAAACAATTTTCAAAAATAGCATCATTTAGGAAAAAGGAAATTACAAAAATGGGACTGAACTCACAAAATCTGTTTGAAATATTTAGAAAAAAAGTGGCCAAAAGACTGAAAAAAATGGAAAAATATTTTCCCAGAAATTTTTGGAAATATTGCTTTCGATCAATCCAGAATAAAAGAAAACTCCCAGCAGAA
This sequence comes from Baryphthengus martii, assembly GCA_013396935.1. Taxonomy (NCBI): domain Eukaryota; kingdom Metazoa; phylum Chordata; class Aves; order Coraciiformes; family Momotidae; genus Baryphthengus; species Baryphthengus martii. The sequence goes on from VWZK01019647.1 coordinate 5,602, forward strand.
TGGAATGTAATCTAGAAGATAAATAGTCAGTTCCATTACTTACAAAAAAAAGCAGCGAAATCCTTTGGAAATCTGACAATACTTAAAATGGCTCTCCTATGAAAACCAAATTCTCTGGTACACATCCTTCTCTGAAGCTGACAGAACAATGCTGATGTTCAAACACAGAGAAGTTAACCACAAATACATTTATTTGCACTGGAGTCCCATTATGAATATGACAGCAATATTTTCACATCAAGCTTTTTTTTTTTTTTTTTTAATTTAGAAAGTTCTACATTCATGTCACGGAAGAGCATCTCTAGAAGGCTATATGCCCTGATCAAAGGGCACAGAGGAAGGTAAATCCATTCTGCCTCTGCTTGAGGTGAAACATCCTACCAATGCCACAATACAATTTGCACCACTATCATTACTGCTCATAATCAAGTTCTGTGATCTCGATATAATTAATGTAGATGGAGTCACGTACACATAAAACAGGAATAGCTCTTTTCAAGATGTCTTTGATCCTACTCATAATTAAACCCCACCCCCACAAATATAGGATAGAACAAGCTTTCAGAAACATTTGCATAAAGGTCTCCAACTCTGTTGTACATTTCTTCCACACCTTCCAGAAGACTAATGATCTCATTTGTCACATTTTGAAATCAATGGTGTTTGTGACCAGGTTACACTGAAATTTTGGGCACTGCTTCACTAAACCATTTAGAACAGTAAAACAGGATTACGTATTCTTTTTAGGTCACTGTGGTGATTTTCCACTCATTTCAGCATGTTACACATGTCTGTGGTAGCTCTTAATCTATTTTTTGCGTACATTTTTGACACTTTTCTGTAATTGATCTGACTCCTTTGCTGACGGCTTTCACCTTTCCCGATTCCTCAGCTGTGACAGCAAGGACTACCAATCATATCTGAAATGCACCATATAGTGCCTGAAACACGTCTCAAGTCATTGCCATGGAAGCCTTTACAAATACCTGGAACTTATTTTGTTTTACTTGAAAAGCATATACTTTTGCTACACTTTGATATTCCTGATGTTATAAACCTCTTTTTGTTATGCTATAGAATGGACAGAAGCTACTCAGATACTTCATCTACAAATTGATATGCATACAACATGTTCTCAATAGAAAATAACTCAAGTGATGCTCCCAGGGTGACCTGGAGATTTACAAACTATAATCTAGAGTGAAATAAGTGTGACCAGATAGGCAGCCTCTTGAGAGCTACTTTGCCTGTGCATTGGTAGGTTAGGGTAAACGCTCTGTAAGTCCACCTGGGATAGCTTCCCTAGAAATGTAGCTCTAGAATTACAGAAAAAAAAACAAAATGAAAACCAAAAATGCCCATTACCACCAAGAATAAACACGGAATTTTTGTCTGTCAGAGTATCCTGGCATTACTAATATAACCCCACAGGCAGAACAAGCAGCTTGTCCTTGTTCGTTGGGGATGAAATGTGGTCCTTCACAGAGGTCCTACACAGTATCTGAATATAACTTGCATCTAGAACTGATCCTCAAATCTGGGGTTATGTGGATTTAAATAATGTGGCAGCCTTTTGCTAGAACTCTGGGAATAATGTCCCTCTGCTGTGGAACAGCATTTTTTTCCCCATAGGCATTATCATTAACCTTTATTATTGCTGTTATCGAAGATAGCATATAAAAAAGCCTATGCTACAGCTGTTACATCAGCCTTATTCCTGGCCTGTGATTTGTCAGGAGGGTCTTTACATTATCAGGTACAACATCTTTGTTCGTTGTCTTAGTGCTTTACACTTGCAAAGTGCATAGACTCATTTTTGCCAGACTAAACGGTCCTTTTTTTGATAACTTGAGTAAGCATAAAACCACCAGAACCATGCTAGCACTTGATGGATGCCTGGGACAAACTGCTGGGTCTCATACAGCGTATTTATCCAGCTTCCTGGCAGGAAGCTTTCCTCTGTAAATGTAAAAGGGCTAATCACTGCTCTTGTAAGAGGGGGGATGGTTCCTTATTGTGTCACATCCTTTCATCATTTCTGGCACTGGTATCTGTGGCAAGAAATGCCACTGAGACAAGAATAGTCACACTAGAGCCAGTTGTTGCTGTTATTTAATTAGATTCTCATTCTGCCTGTTAAATTCCAGTAATGTTTTGTGCTTGTTTTCATTAAATTACTTTCTTCTGTACCGTATCCACTAAATTATGTCGAAATGCAATGTTTATGTACCCACAGATGAGAATCAGAACATGTCACCTGCTCTAAAGCAGTACATTAAGATGCCAGCGAGACTAATGAAGCTGCCTGGTCCCTCCCTTCCCCCCATTCCTATAGCCACGGTGACATCCCATGTGTAACAGGTCAATACAGCCACAGCCCTCAATAATCCCTGCACTCCAGAACAGACTAAGATCAATCGGCCACCAATTTATTCCTCTCTCATTCTACAGCCTGGCCATAAATTGCAGCTGAGGTTAATACAATCTCTGCAGCATTCTCTTGGCGAAAGTGTTTTATTCTGGCTTTGATGCAAGTTTTAGAGTTTGGCTTGGTTTACCATTCTAACAGATCTTTGAAGTTTTCTATTGTATAGTAGTTGTTAACTAATAAATAGTCGGAAAAAAAACCCCAAAGAATTGAATCCATATTTAAAATCTACAACAAACTAGATTCAGAGAATAACATACAAATAATGTCATGTAGGTCTCTAGTGGTATCATAACCCAACCCTTGTTTTATTCAAACAATTGCATTTTCTGGACACTGTGATTAATATAACTGATTTCAAGCTATGTGACTTCAATTTTAAATAAGCAAACAAAAAAACCCCACATAACTAACAATTACTGATTAAGGATAGATATTGAACCTGCATGAAAGAAAGAGAATGTGAGAGAAAGTCCTTTGATTTCTTAGAATTATTCATCTTTAAAGTACTTTATACTCAAAATCAACAGAACAATTTCTCTTTTGAAAGCCTGGAAAAGTTACTGGGCATTTTGACCCTATTTTTACCTTGTCAGGCAGTACACTGATTATTGTCAAGCCTTGAGTCTGAGTCAATTAGAGTATTGAGAATAAAGTCATTAGAAGCAGAGGAGTTACAAAGCAAAACACTCTGAAATATCAGCATCCAGGAGGGACTTTCAGACAGGACAATTTTGTAACAACAGTTTAGTGACTAAGAACATCCCTGAAGAAGCTTTCTTTGAGAAAATGGTTGGGGACCTCAGTTTATCTTTTCATTCTGTAAAATTCACTAGAAGTTTTGGTTGAATAAGGGTTAAAGATTACACCAGCAATTTCTAATCTCAGTAAAAGAAATGCATCAGAATTCGTAGCAGCTTTAAATCAAAGAATGCACTTACATCTGTATATATTTGTTTGCATAATGACAAATGGGTTTCCCTGTAGTCAGTGGCTGAAAAGACTCCAGCATTTGGAATTACATTATGCCTGCAGAGTCCAACTATTCTCAAATTCGTTTTCAGACTGTAGATCATGATCATAGAACCATACAACCATAGAATTGTTTGGGTTGGAAGGGACCTTAGAGATCATCTAGTTCCAACCTCTCTGCCATGGACTGGGACACTTCTCACTAGACCAGGTTGCTCGAAGCCCCATCCAGCCTGGTCTTGAGTACATCCAGTGATGGAGCATCTACAGCTTCGCTGGGCAACCTGTTCCATTGTTTCCCCACTCTCATAGTGAAGAACATCTTCCAGATATGAACTGATGCCTGTTAAGAGAGGGGTTTTCAAATACATCTTCTAATTCATGCTTTTAAACACAAATCTTACTTGAAGCAATTTGACTGTATGAAAAATTAACATAAAAGACAATTAAAGTGACAAGAATTATCCTTACTTACTTATTTTTAGCAAAGGGCACATTTGTTTAAAGCATTCCTCATTTTGAAACGCAGACTACTTCTGGTCCATGGGTTTACAATGTATTTTTATTATTCTCAAATAAGCCATTGTTGTCCACACAGCCCATTCCTGTAATCAGTTTTAGTTATTTCCTGACCTAGCTCTGTTTTCCTGTGTTTCTGCCACTCTTGCCTCCCTGGTTTCATCTTCCAAGTAGGTGACAGATGGATTTTCACCAAAGCAAGACAAGAAGCAGCCATCAGAATCAGCTTGTCATAAACAAACAGCAAGAAATTCTACTGCTGCAGGACTGAGAGATGCTCAGCTGCTGTGACAGAAGAGCCTTCCTGGATCACATGAAAGAGCTCTGATGATGAATCCTGACTCTCTACTGCCTGCTGTCTTCCACTAGTATTCAAAAAAATGTCAACAGCGAGTGCAAACGTGATGCAAAGTTCCATGAGCTCTGCATCCTCCCCTCAAGGCTGGGGCTGACCAGGGCCACCTCAGAAACATTGCTTAGCACCCTAACAGACTGCTTTGCAGAGATATGCGCTGCACACCTCTCATGAAGTAACACAGGGGAAGCTGCTGTAGCCTTACATATGCCAAAGCCCTTCTCACAGCATCTCAGACGGATGGTAGCGTCTGTTTTCCTGAGCGTTAGTGCTGGCTATGTTACAAGAAGTAATAACAAAGGGGTTTGCTTTTGCTTCATGATTTTATGCTAGAATTGTGTAATTTTGGACAGTATTTCTTCCCCAGACGTCACTGGTTTAATTCTATTAAGAGAATAGCACCTACTCCACTGAAATCTGCTGAGATAAAGCAATTACGTCAGGCAGGAGTTCTGCAAACCCGATCCATATATTGCCAATCCACAATTTGTGCTCTACATGTCTGAATTGGTTTTAGCACTCCGAGAGCCAACTTATTTTATTTAGCTTCTGGTTAACACATTTAGCAGCAACAAGCAAAAGCCAGAAGTGCATGCATTTCAACTTCGTTCAAGTTTTAGGAACATAAAAATAGGAAGATGCCCAAAAGAGGTGCATATATCACTTTAATGGCACAACGGTGCTGTTTTCAAGGCAAATTGGCTGTCTAGTAAAATGTGCAAGTGATGACATAGAATTAGACTGCTGTAAATGCTCACAAATGTCCTGGGTCACCAGGAATAAAGCTGTCCACTTTTTTTTTTACTTTGCTCAGCTGAACACAGGCTCCTCATAAGGAGGTTTTTACCCTGTCAGGTGGCTTCTTCCCAGGCATTTCACTGGTGAGGCAAAGCCAGGCAGAGCCAGGCAGGAAGAGAGGTCCAGAAGAGCCAAGTTTGTGAGATCCAGTGCACAAGTACTTTGCATTGGGAAAGGGTGCTGTAAGTTGGGTTTGGATGCACACAAGTCTGACAGCCCAAAGCCTGTCTAAGGCAACAGCCTGCTGAGGGCTGGTCAGCAAGGTATATGTAGGCAATTAGAAAGAGATACCAGCTAAAAGCCAAGTCAGAAAACTAACTGAGACAAAATAGCTTGCAGAAATAGAGCTTCTGGGTAATACTTCAAAGCAAAGCACCAGTTTTCATCATTATAGGATGTCATACAGGAGTCATAGAGGACGTACTGGGAGCTCCATGGACTCTCAAATTCTGCTGATGGCTTGAAAATCTGCAACTCTTGTGAAAAAATTACTCAAGTTGAAGGCAGGGACTGCCATCCTCTACGAAACCAACAGTGTTTTGTTTGCACTTGTAGTTTAAAAAAAGATCTTGATAGATGTTTATTAGAGAACTGAAACAGTAATAGTGCAAAACCTACAGCGAATTCACAATCACTACAGATGTTTCCCGATACCTTTTTTTTTTAAAAAAAAAATTCATCTGAATGATTCCCGGAATTTTAAATATTTACAAATCTCCATAGCTATCCCAAACTCAGCCTTACAGTACTGATGAGCAATGAGATACTTGCATTAAATTTTTCATTAATATTGTATTAAATTTTACATGTTTACATTCCACCAAAAAAGGAAAGGACCTTTTAAAGCAATATATTGTTCACGCACCACAACTGCATTTAATAGTTTTCTGCTGTATTGCTTTTGGTTCATTAACATTCATACTGTTGCCTGCCACCTCATTTGTTTCAGTGTTTGCTTTGAATTTGCCTTGCTGAAATAGTTTCACACTGTGCTTGCTCTGGCTCATCTGCTGTTTCTATCTAATACTTTTACTCTGTGTGTATATTTTATATATTTATGTAGATTCTGTGCTGACATGCACAGCCATACACACAGCTACCTTTTGGGGCAAAATCAGACAGCCCATATTCAGTCTTCTGAGTGGTCTTTCCTAAGCATAATAGAATCAGATATTCTTCTGTCACATGCACTTCTTACTGATAATTAACACATAAAACACTTCCTTCTCCCCAGATAGTTTCATTACTTAATTTAAAAACTTCTACACAAGGCTTGACCCAAAGCTAAAATTAGAATGATCGTCCACCTCAGTGCCTGTCAGAGGAGTCCTGGAGATCCAGTCCCTTGAGACACAAAGGTCTGATTTGCCAGGAAGTTTTTTCTTCTAAGAGGCTTACATGAAGCAGAGGACTTGATCTTGTTTAGCCCGAACAGAATGGAGTTATCAGGCTGCACAGTTTGAATCAGGAGGTGCTATTCTGAATTCTTCAGCAATGCCGTAGACAATAACTTACGCTGTATACACATGGAATACATGATACATTCTTCAGCAAAGGCCTTTTACATTGTACAGCTTAGAGGTGTCAGAATATTCTTACAGCCTGAAGTGATACTCTTTCTTGCTCTTCATGGATCAAAGCGTCTTAAGAAGGGAAGAGAGAATGCTCTCCTAACTTATACAAACGTTTGGATCCTGACATTCATTTACAGCTGCTTTGTGTTGCCTTGCAGGAGAAGAGTGGAAAAGAAAAAGGCTTAGGTGATGAGCACTCTCCATGCACATGGAAAACCCTCAGTGGCATTGACACAGCATATTGTCTTCTTCATCACCCTTAGACTAGCTATTTGTGCAGTCAATGACAGGAGGTCTATCAATGACAAAAAAATATAAATGTCAGATTCTATCCCTTTAGATCAGACTCAAATAACATGCAACCCAAAGAAGCATTTTAGAACTGAAATTTCAAGTCTTCGTGAAAAGATCTTTTACAGCAACTGTAGAAAGCAAGCATCATATCTTTCAGATATTCAGCCTTGATAAATCAAGTGTATTTAAAATTAAAACAGCAGTCTGCCTATCTACATCCCACTGTTCCGAACTGGTTCATAGCAAAAGCCTTGGCTGAGGGTCTAAGTGTCCTGAAGGACGTTTAAGATAGCTATTACAGTTAGCATCAGGAACAAAATTGGTCAAATGTTAGTTTAGACTAAGGAAAGAACTAAGGTTAAAAGTCTTTGCGGAAATTAGATGTTTTCAAATAAACGGTGTAATTTCAGGACGCTTGATATTTATTTCTGAGAATCTGTGGAGGGTTGGTGAGGTACCAGAAGACAGCAAAAAAGGTAGACATGATGGATATCTTTACAGAAGAGAAAAGTGAAGATTAGGGAAAAGGAACAAGGAAATTACAAAGTAGTCAGATAAACTGCAATTCTTGGAAAAATCTAAGAGCAAATAATAAAAATGTTTGTAGAATGCAGCAATAGGCTGACCTTAACCATTAGCCAGATGCCCTCCCAGCTACTCTCTCACTCCCCCTCTTCAGGGACAGCAGAAGAAAGTAAGATGGTAAGTCTCATGAGTCAAGATAAAGATAAGGAGATCACTTACCAAAAAGGGCAAAAACAACTCAACTTGGGAAAAAAATTAGTTTAATTTATTGCTAGTTAGAGTAGTTATCAATTGATTTTTTGTGTCCATGGCTGACATAAGAACTATGGAGCATGAACTGCAACAAGAAGATGCTGGTTGAACTAGGAGAACTAGCAGGACAAAAGAAGCCCTGGAATAGCACGCAGATGAAAGCTGAAGAACTTTCATCACTGGTGGGTTATAAAAACAACATGTACAATCACCTACTATGAAGGACATACCTATGGATGATTTCACTGTAAAGTAAGGAGACGGACTGCAAATGACCTTCCAAGTCCTACAATTTTTTTGCTATTCTTTCATTAGCATCAAGCTGTAGTTATACAAATCTTCACCCTTTCTTCTTCACTTCCCACAGACAAGAAATGACATATTTTTTTCTACTGCTGAATATGCAATTTCTTTTATCTAATGTTTATACTACCAAGCTGTGAAATAAGGTAAGATTAAAAAAGTACTTTCTGAGATGAGACAGAAGAATGCTGAATCAAAAAGAGTCAGGTATGGATAAAGTAGAAAACAGTAACAGTAGAAAGCATGACATCCTAGGAGACTTCTACCTTTTGGTCTAGTTTCAAGACCACATCTTTTCCTATAGCTAGATTTTTCTAAGACCTTTGTTCACCTACGCATATGAAATAAAACAATACATACCTTCTACACCAATTTCTGTAATTAAATCCTATCGCAGTTCAAAAGGAAATGAACAGATGATATTGATAGCAGTTTACTTATTCTAGGCCGGTTTTCCACTTAGTCAGAAGAAGGCAGCAAATCCTGACAAAATTCTCCTCTGAACCCTTAGGGTAAGGAGGACTTTCCTCCGCAGAGCACAAGAAATACGATGGGACATGAAGAATAATTAATTGGAATCTCTAATTAAAACAGTAGAGCCTAAGAGATAACTGTGTCATCCGGAAATGTGCTCAGGAAGTGACATTGTCTCAAATGAAAGTCCAGATGTTGATTAATTGCAATTCAGGCAACCTTGAAACTAAACAGAAAGTGACACGAAGGTGTGAAGTTTCTGCAAAATGTCCCTGTAGGATTAAAAGGGTAAAATGTTTGGAATGAAGATAAGTAGGACAAGAAGTTTGCCACATCACATGTTTTCCCATTTAGGAACTGACAGGACAAACCACAAGCATCTGCCTTGAGCGCTACTTTATATTCAGGGTGTGAAGTTAAGTAAGGAAAAGGAATTGCAAAGAGAGACATAGTTTAATGTTGGAAATGATAAGGGCTATCTGAAGGGAGTCAATTCATCAGATAGAAAACTGGGAACACTGGGGTAGAGGGCTGAGTATTAAACTATATTTTATCTTAAAAAAAAAAAACCAAGGTAAAAGCTTTAAAGTTTCTTTTGTGTTCAGCATAATCTGAAGATTAGAGATATCTGATACTTTATGTAAAAGCTCCTGCTCAGAAATTACGTTTCAGCAAAAGAACTGTCATGTTTATATCAACATTCCACCTTTTCTTCATGACCTACCAGTACCCCGAGATGTGTCACAGAAAAGTATGAGAAGCGCTATATACGATTACTCTGCCTGTAGGGAACATGTCTTACCGACTCCTGTTATTTAGTGGCTGGTTTATGTCCCAGATCATGAGGTTTATATCCCACATAAATTTTCTACCCAGCCTAATATAACTGCTCTCCTTATTCACAGAAATGTTTATTTCTGATACTGTATCTTGTAGTAATGACTTAAGTATACCAGTTAGACATTGAACTAAAGGGAAATTAATTTTACCATTTTTAAATTTGTTTCCTTCCAAATTACTTGAATCTCATTTTGTTACTCTCTGATACAGCGACAAAGCATATGTTAAAATTAGTTATTATTCTATCTATCACTATCAGTGTTCGCTCTTATTACTAGACTTTTCAATGCCATTTCTCAAGATTATTTTCTATGCTTCCCATGTGGGGGGAAAAAAAAAAAAAGCATTCTGGATTCCAGTTTTTAGACGACGTACTTTTAATTTGTACCCATGTTTTACTACTTATGAGCATTTTCCTCCAAAAAAGAAAAAAATAGAACCTGTGTTCCCCAACTAAAATGGGATACTTGGTTCTCTTGTAGTTTTTCAAAAAAATACAAATTATATGCATTATTTTTTATGTACCTAAAATTAAGATACAAGTTTAAAGACCAAGTTGTAAATGTGGACATTTCATTCAATTAACCCGCCCTTGGAAAGGCATTATCTTCATGATATGTATTTTCATTACATCTTTCCATAGTTTGTCTATTAACTTTATTGCATTATATAGACTTAGATGAAGATGGAAATATGTATGCTTGATTTACTCAAGTTTTTGCACCTTTCGTAGCATTCATGCCAGGCCAACAGTGCAACAGAAGTTCCAAGAATGGACAAATCCTGTTCAAAAAGAAACACGGAGAAAGGCAAATGAAGTCAGCTAGGAGCTGTTTGCAATGAGTGTTGTAAAACTAAAAACCACCTGGAAAGAGTTATCTGCCTACAAAAAAAAATATAAAAATAAAAAACAGCTAGAAAGGTGTAGGAACTGACGATAGCGCTAACCAAGACAGGTGAATCCTGGGAGAACAACTGCAATGGAGACATATTGTCACAGAGTCTAAATGATGGCAGCAGGATCAAAAGCCACAGGGAAAAAACATTGTAAAAAATTACAAGTTCTTATGAACCTCAAAGCTCCCTAGAGACAGTCACTAGCCCTGGGACTTTTTGGATGTGTGATGTGTTTTCACATTGGGATATCAAAATTTACAAGAGCGATCATCTTGTTACAAGGTTTTCCCAATCGCTGTGCCTCAAACCACACTAACAGGAGCAGAGCTGGGCGGACGCTCCGGAGTGCTGACTAGCAGCCTCTGCCTTCTGCTTTTAGGAGAGGCAGTAAAGCTAAAGATCAAGTGTGGTATTTTGTTATCAGCCTAGTGAGTTAAAACTCTGGCTGTCCTTCATTTTGTTGTGTTCACAGTACCAAACATGTTCAACTATGCAATGATGGATGGACTCCTAAATTAACTTTGTCTTAAATGTTTTTCATTTTCATATCGCTTTCAGTAAATAGTAGCAAAATAGCCCACGGTAGTGACCTGAACAATTAGTGCTTTGCCCTTACCATTAAAAAATCTGTATGATTTAAAAGATTTTGGGATTGTCCAGCTGTTCAGCATCATCTCCTTTGTATACTGATGCTACAGTAGGTCAAACTACTCCTTTCACATGATATTCAGCTGTTTCTAGTATTGTTATTTCAGACAAAAATGTATTACAAGGACACGATTCTTGCTTGCACCGTGCCCTTCTAATGCGCTCTGGAAGAGCAAAGGAGCCAGAGACTGGACCTTAACTTTATTCACATCAACTATATGGTCCTGTTACAAAACTGGATTAACATCAACAAGCCATAATGTCAATGGAAACCAGGCCCAGGCAACACATTTTGCTTATTTCAAATTCAAAAAAAGAGTCCAATGTTCTCTGTAAAAAATGAACCAAAATGAAATTATTGTTTAAAGGAGTGAAGCAGCTTTGCAAGCAAAGACAATTGAATATGTGGAAATCAAGTTTACTTGATCAAACAGCAAGCAGAACAAAATCAAATTATGCACTCTACTAAAACATGCTTTTAATAACAACAGAAAAATCCAAGCCTTCCTAGCTTCCCATGGGTTTTATTAAAGTAACATATTCAGCAGCTAGCTTTCCAGACCCAGGAAGGCGCTAAACACATCTCTTCCTCTGCCTTACTTTTCAGTCTTGATGGATTGCTAATTGAAATGAGACTAGCGTTTAAAAGGGGATTGGAATTATCAAGGTTTTTGTGATTTGATTATAGACACTTTCACCTCTGGCTGACCAGATTATTTCCTGTGAAGGTCAACGAGACTAAGGCCTCAATTCACCAATTCACCACGTTTGGCATAAACTAAAACACATGATTATGTTCTATGGCTTCATTAATATGCAGCTACTAAAATTCTTCCCTAAACTGGAGCTGGAAGGTCTTCATTCCTTCAGAGCTGGTATAAAATATACTGTGTGTCTCACTCTATTTCCTATTGCGCACAGACCTGCAACTGGAAATGACCATCAAAATGGATAAGCCAAGGCACCGTTATCATATTGGACAATGATTAGATTACCCAGAACAGTTTGCTAGACCTTTAACACCAATTTACAGTTCAGCACTGACAGAAGAAGAGATGATACCAGACATTCAAAAATACATAAACAAAACGAAGTGTGGATTGAAAATGACACCTCGTTCCAACTCCAGTAAAAAATAGTCCCTACCACTTCAGTTAAATTTAGAGGGAGGTTATGAGGAGAGCACTGATTAGATAACCTAGTTCCCGTTGACTTGTGTCAGTTACAATTTACATTTATAGAATATCTTCAAAGTACGTAATCTTAGTTTCTGCCTCACATAAATACTTAAGAAATCAGTGAGGTCTGGTCTTAATGTCTTAGCATTTTATACGTGGGGGAAAAAAAAGAAGAAAGTAAACCATACACTACCAATTATGATAAATGGACTTGATATAACTATAAAATATATATTTCTCCTTAGAATAAACCTCACCCTAGATAACCGAGAGCTAAAAGGGACTCGAATATCATTCTTTGTTGATATAGCAGTCTCATATAGCAATCTCTCTCCTGTTAAAAACATATGGGTTTAAAACACTTTAAATTTTAATGCATCAGACACCAAGTTTTAAATTAAGAATGAACCAGATATTATGTGTAATTCAAGAAAGGCCTTCTATCTTGCTAAGTTTTCGAATTTTTCACCGCTCTCATTTTGCCGTGCTTGAGACATATTGTACATTATCACTTCATCTATCATATATTATTACAGATAAAGTTGCACATGACTTTTAAAGGATAAAGCCTCCGTACTGCCAACAATATTTGAACACTACTCCAAAAGTAAAAAAAAAAGCTCAAGGAAAACAGTGAAAAGGACAAGGATAAAATAGAAGCAGAGGAAAGAAAAAGAAAGGAGAAGAAAGGGCGCTTCAAGCATTCTGCTTCTCCTTAATGAGATTAATCCATGTTTGTTTCTGATTTGCCATGTTTTCTGTTGTTAACAGACTGTGTGTAGAGGGCGGGGTTGCTGAGTTTTGGTTTTATTTTTTAATCACTCTACATGATCCTTCTATGATTTCTTTTTTTTTCTATTGCATTGCAGAAAACATCACGGTGTTGTTTCACCAGTAAAGTGAATAGACTCTTCCAAGGCTGTGTGACTGCCTGAACGCTACAGAGTACCGCAAGTTGCAGGCTGTTTCAGTGGCTTCTGTATGCAGCAAGCCACTGGACTCCGAATATCTTGACTGGACAGGGCCACTAAAAATCAGTTTTCTTGACCTGAGGCTGCACCTTTATTCTCTTTGGAGAGGGTGGGGGAAGGGGGAGAAGAGGTCTATCCGAGCAGCTTTTAGTTTCTTCAAATAAAGTTTAAAATTGAAATCAACTCCATAAGGAGAAGAAGTGCTATTTTATATACCTATTTGATTGCTGCAAGCTGAAAACACAAACAAATCTATATTCGCACTCTTTTGGGCAGATACAGGCTTTAGCAATTTCCAAAAGCTATGACCTCATACTTTATAAGAAAAACAGATACCAGGATTCTTTTTGGGACCATCAGAATATCTTTTTACATTTAAGCAAAATAACCATTTGGGCTTTATACATATTCATCATTAACTGGGAACTATTGTAATGTAAATATTAGCTTGTTTAGCAAGAGTAAAGTTTCTGCATAAAGCAGTCTTCTGTGAAATTGATATTACTACAACGTCACTGTTCCCTGAGGAACACAGTTCAAGGAAGCAGCTTGGAGGAAATAAAAAGGTAAGAAGGTGACTATTTCTCTGGCACTGCCAAGATAAATTGGTATAATGAATGCAATAAAAAATAGAAAGTAACTTTAGCAGGAAGTGTTCCCGATTTTCAAAAGAGTGTGTGAGTGATTGATGTGATTAGAACAATAGCTGCTAATGGATGAAGATGTTTCAAAGTTTTTATGCGCCTGCTTATTCTGCTGTTAATTAAAATCCGTGATTGCCAGAGTAATTTCTGCATCGCATATATATATGCAGCTTCAGAAGCGACACGTTTTACAGAGAACAATGCAAAGCAAAACTCTTGCCAGTAAATGCACAGAAACATAACTTATTTTAGAGTTTCTAGCTGAACAGAGCATTTGTAAGCATGCCACAAAAATTAGGATTAAAGTTCCCAAGCTTTATACAAGTGAGTAATACGCAACGGCAAACAGCTTAGGCCTAGGATTGTGTACTGATTCTGAACTGGTGACGCTTCTATACTGAATAAAAGTTAGAAAAGTAAACTAAACCTCATACTAGTTCAGGCTGTGGCCTCTTCACTGGGGCCTCCATCATTAATGCCAGAGTGGACAAGGAGAAGAATTCCACATGATGGAAAAACTATTTTAGAGTTTGGTCTAAAAATGTAAAGTTTGTCAGACAGTTTTGTTTGAATTCAGAGGATTCTGCAGGCAGTTTCTCTTGTGCTTCTTCAAAGGAATAGTAGGCACAGGATTTGTTTTGAAGAAGATGTACCCAAATTGTGAGGTATCCGCACTAGTGAGAGGGAAGTGGGAAGTGAACAAGTGTAGCTAATTGCAATCTTTTCAAGGATGTAAACAGCGTACACAAAAACAGGGCTTGGGCATTAAGGAAATTTCTCCTTAGACACTGAAGCAAAATCCAAAGCCTTTCTGACCAGATTATGTCTATTTGGTAGACACAACCAAAAACTCATCTCCACCAAAACCAGCCATCAGTGGTATCTAATAGCTTAAGATTTTCCTTTGTAATATAAATAATAGAAGATCACCATATCCAATGTGCTGGCAACAGCCAACACTTACTGCATTATATTGTAGACGACAATATTTCACATAGCTCTACTGGAAGGGACCTCTTAGATTTTCAGACCCCTGTCATGTTTTAACCCCAGTCAGAAACTAAGTACCACACAGTTGCCTGTTCACTGCTCCCCCTGCAGCAGGATGTGAAGGAGAATTGGGAAAAAAAAAAGTAAAACTCATAGATTGACATAAGAACAGTTTAACAACTAAAATATAACAAAATGTTATCATAATAAGAAAAATGGAGAAGAACAGAGGGAAAAAAAAAAAAAAGATAGAGAAAAATAAAACCCAAGGACAGGCAAGTGATGCACAATGCAATTGCTCACCACTCACTGACCGACACCACAGCAGCAATCTGCCCCTCCCAGACAACTCCTTCCAGGTTACATACTGAGCATGATGTTCTATGGTATGGAAAATCCCTCTGGCTAGTTTGGGTCAGCTGTCCTGGCCATGTTCCCTCCAGTTCCTTGTGCTCTTTCACATTAGCAAAACATGGGAAAATGAAAAATCCTGAACTTAGGATAAGCACTACTCAGCACCAACTAAACCATCAGTGTGTTATCAACATTATTCTCACTCTAAATCCAAAACACGGCACTGCACCAGCTACTAGGAAGAAAATTAACTCTATCCCAGCTGAAACCAGGACAACTCCTTAGATTCAGGCCGCTATTCCTGAATGCAACTTAGTCAACTAATCCCTTTCATAAACTGAAGATTAAAGTGCTTTGCATATATTCTTTAATTAAGCCCCACAGTTACAGCTGTCAGATAATATCACTGAATAATTTATCTGACAAATTTAACTTTTCATGATAAATTATTCAATGTTCTTAATTCTTATTATTTTCTCCACAATTTATGCAGCTGGGCAAGCAATTTGTGAAGCATAGTCATTCAATAGCCTACTAGGTATGTTCTGAAAAGATTAAAAAAAAAAAAACCAACAAATAAAATACAAGTGCAACTAACATCTTCCTAATTCTTTATATTTTCCCAGCTTTAGTCATTGGTAGAAACTATCTTATATTTCAATAGTGGGAAACCTGTGAGATTTGTAAACATATTTGATATGGGTAAAAGTCAAAGGTTTTGTATCACAAGATCAAGATCAGGGGCTAGGAGCAGTGACTGGGATGCCAGACAAAACTCAATTTCTAAAAATTCACAGCAAAAAAAAGCAGAATTCAGGTATATTGAAATCCATCTCCTGCATTTCAGCTGAATCTCAGTTATCACTGGAAATGAACAGCAATAAGCAAAAATTACAGCAAAATACTACTATGCAGAGCTCTGCAGTAATATTCAGAACACAACCGAATCTTTAAATCCAAACAATTTATTTCCTTTTCTTCTGTCTAATAAATCTAAGTAGTGGTAAAAAAAAGGTCCCATAGTTAGTATGCATTTTATCTTGAAACTTGCTACATTTGGGTCACCAGTAGGGAACACAGAGAGAAAAAGTAGGAACTCCATTGAAACATATTGTGCTGCTTGCATACCTGCAAGAGCAGGTATTTGGTTCTGTCGTTCAAGGAAGAGTCAGAGGACTGCAATAATTTCCTGTAATACCATCCATTTAGCATTGTCATCAGCTGATTTCAAAGCAATCGTAACAGTTAATGGAAGCAAAGACGAAAAGAGTGCATATGTGGCACGACCCACTCATCTCAAGCAAATTTCAAGAAATATTATTTGGTGTTCTGGGACCTGAGGGAATCCCAGGTCAAAACCCTGAACCCTAATGAGGCAAAATTTTGAAAATGGAATTAATTCATGATTTAATTAACACCTCAGATTATGTTCAATTTTGTCTTGAAACTACTCGAAGGGAGAAAACCTGGCGCACCCATATCCTAAATGTCTTCATAGTCATAATCAACTACAGCTTGTCTGATTTTGCCACACTTTTTCAAGAGAGACTCTCTTTGCATTCTAACCTAATTCAGAAAGGATACGAAAAGCCTTTTGTTTACAAGCTGTGACTGCAAAGACGGCATACAAACAGCTAAGTCTTGGCTTTGCCGTACGTCCCCTTTAGGTCCAGCTAAAAAAGGCAAACTAGAATACAGGTCTTTCCTTGAGAAGCAACAGTTAATTTCCTCAACCCTTAATGCCCTTGGACCTATTTGTTAGATGTTGGGTAATATGTATTGCAAGCCTAATAGGCTGCAGAGGAGGATAGAGAGTGACAGAAAACAAATCAGACCAAGCTCCACCCAGACCTTGTCCCATCTCACCCACATGCCAGAGGAGTAAGAGATACATCGGAACTGCTCCTCCTACAAATCCATGATCGCGGAATATATAGACGCAGCAAGGGAATAAGGGAGACATTAGCTAATTGAATTTGTCACAGCTGGATGAGAAAACAAAATGCACAGATACGAGGGGTTCTTGTAAGGAGCACTGCATGATATATGTCAGTCTGAGAAAACAAGGTATGGATTAATTGCCAGGGATTGACTAAACATTTCAGAGATGAAGTCCAAGATTTACAGTGTATCCTTTTATTTTTCAGGAAAGTCTAAGTAAATTGGTCTAATCAGTCAAATTAAGGAGCTCTCCCCCTCCCCTGCATGCCGAATCTTTTTCAATGCTAGTGAATTTTTCTAAGGAAAAATTAATAAAAATGTCTTATCATAGATCAATAGTTGAAAGTGATGGACTTACAGTAGTGAATTTAAATGAGCCTGTGAGTCTAGGATCAAACATTTCCTTCTAGTCTGGGGAGCTGCTTGATTTTTTCTTCTCTTATCTCTAGTGATTATTTTAAAGTATTACATTTAAGTTCATTAACCTCCAAAATTATCTTTAAAGTCAAGGAGGAGGAAATGACATGTATTGGGATATATCAGAATTTAACAGGCTGGTTTAGCGCTGTGTTTCTGAAATTGTCTTATGTCTTGCTTAGGCAAAAAAAAAAAAAAATGGGAGGGGAGTGTGAAGTGTTTTGAGACAAGAATAAATGGGTTTGGATTTATATGCTCTCCTAGAGTTACACTCTATTAATACAGAAAAGGGTGTGAGATGTTATAAATTTCCATAAAAAATAAAAAAAGAGGCAATAAAACCATTTCACAAAGGATGCACCATCCTGACTGCCACAGTCACTTCAACGGAATGTGATGCTTCAGCCTCTGATAAAGAAGCTTGTGTAAGATGTGACACACTGCAGAGGCCTGGCCCTTTCACAAGTGCCACTTGTGAAAGCAGCTTAAACAGTTGTACTGTTTCTTTCTTCTCTTCTAACACATAGTTTTTAATGAAAAAATGGAAAGAAAAGAAATTGTGTTCAGAAACAGCACTTAAAATTCCTTTTGAAGATCTTCTTGGCTCTTTCTCTATCCTCCCACAGTCTTCCCCTTCACACATCTGCCACTGATGCTTCCTTTCAGAGAAAGTTAATCAAATAGGTCTTGAATTCTCAAGGCCGAAAAAGGAACCAGTTTTAGATAGCTTGAGAACTTATGACTACCATCACAGACCTGTAGTTGCAAGATTTTGTAAGCAGCTGATTTCATTTAGGTGATTTAGTTTAGTTATATATCCTCCACTGGCCTAAATCAGTACCGCTTTATTGACTCCACCAGCTCTTTGTCGTTTTGCATCCAGCTGAGCTCACAGCTCTTTATTTCTTGCCATGAGCAGCAACCATTTATTCCCCAGGATTAATGTTACGAAATAAAGGGAAAGTACCAAATATCTGCTTTAGACCAGAGAAAGGCTACTCTTCACTTAACTCTTGCTGAATACTCCTGGTGACAATCTTTTCCACTGCCAGTCAGCCCATTTCTAAGGTTTCCATCTGCAAGTCGTTTGGTGTTTTTTCAGAGGTACTGGTTGAAGAACCTTTTTTTCATCAAAATAGAAATTAAACTGGTTGAAAGTTAACCCTTCCAGAAGTCTAGCTGATGTTTTATAAAAGCCTTCTGCAAGTAGTTGCCTAGATGAACTAACTATATGAATGAGCCGGGCATGTATTTTGGAACAAAGACATTCTTAAATGCTTCATATTTACATTACGAATATTTGTTTAGTGTGCTCTGGTAGACAACCAGATATACGTCTTGTCTTGCAAGACCATGTGAAATATTAACTCATTTAGTACAACTGTATAGTAAAATTATAAGTTGCCTTACCTAAACCCTTGCCCACTAACTGCACCAGAAAGGGTATTTCCTAATGTTCTAAAATTCTAAGCAGCTTTGTACAGCTGTCCAAAGAAATATTTATTCTGTCCTGAACATGCAAGTTGCTAGTAAATTAGCAGAGGGCTCAGGAAAGACAAGAAATCAAGTTTCACAGGCTGGTTTCTCATTTTCTAGCCAGGAGGAAAGGGAGTTTTATAGCACTAGGAAAGGGAGACTCAAATTTCTCCAAGGGATTGCATTATTTGCTTCAGACATGGTAATTTCAGAGAGTCATGCATTGCAGGATGGCAGCTTTGGAAAAAGGAAAAGATAAGTCACTAGAAGAGGAAGACGATCAGTTGCTATTTCTATCCTAAGGAGAAAAAAAAAAATAAAAAGATGACAAAAAGACTAAAAACAAAGGATTGGCATTACAGAGATGAAAGAAAGAAGAAAAGAAAACCATACTGCTACAATATTAATAGACACAGTGGGGCAACGTTAAAACTTCTCAATACAATTCATACACAGGGTTAAACGACAACAATTCCATTTAGAATTAAAATAAAGTTCATTGCACTTTGCGACACTTTAAATTAGTTTATTCCTTTATTCATAGACTGTGTTTTCTGTTTCCAGGCCAACAATGGAATGTAATAATCTACTCAGTGGTAACCCTTCTCTACTGGATAAAAATCCTTCCAAAAGTGTTGAGCTTGGCTGAAAAAAAATTAAAACACATTCCCTGAATTATATTTTCGCCAACCACTCACCTTTGATACAAAAGCAAATACGGACACAGCAGAAACCATTAAAAACACCTTTTACCAATACCAGCAGAAAAAAACAACCATGAGAACTAATAGGAAAGTGATGAATGCTCAGGTATATTATCAATGATTAAAACCCTACACAAACACAGGCACCGTGCAACTAGACATCAAGAACCTGGTTTGCAATGACACAAGCTGTCCTTAAAGGGAACATGCTTAATGTATTCAGGAGCTATGGGAATGAAAAGCAGTATGGGCATCAGATTTTTTGAACTGGACATTTGATGTGTCAGCATTTCTGTCTCCCTCTTGGATTTTTCAGATGAGTTTTCTTCTGTCCTGACTGGAATAAAAAAGAGATTCTAGCCAAAGAAATATGTGGAAACACTTTCATTGTAAGCATCCCAGTGCCTTGCTGATACAGCCAGCAGAAAAATAGTGAAATGACATCTCAGCACCAGCATTACTGGGAGATATCTAAATGACATTTTTACGAAACCTTGTGAAGTCTATGGTTAGTTCCTCCATCTCCCTATGTTTATATTATTTGCCCCCTGCAAGGCACTTTCTGACACTTCCACTCATTAAAAAATGCCACTAATTTCAAACTTTCTATCAGGTCCAGTCTGTTCCAGGCTTGTGTACCCAGAGAAGTCAATACACTTCGAACCACCAGAGGAGATCATAGTTCACAAGGTACTATACCCCAGAATTCCTCATAGATATTTTTAACACATGCTGAAAAGGAATTTTGGTAGCCCAGCCCACTCCAAGTTGAATAAAACACAGATTTTCATTGATGTGTGAACATTATAAGCGAGGCCTCATGCACTGCAAGTATTTTCAGAGAAGACTCACTCAAAGCAGAATTAACTATGCCACACAAAGGTACCACAAGTAAGTACTACACAGGGAAATGGTATGGAGTTTTGTGATATAAACGAACACCTCTGTATTAAATGTGCTATTTCCCACGTAGACAGCTTCTCAGTAAAAGCAGACTGTACACTGGACTGTCTTTCCTACACTAACGTGTCACATTAAGCATCCGTTTGTTTCTACTTAAGGACCAGAGCATATGAAATTATTTGAGAAAGAACTGAAGACTGAAGAGCTAACATGCTCCCAAAGGAGAGAGGAAAAAGACAGGGTTCTCTTTTGGAGTGGCAATAGCAGAAGAACTAAACGCACTTTTTTTTGCATTGAGCTAACACTGGAGGAAAGGATGTTTTCATTCCAGAGTCCTTATTTACAGAGGAAAGACCTAGAAGTGCCTCCAGCTCAAGTGTTAGCAGGAAAGCTTTCAGAATATATTAATAAATGAGCAATAACAAATCACAAGGACAAAGTGATATTCATTCAAGCTTTCTAATGAACACTGTTCAGATCTGAAATTGATTAACTACTAAGAGCAGCAGTGATCACAGTTGGTATCAGAGGATTTAAAGATGCCAAACGTATTACCATCTGGTTATATAATCTCAGGAGGATCCAGTTTTGGCTTTCATTCAGGACACACTGATAGAGGAAAAAAAACAACCAACCAACCAACAACAGAATTAATAGACTGAAAAAAGCATTACATATTGGAGAACTGTAACATGAGGAAAGATGTTGAAAAGATGAGCTGAAAATAACTCTCTGCTTCTAATATCAAAATTAAGGTATAAAATTACATGGCAGCAGATGTAAAATCATGAAAATTAATTTGGTTTATACGCTAATACCTAATACTTGTTTTCAGGTTAGGTCTTATTACACAAAAAAAAGTAACTGCAAATGAACTGTCAAAAATGTGTCCCTGAAGAATTTCTGAAAAGAAATTTTTCTAAGAGTTTCTAAACTACAGAGGGGGGAAAAAAAAGAAAGAAAAAAAAAAAGGCATGTTTCAACTCCTATGTAAAATAAACACAGTTTACCTGTTAGCCTCCTCCTCCTGTCCCCATCTCCCAACCCCTTCATGACCGCAGCATCCCACACAGCTCCAAGCCCACCAAGTATTGACGTTTATCTTTGGGTACTCCACAAAGCCATATCTTTAAAAAGCTACGAGGCAGTCAAGGCAGAGAGGTGTGACATCCATAACTGCTGTGCTTTGATGTAGGAGAAAAGAAATCACTTAAGTCACACCTCTCTCACCTCACTCTGGAATCAGGGCAGTGATTGGCCATTTAGCTGAACAGAGAGTTAAAACCATTGACACACTCTCTTCTTGGCATTCACCAGACTTTGGATTTCCTCTGGGAGGGCCTGCTTATTACAGAAAGTGGCTTGTGTTATGGGCATTCTCCACCTTGTCACTCTGATTTACTTGTGAAACCAGACAAGAATAACAAAACCGTTTGTGAAAATGTTGCATGCCATATTGTTTGCAATGGCTTCCAGGAAATGGACTGGAAGCTGCACTACAAAATGATTTGTGTTTGAAAGCTACTTGGTACTAAAGCTAAAGCATTATATCAAAAAAACTTGCGCAGAACTGAAGAAGCAAGAAGGCATCTGCAAAGATAAATACCTGAACAATAAACACAGAGCAAGGTCTTTCTTTCAAATTTAACATCTATCTCAAACTAAGATATAATTCCAAGAATTGCTGATAGGACATTATAGTGTCATTATAGTTTCATTTATTATCACCATTATGGTTTCTTTGTGCTCCAGAGTCATTACCTTTTCCTTGTCTAAATCAGTTCAGAATTTGCTCCTCACCCTCGCTGGATCATTCCTTCAGCCAGGTCAGCAGTGTCACAGGACGGAGGTTCTCCTCTGTGCTCTGACCACGCCATTACTTGCTCGCCAGAACGGGCACAGGCCTTCTGGAGTTCTGCTGCTATGGTTTGCAACAGCCTGTGGTTCCAACACTTCCTTCACAATACATCACAGTGTTTTTTAAAGGAAATTAATATGTATACCTAAAAAATCCAAACTCAGCATACTATTCCGTGCTTGAGAATTGTCTGGACCTCTCTGTGAAAGAGATACTTCAATTGAAAGAGATGTCACAACACTCAACTGCAGATTTTTCTAAGAAAACTGTGCAAATGATCCTGTGTCATCTGACTGGCCAGACTGACCCTTGTAGACTTACTGTATATATTCAAACATCAATCTGTATGCTGTATATATTGCATAAAATATCTTAAATGGGTAACAAGTATGATTTAGTAATTAATGCATGCAGGCACATTTCCATAGTGTATTTATATGCATATGTTTCCCAGACTCATATGTACATGTAGAAAGATGGCAATGGGTCACTTTTTCAGAAAAAGGAGCACTTCAAAGTTCTAGATTTCATGAACTCTTGTTAATATTTGTGAGGAATTATAGCAGAAAACAATTGCTGAGCATTTTAGTTAAATAATCATTTGTCCTCGGTATCATTAAGTCTTCACCTGCTACTCATTTTCTTTTTGGTTATAAAAGCCAGAGTATGTTTGAATAAGAAAAGAAAGGAAGGTGTTAGAAGTTGTTTAGACAGAAAGGAATAAGATACCAAGAGGAGGAAACATATTTAATACTGTACTCAAATAGTTAAATTTTGAGTGCAGGCTTACTACCTAATTCAGAAGTATGCTGATACATGCATCTGATAGCTTCTTGTTTGGAGTAGCACTGCTATTCCCAAATATTTTTAAATCATGAGTTTTCTTATTCCTGAAGCTTCAAAGAGTACACTTTCAAGCTTATTTCTGTAGATTTTAAGATTAGGAACTCTTCTTTTTTTTTTCTTAGTAAAAACTGAAGGTCAAAATAAACCTATATTTGAGCTCCAGGACTTTAAGGGCAAAAGATGAGGAGATGAGCAGGAAGACAGAATAAGACAGAAATGCCAGGAGACTTCAACAGCAGCCTAAGAGAACACCCCACAACCCTCATTTTTCTGTTGTGCAAGTCACTTGAACTCCTCCTAATTACAGGCTCACTCTGCTCCATTTTGAGCCGAGGTCAGCACTCAAGTGCTGCATTTCAGAGGAAGAGAGAGAGGTGGCCATTTTCTACTGAAGTAAAATAACAATTCTTCACTGGCCCAAACAGTTGCTCTCCATTTCTCCAGCTTTTGCAGAGGAAACACGCTGACTCCTGCACTCCCCTGAGAGTTCATACCCTTCATGTGGACAGCCACAGTTCATGGCCCTGCAGGGCAGAGACAGCTGTAAGATGGAGAGAGCACTGTGGCTTCACTAATCCCTCTCTCCTTTGCAAAAAGAGAGGGCTTTTCAAACTATTCTCTAGTCCCACACACGCCAAATGCATGAGACAACATGGTACAGCTGTGGTATATTGTGGTCTCTGTCCTCTGTCGCAGGAACCGCCAGCTCACGGGTTTTCACAGAGCCTGCTGGCTAATGAATTAAGTCAATGACATTTAAGGGAAAAAGGAAAAAAATAAAAATGCTCCAAGCTCTGCTCTTCTCACCTGACAAACTTGCACTTGTTTGCATACACATCCCTACATTTTCTAAATATGAGTTGCCGCCTAGAGAAGCCTAAGCCTTCAAATTCTGTTTAGATTTGCAATATGATTTGTTCAATTTTAATCTAATCTATTTCCCATTTCCATCAGGAATTTCACAAACTACAAATTAGGACAGAATATGGTCCAGTAATCTATACCCTTTTTTTATTGCAGCAGTTGCCAAAATTTCTTAAAGCATTATGTGGATTTTGTGATTTCACAAAGTCACCAAATTTGTAACATACAATTTTGGTAATGTTGATTCTGTTACATAACATTTTTTTATCCATGGAATATGCTTCTGGAGTTGTCTATGTAATATGAATTACAATTTCTCCAATAGCCTCCAACTTAGCTCCCTGAATTGTGTAGTGGTAGGAATTCACTTCACTAACCTTAATATTGTAAAAGAACAACTGAGACATACTAAATAGTTCAATGCACAACAGTAACTCAGAAGAGGTTCTTCTTTCACAAATGACAGAAGCCTCCCAACCTTTCTATTTTACTTGTTAGAACTGAACATAACCTTTCCCTTCCCTGGAGCAGCCTCTTTGCAGTCATGGTTCCTGACCTACTTCCTAGCTGTTTCCCTAAAGAAAATAAAATACCCTCCTGAATTTTGAAAGTGGTGAAAAAAACCAATGTCGATAATGTTTAATAAATAACCTTTGTTAAAACAGTCTAAATCTATGTAGAGTAAGCCCCAACAGCCCTCACATCCCACAGATGATTTGCATATTGGGTCATGGAATGCGTTTGAGGATATTTGACTGCAGACCTCACTGAAATATTCATAATACTGTGTTTCAAGTAACATTCAGTATAAATTGTCAGTAGACAAAGACACCTTATTGTGAACACCCAAAATACCTCTGAATTTGTATTTTTAAAAAGTCAAATCTGAAATACATTCTCTACTTGAAACCAGCTTTTAGGAGCCTTACTTATATTAAACACCGATTTCCCATAAAAGTTCTGCAGCCTTGAATGTATCCACACATATGCTGCTTAATTGAGAGAGGCCATCAGAAACCCACTTGGAACAGCTAACTGTGCTGTCTCTAAGGGAAGAGAGATCTAGAAAGCAGCAAGAATATATTTTGACATGGTATGAAAAGGGTATATGCTACAAACATGGCCTTCAAATGTCTGGGCTGCTGATTGGGGAAAAATCCTTTTTTATATGTGTGCTGTAGAGATGTTCTCAAACCAAGCAATAACACTTCCAGAAATTATCAATGAAATTAAATGCTCTGCTAAACCACTTATGACACATGATATTTCACTTATGCTATGTGAATTTTATGTCATCTGTGTTGCTTATAACATGGTGATTGCTCATCTTTCTATCTTTAAATCAAGGCCTTACAGAAACATTTTTAATTTCTTTGAGATACGAAAATTATAAATGCCACATTTTATTAAATCCTAAAATGCCCTAATATATTATTTTAGAGGAAATGACAGAACTTAATGGAAATTGAGATGAGCAAACACTTTTTTCAATTATGAATTCTTCTAATCAACGGTCTCAAAACATCATGGAACCAACAGAAAGTAAGGGAAATTTCTTCTTACAAAATGAGCATCTCTAACTCCCATGCTTTCACAGATTATTGGACATTACAACTGGTTCAATGCTTTGTGAGGGAGCTTCCCACATAAGAGGATAAATGGAAAATATTTCTAGATGTTGACTTATTTTTGTTAAAGGCATTCACCATTGATGCTCAAAGGCCAATGATGTCCAGAAGTAGTCCTGGTAGAAATGGAGACGTGAGAAAGAGAGGAGGTAAATATTTCCCTCCCCATGTAAATTCACCTGCAATTTTAAACAAAATTATTCCAACTGTCACTCTATTATTATCCGTTGTTTGTTTAGCAAGAAGATTCTGGTGGATGAATTGACAGTAATATTGCAAAGCTGGTTTTAACTGCCCAGAAAGTGTGCTTTCCCGCTCTATTCTATCCAATAAGGATCATGCAGGAAGCTTCTTTAGCAGAAATCTCCATTGGAAATGGCTACGTCAGGACGAGCCTCCGCAGAGGTTCCTGTTGTTCAGCTGCCCCACTTCAGAGATGGAAAATAAGTAAGTCTTTCACAAACTTGTGTTTAAGATAGCTGTATTATCTATGAGCGGCAAAACCACAATCGCATTAGGCAAATTATTTCACACAGTTTAGGGAACAGCTTTATGTCATGTCAGAGTATATTTCTGCGCAGTGAAGTACCACACGTGTCACAGGCACATTCTTTTAGTGGCATTTGAAAGCTGAAAAATTTCATTGGTGTTGCGTGTCATATATTGCTCACAAAGAAACAGGGTTTCCATAATACTCTAAGTCCCATTTTAAAACCATCAGAAGGAGAGATAAAAGCTTATGCAATTTGGAAAGGTCTAAAGACTACCAGAAATAACATTTCCAGACTGAATAATATTTCAGGATTAACACTTAGATGTCATAGGACCTATCGTGTCTAGAAACAGAAGCCTCCTCCTATTGAACAGAGGGAAAAGTAGTCTTTACAACTTCCTAACAGTATGAAGCGCCTGCCTCTAATACTGATGAGTTATCAGACCTTAATCCTTTCACTAATTCGGAAAAATTGCCAGAATACTGTCACTTTCAACACAAAACCAAGTGAAACTTGGCAACTTCAATGAACATCACTTCGGAGAACTTAAATAAAACCGAGTCCAGAATTCCAAACAAAACTCAACAAATGTGAAGCCATGCAAATCAAACCACTCAACCAAATCTATTCCCATGAGTCGCTAGGAAACAAAGCTCTGATAATTCAGGGACTCTGCTCAACACCAGTGATTGGAAAATCCCAGGTGGCAATGAGAGACGCCACAGCTTGCATCATGTTTATCAGCTACATTTTATCTTGCCTTCACGCTCCAAGTATAATGCTAGAAGCCCTCCAGGGGCCTGAACTTGCTGGAAAGACAACATGTATTTCATCTTTACACCGTACATTCAACAACAGGGTGAGAGAAGCCTCTTCCCATTAATTGACTGGGGCTCTTCGGTATTTAGCAATTCAGTGAGATAGGTACAAGTACCAGAGACATCAGAGCCTACACCTTTGCTGGAGGCTGATACTCTTACCATTTTTGGGAAACATGTGAGCTCTGCCACAGTATCGCCGGAGTCGGAGAGGCAGACCACCAAATAATCCCTGGCGATGGTATCTACCTCTTCGTAAATTTTGTTAGTTCCTGTTCACTGTACCACCACCATGACTGGTAGGATCCATAAGGCAAGCCACAGTATCTCTTATGCAAATTTAAAAATGTGCATTGTATTTAAAACAAATTAATGCATAAGAAAATGCATTCTCATATTTTGACGGATGAATTTTTAATAACTTAATTACAACTTCACAAAAGAAAGAATCATTACTTGTTACACTTTCCAAATCCTTCTATATCAAACATGTGTCTCCAAAATTGCCCTCTACATGTATATTAATGATGCCATCAGATGCTCAAAAGACATGTCCTGAATAATATATACAATCTAAATTAGCTCCCATTCTTAACGTTCCCAAAGAAAAGTGGAAGCAATCAAGTGGTAAGTCAGGTTCACTCATAATTATTATCATTTTAGTATTAGTATTTATTATTAATACAAAACTCAGTGATCAGTATGTATTTACAAGCAATCTCAGCAATTATACCCAGAACCCAAACCATGCAAGTCACATCAACATTGTAGAACAATTAAAGGCTCAATGAGCAGAAAGAAATCTCTAGCAACTTGACAAGAAACTGGCTCAGACAACTTACAAAATCAGTGACCACTCATGGTTCAGAGAATTATCATTCTCCTCAGCTGCTGGTACAAAGAGTTAAAAAAAAAAACAAAACAAAAAAGAGAGACAGTATCATGAGCTTTAGCTATCCTCCAGGATAGATAGGCCAGGAAACAGATCAGGCCATCACGGTCCTGAAAAGTAGTAACATCAGCATAGCAGCTGATCAGTGGGTACTCAGACATCTCACTTTTGAGACATTCCTCTTTGGTGTCAACCAATTACGCTGGGTCTTTTTCTGACTTTATCAAAACTTTAGTGATTCTCCAATCCCATTTGGGAAAAAATACCTTCAGGAGGAGCAGCAAATCTGTTATCTAAAGAATTACCCATAGCTAGCTAAGTGAAGATGCAGAGGTAATTGCTTTTGTATTAAAGTATATAAGTAGTTAAGTATAGTAGGCAGAGAATGGACTATAGAAAAAATGCAGAAGGGACATAAAAATAGATACAATCAGAGAATATAACTTTGCATTTCTTTAGGAAATAGGGTTTGAGGAACTAAGAGAACTCAGGGGCAGAGAATTTT
Source organism: Baryphthengus martii (assembly GCA_013396935.1). Lineage (NCBI taxonomy): Eukaryota > Metazoa > Chordata > Aves > Coraciiformes > Momotidae > Baryphthengus > Baryphthengus martii. Next base: position 33,964 of record VWZK01019647.1, read on the forward strand.
GTAGATAATCTTAAGAAAATTATCATCACTTTCTTCTTCTTATCCACACAGTCCAAATCGGCAAGATTTTGCAGGGGAAGGTCACATGATTTCATGGGGGAACTGATGTTCTAGCTATTAACTTAATTCATCTATATAGCATGAGGCTTTGCTTCTGATTTATGGCATAAATACCTGGGAGAAACTGCACTTTAAATAAGAGTGGGTTGTCAAATTATCCAAAGAGCTTGAAAGCTTGGTTTTACTTGGCAAAGAGACAGTCCCTTCAGGGATGACTCCCTCTCTTACACTTAATGTCAGGACATAAGGCACACCTGATGGAGCAAGGGATTGGAAAAAAACCTCTCTAAGGTAGTGAACTCCACTCTCTGCTCTCACAGAGAAGCAATTTGGGTAAAACACTGCAAAAAGAACCTCTCACAGAGGTTCTCCTGCTCATTGCAGGACACAGCCAATAAAAGCTCCAAGGTTTCCACAGCGACTGGTAAATGCCCGTTATCAACCTCACGAAGTCATGTTTTCTATGGGGAGCTTAATATTGTGCCAGGAAACGGCAATCTGAAAAGTAACAACTATGAATATTAGACAGTGAGAATAGTCCCTGTTAGAAAAGTTGGCAATAACCTCACTGAGATTCCACTGGGTTCAATTTGGTTTCATATACTTCATACATAGTGTCATTTCTGTATATTCGGGAGTGTGATTTTTAACCTTCAAGCTCAATCCTGTCTGTGCTGATGGCCATGGGAACTTCAGGACTGAATTCAGTGAAAGAAAGACTGAATACTCAATCACCAAGACACTGAAGTCGACTTCTCTTAAATTTGATTTCTATTAAATTTTAAGTTGGAGAGTCACCTCGGGGCTATAGACACATTAGCAAATTTTGTCTTTTTTTGCATAATATTTCTCCCATTCCACATCAGATTTTTTGCAAACCGCTTACGAAGAGAATTAAGGTTCAAATTACTATCAAACTTCCCTTACCCATAATTCCTAACTTATCTGTGGCCGCTATGTTTGTTGGTTTGGTTTTTTCCCTTTTACTCATCGTCCTTTAACCACTGAACTGGAAGTAGTGACTCAGAAGATTGGGGGTTAAACAGATTCCCACAGCATTTAAAATAGAAGCACAATGTCACATAATTCAGTGCTAGGAACACCTAGATCCAGGGCCAAAGAGTAGGTTTCTCTGTTCTATTAAAATAAGTAGAAAAGACAGGGAGTGTAACTACATTTAAACCCCAGCCAAAGCCTAAAGCCCGCCGCACATTTCCCACTTCAGAAGCAGTAGGCAAAGAGGCATTTTGCCTGATACTGTGCTCAGGAGGATCACCGCGCATTTCTCCTTGAAGGACGCATTTATGCTCCTCTCCAGCAAGAACCATCCCCACTGATGTTTTTTTCCATCAGAGCCCTTGGACACAAATCACTGCAGTAGCTGCTGGCTGGAAAGTTCTGGCTCTGCAGCAGTGAGCAACAAGAAGCAGAAGAAGATGGAGTGATCTGCATACTGCACAGCATTTACAGTCCAAACAGAGAGCATGTTGCAAGTGTGAACTGAATTTCAATAAAAGAAACTTGGAATCCAAACTAAAAAAAGAAAGGTTAATGACGTTTACCTCCTAAAAAGGCCAGCATGCATATGCTAGAGGGGATGTCTGTAAGGAATGACTGATTGGCAGCTACTTTCAGTACTGCTTCTGTTGAATCACTGGCTTTATAATGCAGATCCCTGCATTTTGAGTGACTGCATAGAGGAGAAAAATACACCAACTTGGAAATCGCACCTTTTTAGGAGACATCACCCACCAAGCATCCATCTCATGTAGATTTTGACAAGTCTAGCCCTAACCACACAAGCTAAATCTTGAAGATACGAGACTTTAATGTCTTGAGATTACTGTTTCCCTTGTTCACTGCCTCTGTTCAGCACTGATTATTTTTAGGATGCAGAGGTTGCCAGCTTCAAGGGAATGTCCCTAAAGGACTGCCTTAACCGCTACAGTCAGCCAAATAAAGTATGAAAACAGCTAGCAGTACCTGGCTGTATAACTTACCCCTCCCGCCTATGTATAGCTTGCCAAAGACAATCTCTTGGCCTTCCAGGTGTGCTGTAAGGTCAGTCTACTTCCATAGTCTGTCCTGTGATGATCACGACAGTTGTAAATCGAAGCACTGATCCAAACTGAGAGCAACTATCTTTTGGCAATGGGTTCAACCGAGTGTTTTTCACTCTGTAATTTTTAAGTGTCTGAAAAATACAGGTATTAAAAACCTGCAACTGGCAGATATCATACAACAAATTAAAATCCCATAGATAAACTCAGCAAAAGCACAGCTTGCTTAGGTTCCCTTAAGGAAATGTGGGGGAGAAGAGATCACTGAGCCTGGAGACAGTGTGCCTCTCAGCAAAGTAAAGCAAGCTTTCACCTTTGCAGTCCCTCATCACCAGACACTACAAAACCAGGATACATCTCACTTGACCTTGTCCCTGCTTGTAGATTGTTGAGTAAATTCAAGCTAGCGTTAAACTGGAACTAGGCAGAAGCACAATGGTATTAATGCGGCATTTGGTTACTGAAATAATTACCCACGGCTTACAAAGACTGAAGTAAACCTTCCACTTCCATAACTATGTTCCTACTAAAATCCACATTAGCCACTTGAAATCTTGTTCAGGTACACTTACCTGTGATGCAGATCCAACTGCACTGCAGTACAGATAGCTCAGCTACTAGCCAGATCACCGCTGGGGATAGTTAGTAATTAGACTATGCATGAGATTACACAAAGGTAACGCGAAGGAAGATCATCTGAAAGCCAATACCATGATATCATATGGAGGGCAAAAGAAAGAAAAAAAAAAGAAAAAAGGGAAAAAAAAAGACAGCAATCTGGCTGCTCATCCCTCTGGGAATGCAATTCCTTCCTTTCAGCACAGCAAAACTCAGATATATAGGACACAGTGTGGGACAGAGGGTCAGTGGGTTACACTTATTTATACACTAGCTGTATTTGGTTCAAGGACTCTCAGATAGAAAATAGAAAGAAAAAAGCCTTTCCCTGATGGAGCTTTCAGGCAGTATAAACTGAAGATAATATTGTAGTTTTACAACATGCAGTAGATCACCAAATTCATTTTTACTAGGGTAATAACAAAGGATTTTAGCTCTAGCTTTCAGAGGTAAGGAGCTGGTGCACTAATCATATGGATTTGTCATCTGAGATGCCTGTGCTATTGTGGTTTGCAGGGGTTGGGGCAGAAGGTGTTTGATTTTACACTCAGCTATGTATTGGTCTTGATTAATTATACATATATATAATTACATATTGTCGTTGTATCTGAAAACAATACATATTAAGAGAAAATGTACTTTCACGTAATTCAGAGGAAAGCAATTTGAAAAATTCAAAAAATCAAGCTGGTTCTAGCCTATATTCTGTACTTCACTAGAATTTTTAGTGATTTTTTATTATTTCGGGGTTTTAGGGTTTTTTTCTGCTTAAAAATGTCTGTAATTCTGCTCTCTCCCCATGTGTATGAGTGGTTTCTGTGTGTAGGCTGTAGAAAAGCTGTTACAGCTATACAACATATCTTACCGTTTCCAGGTCAGCTTTCAGCTTGTGGGCACTGCCAAGGCACTGTGCGTGTTTGTTCTAAACTTCTGGGCTCGTCCTTCCATTCTGCCAGGATCAGTTACAAGGTTTGCTGTTACAACACTGGGTCCAGTGACACGGGCACTTCGCTGCATCCCTGGTGACCTAGAGAATGAAAAAAAACAAACACCGGATTAGAAACTAAAAATAAACACAGAACCTAAATGAGAAAACCAGTTCAAATTCGATGCATAGGAGAAGCAATTAATCCACACACACAGAGAACAACAAAACAACATGATTAAGAGTTCTGGAATATGTATAGTTGCTATATGGGTGGAAATCAATAAAAATCTTGTATTCCCTCTTTTAAATCTTCCTCTATTCAAAACTCTTTCAATGCAACTTGTTAAAAGAACCTTCTCACATACTCTGCAATTTTAGGAATACGGGTTTCTTCCTCCTTTGCCCAAAATTTTAAATTAGAGAATCATTGCATTTTCTTTTTGTTTTTCTCTTGTTCCTCTCTTCAGCCTTTCCCCATGGCTGGCAGAATTCAAGCCATATATATCTAATACCTAGGGGAAAGGTAGAAAAACAAATCTAAGAATATGTACACCCAAAAAGGTCCCTGTTTTTCCCATGAGCACTGGAAAGTAAGGACAATTAAACCTGTGTGCTAAGCTAGACATAAAAGCTAAGAGTCATTTGAGGAAAATGGTATAATTTCTTTAAAAATAAAACAAAATTAATACAGAGACAATGATTATAGTATTTAGCTCCCTTCATAAGAAATGAACCTCAAAGCACTCTACACTTTTAAATTAAACTTCATAAAAGCCTTTCATGTAAGCAAGTAGCATTGTCCCTCTTTTTACAAAAACAAAAAAGCTGTAACTGGAACAAATTATATAGTATCTATTATGTTCTGATCCATAGTTTCAAAGTATATTGACCTGCACTCAGTGAGAAATAGGGTTAGGATTATGCACCTGATCTTGTAAGGACTTTCAGACCAATGTAAATTTTCTTTCACATGGGACATTTCCCCCCAGTTTCCCTATTCTTGCTTGAAAGAAAAAGTTGGACGGCAACTATATAATACACGGGACAGATTTTTCTCAATGGGAGAGCAGTTCCCTGGAGGCAGATCTGTAAAAGGACAGAGGTCAGATGGTAAGTTGGGGGCTGTATAGTCAGTGCGTGTCTTGATAGTAAATTAGGCCTTTTAATTATTTGCAGTCTGGGGTAAAACTTCATGGATGTGCTTATTTTTACAGCATTCACTCCTGAGCTCAAGCTCCTTTGCTGAAAGGGATGGGAAATAGCAAACCTTTGGACTTCATCAAGTAGCCTTTAAAGGTTCATATTACTAGGCCAAGTACTAAATTTTGTCTTCTTAAATGTACATTAGAGTATCACAGTCTCCACTACGCTAGTTATCATTACCATCTCTTATTCACTGCCAAAAAGTTGACAAGTGCCTTGAATCAAGCCATGATGTGAATTTTCATCATTCAATAGTTTTACTTTAAAAACAAGTATCAGGAAGTATCTGCAAAGCTATCCCGTTATTTTATTTCATAAATGTCTTTAAAATGCACATAGTATATAGCATAACACCAGTTCTTATATGTGCATTTCTTATTTTTACAAAGCTATACCCACTCATTGTTTCCTTGTTTTCCATCTGCATTCGTCCACTGCCTCCTGTCTTAGTTGCTTTGAGGTAGAGACAGCCTCTCTATTCAATATTTGAACAGACTCCTGCAAAATCTACTTGGCTGTGATTAGAGCTCTTAAAAATACAGCGATACATGCTCTATCAGCAATAAAGAAATGCAGCATTGATTCCTTTCACAAAAGTGAACAATGTGCTCTTAAAAATCGCAGGTCATCTGATTTTGCTGATTCACGACAGGTAATCTAGCCAGCAAGATTCAAATGAGCATTTTCTGGCTCTTGCATCGCTGTTCCAAACATCACCTTCACTATTCTTCTATATACAAGCTCTTTAGTAGAGGTAGGTTTACTTTAGCTCTTACAAATATTTATAATCATCATTGTGAACAACACACTGAAACTGCAAAACTCTGTTACAAGAGCAATCCCAGTAAAATCAGTGGGATGAGCACCTGATTTAGGACTTTTCTAAACACAGTACTTGCTGACTCTAGTCACGCCATATATTGTAAATGTTTATTGTCTCATTACTTAGAGCTATAATAAAAAAGCTCCGTTCCACCACATAAAAAGAAAAAAAAATTATCTTCAAAAATCATGAGATTGACTTTAAATTATATATTATCTTTATTATAAAAGAAAAAGGTTATAGGTCTTTTTGTCTTTATTTTATCTTGGTGTTTACTGTATGCTTTTATTGCTAGAAACTCCCTAACTATTTTTCATTGAGAGGCAAGGGTCTTGTGTAAATACCCGAGTCGGGGATCTAAGCAAACCGTGAATACCACAGGAGTGTATAATGCTATGCTTTTATACTTTTTATGAAGAAGCAAAACCAGTTTCTTTATTTCCATAAACGATCTATCATTCGCTGAATTTGATATGATAGTTGTTTCAATTTAATTTGCAGATGAAAGACAATCCACAAGAAGAAAAGCTTTACTCACACACAGAAAATTAACATACGCCTTTTTTACGAGTTGATTGCATTTCAGTGTTTTTCAAGTGATGACTCAGGTTTTCCAAGTGATGACTCAGGTTTTCCTTTTGTTTACCCATCCACAATTCCCTTCTTGCTAGCTTTTTATTTTTCATTTTTATTTCAATAGCACACGTTAACAAAGTAGCATCTTTTGTTAGACAAACCTCTATTTCTCCCCTCTCTTTTCCTCTCCCTTCCACAATTAAAAAGCAATCCCATCCCCAGAGCATCACTCCCTATTGAAACTGCAAGTCTTTAGGGCCTTTTGGAAGCAGGAGACTGCAAAGTTCGAAGGAGGTACTCCACTGGCAAGCTTTCAAACTTATTTGCAGATCAGGACCTCTTTTGTAAAAGTCTCCCCAGGAGGAAGGCAGTTAGACACCTGCCAGTAGCCTGCAGTGGCACCATCCCACTGTGATGTTAATGAGATGAATGAGAGCACTACGGAGAGCTGCAGTAATTACAGGGCGAAGAGCTTGTCTTTTCCTGGCCCTCCTCTCTCGGCTGCCTGTTCTATGAAGCAAGGTCTTTTGTAATACTAATTACAAATGTTAATTAAACATTTCTTTGGAATTTTGCCCTCCATTAATAGGTCAGATAAACAGGGAATAGCAGGCACTTCTCAGCCACATGAGGAAAAATACCATTTATTTGCTCCCTTCCTTTGGTCCCTCCAAAGACCTAACTTCTAGTTTTGTTTTGATTTATTAAAGAGACACTAAACCCAGAAAAGTATAGCTTTTCCCCACAGAAATAAAATAAAAATAATCCCTACAATAATGGACTCAAACCTAGTTCTAAGGCCCCTTGCACTACACCTCACTCTGGTCCATGTTGTCTCGACCCCAAATTTTAAATATAATCATGAATCTATCTCTAAGGTGACATGAAATTCCTTCCAAACATAGATTTAAGAAAACGTTCACGACAGCTGTTGATGGCAGCACAAAATCTAGCTTGATGGCTTGGTCTGGCATGAGCAGCACATGGCATTTTAAATTGTTGCACTAATCCCATTTGTCACCCAGTCCCTAGAAGTATAGGAGTGACCCCTCCTCAGACCAGAACTGAGCACAAATGCTTGGCAGACATGGCCACAAAAACCTCTCTGTTCCTTGCCCGACAGCCTGCCACAGCCAGATGCTCCCACCCAAGCTCACATGGAGAAGTAATTTAATACATCAGCAATACTATCGATTTCAGTGAAATAACTTAAAGGTTGGACTAGATGATCCCTGAGGTCCCTTCCAACCTGGTACTCTGTGATTCTGTGAACTTCTGCTAGGCCAGCTCATCTTACCTTTCCCTGTAGTGCACACTGAAAGGGCACAGGAGGGGACCAGGCTAATTCTAAATTCCTCTTTTTGGTATTATTCTTAAATAGGTATGTGTGGTTTTAAAAAGCATTCGATTACATCAAACTGAAATAATTTCTTCTGAATAAAATTAAGCCAGAAGATGCGCTTCAAGAGAACAACTACTGCACTCCAACAAAGAGATGAAGGAACCTCCCTGCAAACACTAGCAAGGTGGGCACCGAGTTTTTCTCTGCAGATTCATTTCTACTGGACCACGTCACTTCAGAATGCAAACATAACCATTCTCTAATTTAATCCTAATTTTATCACCCCAAGATAGGAATATGCCATTTTTTTCACTTCGCCAGATAACCTGAAGTCAGGTTCTTTTTCTGATTTGACAGAGAACGGGGATTGGCACAAAACTGAAGGATCCATTATTTTCCCATACAGTTCCATTGCTTTGAGAGCAGCACACCATGTATTGGCAAGCTAAAGCCTATAATATGGTATGAGTCGATACCAGAAACTTCTGAAGACTTATGACTTAAAAGGTCTCTTTGTACTGCTAGTGACCATGGCATGGTTGGCTGTGGCCATCAGACTTCATTCTTACACTGCTCTCCATGCAGCATACTTGGAAAACAGCCTGGTTCATGAATCACCGAAAGACCTCCAGACTTGCACCGTTACAGTGTAGGATGGACATATGCACAAAAACCGACCCAATATGACTTACAGATTCATAGAATTGACCAGAGTTTTGATTCTTTCCTCAGAGAAGTCTGAATAAGTTATTACCATCCATCTCTAACAGCTTGTATTTCATGAAGCAGAAAATGCGACAGGGCAGAGCCCCGAGTACTCCCACCATTTACAAAGTGCCCCATGATGCACCATGAGCCTAACTCTCTCCTCAGCAGCCTTCTATCACCCAGTTCTAAAGCAAAGAGACAAAATGAAGAAACCTCATGTCTTGCTAAGCCCATGAGACCTAAACCAGATGTTCTGCATTGCCACAGCCTCTGTGAAAATGCTTCTTTGAGTCAAACAACCATTCTTCTCCTACATTTGCTATTTCAGGTGTACATTGTCAGCTCCAGTGGTAGCAATGCAAGGAAACCACACAGCCTGACACTGAAAACACGGCCACGATCATAAAGACTCTGCTCCGAGCTCTTCTACTCTGCTGAAGTTCACAAAAACTAGCCAAGTGTGTTTTACGTCTCCGGTGATCCATTTATCCTTGCTTATCATACCTGCTATTTCAGTTATGCTTGCAACCTGATCTAGTTAAAGATATCCCTGCTCACTGCAGAGAGGTTGGACTAGGTGATCTTTGAAGGTCCCTTCCAACCCAAACCATTCTATGATTCTATGATAGTTTCACAGGAAAAGTACCACAATTTCCATCTTTCTTTTCAAACCACACTATAAAAAATACTTATAACATAGGAGGAGGATGGACCTCCAGAGTACCCTCCCAATCTGAATTATACTATGATCTTGTAATTTCTCGATTCTTCAAGACAGCAAAGAAAGCAGAAAGTGAGTTCCAAAGCAAGATAATCAGTATGTTTAAGTAGAAGGTGCTCCAAAGACTTCAACAGAACCACATCATGTTACACCAGGCTTTACATGTTACATCTTGCTTTAGTTCCACGAGCAATAGAAAGGATATAAATCACCATGGCCCAAGTGTAAACCTGACTTAACAGGGAGGGACAATGGTTAGGAAAAAAATAATAAAAGAAAATATTTGTTAGTATTATAGTAACCAATCTTCTGAAGTATGTGTTATAAAGACTATAGAAGACATGCTATTGCTCTATACAACGTGACAGTTCCAATCTTTCTGTAGGAAACATTTCAGTCTCTACAAAAAGCTGAATGCTTCTCAAGTAGGTTTACAGACCAGTTATTTAGCTTTATTTCCATTACATTTTGCAAGACATGGTAATAACTGCGTACTGAATGTATGGCAATTGCTTCCATTTCATTTTACAAGACACCATAATAATTGCATGCTAAGCGTATGGCAATTTCCTGGGAAATCACTTTTCACTGGACAAGACTTTAACCATACCAGGAACTATACCAGCACATTATGCCCCTGTGGTCGCTGCATTCACCAGATACACTATCAGCTGCTTTAGACTAACTCATGTGTCTTGCAAATCTGCCCCAGAAGGCTGTGCTATATCCATCCTCACCTTAACTTGTGTCAGCATCACTCTAAGGAGTCTTAATTTAAGTTATTACATTGAATTATTGCTTTGAATGCAGCTCTTTGGCTCGGGTGCAGTTTGGGTAAGTCTACATCAGGAATTCTGTGTAGATCAGGATGAACTTTTGAAGTGAAACTAACCTTCCCCATCTAGGAAGGCTTGCATCAGTTAGGTTTGCATTGCAAGACAGTCTCAGAGCAGATGATCCGTATCCCTTTTGGATTAAATCAAGGCAGAAGACACACTTCAGAGCTGGTCTGAATTAATTTCCCTGCAAACACTTACAGGATTTTGCTCTGAGGATTCACTTGTGAACATATACAACGTCTTTCTCTAATTTAATCCTATTTTGACCACTCTGATCTGTCAAAATAAGGCAGAGAAACACTTTGGAGCCAGTTGTTTGCAATTGCTTTCTATGGTTCTCACTTTCCAGCATGGTTATAAGATAATTTGAATGTATTCAGCCTAGCATGAACATGTGCCTTTAGGCATAAAAGCCCAAGGAAGCAGGAGCCACTGTTCAAAGAAGCAAGCACTTCACGCATGCGCTCAGTTTTTCACAGACTTCTTTGGTGTGCATGCTTACTGTGAATGCATGGTCAACTCTGTCAACAGCCTGTGGTTAACATTCCCTATGTAACTATTGCCATGATAAACTGTAATGACTTCATAACAAAGTTAAAGGGCCAACACAAATGCAGAAAATCAAGGAAACTGGGAGATAAGACTTGAATTTCATCCCTCACCCCTCCTTGTATTGGAACTTTATGAAACAGCTACACAGTAGTTTCTTTCGGTACAAATATAGAAAACAGCATGAGAGGAATATAAAGAGTGAAAATTGTGTGTGTTCTGACAGGTTCCCATATTTCCTCAGAAATGACATATTTTCTGTCATTTTGCAATTTCCCAAACGTTTTTGTTGGAGTTTTGTCCTTTATCTTAATGATAACTGTGCCATTTCATTCTGAGCTAGGGCTGAAATAATTTGATACATTTGGAAAAAAAAAAAAATCTACTTGACAGTTTACACTACTGAAGAACATGTTAATAAAAGAAAGATGTCAGACCACTTAATACTGAGTTGTGATGCTTGTGACACAAACACCATGAAAGAGTTCTGGGGTTTTGGTTGTTGTTTTATTATTATTATTATTTTGGCAGGTTTTTTGTTTGGTTTTGTTTCTTTTTTTTTGGCTGGTGAACCAGCAGTGTACTTTAAGGCAATTTGCACTTAAGTTTTGTTAGTTTTGCATTTCCCTATCACCTCTAGAGCTGATGCTCTGGCATTGTGTTATATTACGCAAAACACAGGCTCACTTATTGATTATTGGTATAAAAAGAGGATCTGGATATCAGGATCTACCAGTGAGTACTCCTGAAAGCATGGCCTTACAAATGGATCTTAGGTCCCATGTGACCTGGTAGGCTTTCTGAAGTTTTCAAAAGTAATGAGCAAAACGCCAACTGAAACTCAACAGCTTTGCAGATGATCAGCGTTTCCCAAAACCAGCCCCAAATCACGTTACTTACACTGGGTTAGGATCTTAGTGTTTGACCTTCTTTTACACAACTTTCCAGCTCACCTCTACAGACTGATTCCCCACCACGTAACTTTCTTGCTGAAAGTAAAAGACATTAATGTTCTTTCCACCATTTTTACTAGATCTGATGCCACTGGACAAGATTCTTCTGATCTATTAAGAAAAGCTTCCAAACTATTGGAAGGGAATCTGGTTGAAAGATTCTCACTAAGTGCTCATGCAATGCTTTGAAATTTTGCTTGTGAATGGCTAGACAGTGGTTAGATAAATAAAAGATAATCTAAATACCAGGATGTGGAGGGATCTCAATTCTCTAAAAGATACTATTGATAAAATATTCTGTATTATATTCAATTCATTCATAGACCTTTGGCGCAAAACTAATTTTTCTTCTGCTGAGATAATAGAGAATATTCTACTTTTACTGTAATAATATACAATTCTAGAATCAGTTACTTGGAAACAACATTTCTAGAAATCCTTTAACAGGGTTTTCATGGAAAAAAGGTTTACTGAAAATATAAGGTCACATGATTTTGTTTGAGGTGGGAATTACTCAACGTAAACCTCTGTAAACTGTCACAATTTTTAAGTTTTAGTTCTAAATTTTGAAATGAGGAAATTAAATTTTGAAGACACACCACACTGAATGATCACGCTTTAGTACTTCGTATGTCAGAATCATTCAGAATTTCCTATGCTTGACATTAATTTAGCCCATGAAATTCTGGTCTGAGCTGGAATAACAACGATTTGCTTCAGTTCATTCCGAAATTCAAAGGCAAAACCATGCAGAATAGGGGTACAATGAGAAGAGACTCATAACTTCAGGAGCGCTGTTCAAGGCTCTTTCCACAGCTAAACAATTATTTTAGTTAGTGCAGTGATAAAATTTGCCCTAAATATATCTTTTCACAGAATATCTGGAGAAGAATTTAAAAGACTTTATTCTCAGGGAAATGCAAGAGTTGCAATTACACCAAGCCCCTTATGGAGCATCCTAGTGGGAAGAGGGCCCTTGTGCAATGTCCTCTTCTGCAAATCCAAACACAAGTCGGGGATAATACATTTCAGAACAAAGATGCTGAATTCTCCTGCTGCTTCAGCAGAACAAATCAGGATGCATAATTCCAACCTGCATATCAGGATGACAAAGATTAGTGCTGGAGACAAAGGAGGAATAAAACAAACTCTCTGCAGTCAGAAAAATGAGATGGGAAAGCTCCCCCATCTGCTGAAGAAAATGCAATGTTCTGTTCTTTTTGTCAGAAGAGAAGTTTTCTCAGTGTCAAATATACTTGCTAAACAGAGTTTCATGACTAGGAACTTTACTTCTTTCTGCTATGTGCTGGACTCCCGTCCACTTGAAGACAAAGCAGAGTGCTGTGAAATTCTTCAGACAAGCGTCTCTGCCCAGAAAGAAAGCTTTAGAGCTACAGTGAATGACAAAGCCATACAGAGGGACTGAGAATCAACCAGCTGATTTTAATGGCTGAACCAAGCAGTACAGCTTGTATACCTACAGGTCCTCAGTCCAGATATATGGAAAGTGAGACCACTTTTTGAAGATCTGAGTAGAAATTAATAAACTCTATTTCCAGAGTGCAAATCTATTTGATATCATTGCAAGGCAGGAGAGTCTGGCTTTGTACCAGGCTGAGATGGTGTGATCTCAGTGGCCTAGCAGTGGCCTTTGGGTAGAGTTCTGCCATTAAGTCTTTATGAAGGTCTTTCCACGAGAGGGGACCAGATGCAACCACTAACTGGGAAGCAGAAACCGAACCACAACCTTTCACCTCACTGCTGTGTAGCAAGCTGAATCATGGTACAACAGATACAGATTATGTCCCCAAAAGTTCATCTCTCAACCTAACTTGAGAGTCTCAGCTGTAGAATAGAGCTGAGCCCTAATTTATTGTCACCAGCACAAAAATCATTGCCTCAACTGGCTCTAATTCTCACTCACTACAGGTCCTGCCATCCCCATGCAGAGCAAAGCCAAAGATGACTAAGCTCTACCTTCAGCCTTCAGGAAAGAAATCTCGGGATGACCACCAAGCCAAACCGACACAGCAGAAGGAAATCTGACCTGCCAAGGCCAGGACTCAATATATCCCAGGGATAAACGGAGGTCTGTCTCTGTTCTCCAGAGCAAATAGAGTGCTTCATAACAGCACTGAACCATCCCTTACTCCAACACCCTCAGTACTCACAAGCAGAGTTAAGAAAGCTTTTTCACCCAAACTGCATCCTCCCCAGGATGGCTGATCAGGGTAAGAGACTTCTGTGCTAATGTTCTTCTAGAAGCTGTTTTCAAATATAATATTGCAATCACACACTAATAAGTATTTCAATTATCCCTAAAGGTGAAAAAATGGTCCAAAATATGTTTTAGCTGTTTTCTAGTATATCAGCTGGCTGCTCTGCAACACATATCAGAAGCAGCTGTAGTTCTTAATGGTGTGAGTAGTTTGGGTCAATGCCCTGCTGGTCCCATGGCAGACAGACAAATTCAGAGTCTATTCTCTCTTTTTCACTTTCCCTTTTTTTTTTTGTTTCCTCTGAACAGCTTTAAAGGCAGACTAAAGAATAATCCTGTTCACAGCTAATGTGCAGTAACAGGATTGAGGAAAACAATGACTTAAGCTTTCATCTGAGTCAGGACATACTGATGCCATATTTTAAGATATATGCTTTGCATCCTTGTGCACAGATAAATATTTCAACTGTAGGCTTTAAAAAAACAACAAAACGAAACCACACGCTTATGACACAGCTACTGACTATGTGAAACAATTTCTGCCCACAATATTTGTTTTCTTTATGGGTTATGAAGTGCTGTAAACAAGCAAAAAAAAAAACAAGTTTCCTTCCTATATAAAACCAGTGATGCAATAAGGATTTATTTTCACTGCTTCTGAGCGCCCAGAGAACAAGATAAAGCCACTGCAACAGACTGTGCTTGTCAGAACGTCAGAAAAAGGGGACCACCCTTTTAGGTCATATCCATCTCTAATGGCCACTGACTCATTCACCCTTTTGGGACAAGACAACTTCTGTGTCCATCAACGTATTTTCTATACTTAGTGTGTATCTACACCAGGGATTTTATCTCTCAACAGGGTCTTCTCTTCCAATAATGACAAGGTGGGTTTTTTGGATAACAGCATCAAGGGAATCCAACAAGTGCAAATTCCGCAGTCTTCAATTTCCTGTAGAATGCTGGATACGAGGGTAGTATTTTACTTTTTATTACAGTTCCAAATCTCATCAATGATAAAAAACAATACAAAACCAGTAGCTGCTATGCTGGCTGTTGTAAAGCAGATAACTTTACCAGCCCAACTCATAAATGCCCTGAGCCAGCTTTTCCGAAGCCTAAAGATCAGCCTTGCATAGCTTGCACTATAATACATCCGTATTATGCATTTACTTTGACGTTAATCCCAAAGTCTTAAGAGTAAATTCATCTCTTGCTTGTCTGTGTCTGTGTGTGTGTGTGTGCGCGCAACAACATATCAGGTTTGAGTGATGCTGAAACTGTTTATGTTAACGCTTAAATTCAGTCCATAGACATTTTTCCAGGAGTGGTTTTTGGTTTTTTTTTTGTAGAATCACAAAAAAGTCTAGGCGGGGAGAGACAACTGGAGTTCAACTGATCCAATCCTCTGCTGAAATCAAGGCCTTACATTAGGTTATGCAGACACTTGTCAATCAGTCTCTATTATTTCCAGTAATGAGGATCCTACCACTGCTCTGTGCAGCAAACTCCAATTGGTTCTCATGACTCAGATATTTTTTTCCCCTCTGTAGTCAGATGGAGGTTCCCTGACATGGTTCATGCCTGTCACCTTTATCCTGTCACCACATTCTCGTGCAGAGAGCACTTCCACCTTATCTATAATTACCTTTTAGAGATTGGAAAGTTGATTAGTGCCAAAAAAGCCTTCGCTTCCCTAGGTTGAATAAACCAAATTTCTTCATCCTTTCTTCATCTATCAAGTTCTCTAAAGCTCTAACCATCTTGGTTACACCTCCACTGAACTCTTTTTTGTTTTTCAACCTCTTCTGAACTGGAGGATCAAACCTGGACACAGTACTCCAGCTGTGGCCTATCAAATGCCCATCCCTTGATCTCCTGGCTGTACTGCAGCCCAACTGCTGCACTGTTTGCTTTCATTGCTGCAAAGCCTCATTTCTGGGTCATGTTCTGGGTCCTCTTCAGCTATACTACACTCCAACCAGTCAGAGTCTAGTCTGTATTACTGCTTAGAATTACTCTATACCAGGTGCAGGACTTCACGTTTATCTCTGTTAAAACCTTGTTGGGCCAGACCTTCAGCCTGTTAGTGGATTTTCCTTCTCACATTCTACCTCTCTTCCCTGTCTTGCATTACCTGCAAGCTTGGCACTGATGCATGCGAGTCTTTCATCCAGATTGTTTAGAAAGCTATTGAACAGTAGCAAACCCAGTGTCGACCCCTGAGGAGTACCACACATGGCCAGCTGCTAATTTGACTTGGAGCCATTAGCCACCAACAACTTTGAGTTCATTAGCCTAGCCAGTTTCTTCATGCCATTTGTAGCCCTTATCAAATCCATATTTTATCAGGCTGTCAACAAGGATGTTGTGAGAGACCATGCCAAATGACGTGCTAAAATTAAGGTAAATGATGTCCAAAACACCACCATCCTTCATTGACCAAGTTGTTTCATAACACAAGACAATGGGACACAGTTTACCCTTGGTAAATCTGTGTTGACTTTTCCCAGTTGCCTTCTTGACCTTCACGTGCCCAGAGAGAGCTTCAGTGAGGACCTATTGTACATTTTTTTTCCCAGGACATGAAGTGAGGATGACAAGTCTCTTTTCCTGAATCCTCCTTTTCCCTGTTTTCTAGGTAGGTGTAATATTTCCTCTTCCCTTGCCATCTGGGACTCCCACAAACTCCAGGACCTTTCTGAAAAGACTGAAAAGAGCATTGCAAAGATGCTGGCAAACCCGACACGGTTAGGTGTACTCTGTCACATCTTACAGACTTCCATGTGTCCAGTTTTTACAGAAGGTCCCTAACTTGATCCTGCTGTACTGTTAGTGGTTTGCCATTCGCTTTGCCATCGCTTCCTGTCACAGGGACTTGGGGCTAACTTTACCTGTTATGACCAATGCAAAGTAGGCACTGAAATGTAATTTTTGACCTAACTTGCCAACTCTTTCCAGCAGCAGGCCTGTACCTTCCTTGTACTTCTGGTTGCTATTAACATTTCAGTAAGAGCCTTCCTTGTTTTCTCAATGTATATTGAAGGCAGCCTCAAAGTCTTCCAACAATTCCAAAATCCTTCAGCCTCCAAAGCAGACTCTTCTGGAAGCCTTCCTAACAGCTCCATGAGTCAAGTGGAAATCTGTTCCTATGAAGGTCTGGGTCTTTATTCTGCTACCTACTTTCCTCTGCCTCTTAAAATATTAATGTCTACACTTGTACGGCCACTGCAGCCCAAGCTGCTGCTGTTGAAGGTCATAATAATAGTAATAGTTTTTATACATATCTACAGGTCATACAAGATAATAAGAGGCTAAAGGCCTGCAAGATAATAACACCTATCTACAGGTCATAAAAATGGATGTGAACTCCTTGCCCAGCTACCTTTATAAGGCAAGCTTAAAGAATCATTAGGTACTGGATAATATGGGCCTCATCCTTCTTCCCGGGAGCTCAGTGGGAGTCTCTGGTTAAAAGCTCAGTCTACAGGAAGACTTGGAACTAATCACATGATGTATGGCCCACAAGACAGTGACCAGGGAAACAAAGTCCCTCCCACTGTAAGTGAAGACAAGGTTCATGATCACCTGAGGAACCTGAAGATATACAAGTCCATGGGACTTGTTGAGATGCTTCCCAGAGTCCTGAGGGAATTAGCTGATGTAGTTG
>VWZK01019649.1:0-13629 GCA_013396935.1 Baryphthengus martii
CCCACCCGCGCCAGGCACCACCCCGTGTGCCGGCCCCGATGCAGCAGGGCGGGGAGTGTCAAGGGGCCCGCAGCACCTCCAGCGCCGTCCCGGGACCGGCACCGGCACCCCTCGCCCCTCCCCAGTTGCCTTCGGTGAACAGCCCCTGCAACCTGTTGCCTCCAGATGTGCCACGCAATCTCTCTCAGAGCCCTTGCACAGGTCTCCTGCGAGGCTCGTCTTGTGATAAGATTCAAACGAAAACCGTGGGCTGTGGAGGGATTAGGAAGCTGAGAGGGATGAGCAGAGGCTGAGGTGACTGCGGAGTGGGGCACAGCTGAGGCCGCAATAGAGGAGCAACTCCTCACGCACCCAAGGGTGTAACGTGCTTCCCAGGGTGTAACACGCCGTACCCCACGGCAGGATGGAGTGGTCTCCGTGGCCAGACGAGCCTACATCCACATCAGGGAAACAGTTCCACTTTGGGAAACAATTACCCCCTCAAAGGTCATACATACCCACCCCACTAAGACACAAGTTCCCCAGTTCATGCGCAAGAGCACAGGGGAGCTGCAGCTCCCACTCTACACTGCACCTCCAAGTCCCTTCCCAAGACAGTTCCCTTTGGCTACCCCTCTGCAAACTTCACATGCATTTCCTTCCACAGAAAACACAGTCCGTAGTCACAACCCCACCAGCATTAGTGACACACATGTGTCCCATCAAAGCACAAAATGTTTGCAGGGATGGGATGCTATCAGGGGACCTGGACAAGCTTGAGAAGTGGTTCCAAGTGAACCTCATGAGGTTCAAAAAGGCCAAGTGCAAGGTCCTGCACCTGGGTCAGGGCAAACCCCAGTATCAGTACAGGCTGGGAGGTAAAGGAATTGAGAGCAGCCCTGTGAAGAAGGACCTGGAGGTACTGGTGGATGAAAAGCTGGACATGAGCCAGTAATGTGCACTCGCAGCCCGGAAGGCCAATCATATCCTGGGCTGCAACAAAACCAGTGTGGCCAGCAGGTTGAGGGAGGTGATTCTGCCTCCCTGCTCTGGTGAGGCCCCACCTGGAACTCTGTGTCCAGCTCTGGAGTCCTAAGCGCAGGAGAGACATGGACCTGTTGGAGTAGGTCCAGAGTAGGTCACAAAAATGATCAAAGGGCTGGAACACCTCTGCTATGAGGAAAGGCTGAGAGTTGTGGTTGTTCAGCCTAGAGAAGAAAGACGCTGGGGAGACCTTATTGTGGCCTTCCCATACTTAAAAGGGGCCTAAAATAAAGATAAGGACAATCTTTTCAGCAGGGTCTCTTGCAACAGGATGTGTTAATGGCTTTAAACTGAAAGAGGGTAGATTCAGACTTGATACAAGGAGGAAATTTTTTACCCTGAGGTGGCCCAGGTTGCCCAGAGAGGTGGTTGATGCCCCATCCCTGGAATCATTCCAGGTCAGGTTATATGGAGCTCTGAGCAACCTGCTCTAGTTAAAGATGTCCCTGCTCTCTGCAGGTGGCTTGGACTTCTTTAAAGGTCCCTTCCAACTCAAACTATTCTATGATTCTGTGGTAAGTACAGAGCTATAATCAGGGTTTTGATGCTGGCAGAGGTTACACAGCTTGTATCCCACAAGCTGGCTCTGCCAGCTGACAGTGAATGAAAGCCATGTGATGGCAGCTGCTTGCATGGGATCAGTGTGTCTGTCAGATCAACCATGAAGCTCCGATCCATGGCATGTGGTAAATACTTCCCCTGTGCCATATCAGAACAGGCTCCTCCATACACCCAATGTCTTATCACGAGAACCCAGGAGAGGATAAACGGCTCAAAGGTGCAAACAGCTGGAGTCACCTTGGCCAGTCACTATCTGAGGCCGTTCAGAGCCAAACCATCTCTGCACGATGGGTGGAGTAGGCTTCAAGAACACTGGGTGTGAAAGCAGAGCCAAAATCCACGTGTCTGCCTTGAATCAGTGATTCCCAACTTGTGCATTGGGACACAAAGGCAGCTGAGCCAGCGTGCCTGCTGCCTTTCCCCAGAGCCCAGAACATCGGCAGTTACCACAGGGAAGGCATGTGTCACAGGTCGGTCCCCAGGCACAACGGAGGTGTGGCAGCTCAGGAAATTTGCTATGTGCCACCGATTTTAAGCCAGGAAAAAAATTTGTCCCAGCTATGACAGGCTTAGCAAACACTGACCTGTGCCAGCATCGCAGGGCCTGGACAGCTTGGGCAAGAGTTTCAGAGAGACTTTCTGCCCTGGGTCGTAGCAAAAGCAACCTGCTCATTGACAAGCAAGTCAGGGGTGGGGGGTAAAACAGGAGGATTAGGCTCCTCTTCCAAAGATCGGAGTCTATTGTTGCAAGAGCCAATGCTTCCACGCCAGTGTGGGAGCCCTGAGAGCAGGTGTCAACACAGCAGGGCTGCAAAGTCAGACAGAATTCAACAGCCATCTCTGGCCTTAGTGCTGTTTAGATTTTGTATTTACAAGGATTTTCAGTTCATCTGTTCAGAGTCCTGTTCACGGTTCTATTGAGAAAAGCCCTGGGTGTAATCAGCACCACGAGCTGTGCTAGCAGCAGCAGGAGAGGACAGGAGTGGGTGGGTGCCGATCCCCAGTCCCAGGAGCCCTCACCTTGGGGTTTCTCGGCTCATACTTTCCCCCACTCCAGAATTCCAGTTGCAGCCCTCACACAGATTGTTCATAAGCCAGTCACGAGCAGAAGGTTTCTAGAAAGAGGGACCAGCAGCTTTGGCTGCTCCCTGCAAGGAACAAGCCAAAGGCAAACACTTGCTTCCACCCGTTTGACTGGGAAAGCCCAGGTCTGCTGAAGTCAGCTCTAGGAGGCAGGATGATGCCAGCAAACTGCCACAACAAGCCCCACAGCACGTTTAAACTCCACAGAGCTGCTGGCACAGCCTGTGGTGTGGTGGTGCCATTTATACCCACTTGACGTGCAAAGACCATTACAGCACAGGTCTCGCAGGGCTCTTTTCAAGCGGTGCTGTGCCAGTGACTCACATAGGGATCCCAAAGTGCCTCAGAAGTGGACTTTCAAGCAGGCACTTCCCCAGCTTTAGGAAGATGATTCCTGCAGAGAAGGTATAGAAAAAATTGAAACAATCTTCGTAACTCAGGTTGGAAGGAGCACCACTGCCTCATTCTCTGTGGCGGCCCCAATGTTTAAGCTGCCAGCACAGCCTCTAAAAACTCGTATTTGGGACAAAATAGAGCTGTTCTTCATGGCCACTGCAATTTGCTAGTTAATTTTGGGTGCACATGTACCATTGTCAGCAGAGGCTGGTTGGAAGGGTGAATGTCACCCACAATACCCAAACAACCTTGTTTACATTTCTTTATTCATTAACAGAGCTAAGATATAATAGCAAATACAACTTTATCTTCCTTTGTGTTACTTAAACAAGTACAGCTCAAACAGTTCAGAGGCAGCCATGAGTAGTCCCCAACAAAGTGACTTGTAAGCTCTGGCAGGCATCTGAGCCAAAGCACAGATGCATTTACAAGGCCTGACAGTCCTTCAAACATCCATCTGACAGTCACATTTATAGAAAATCTCTACAGATAGCACCAAATGAGGGTAATCACTTCTCTTACATATGCCCATAGCTGTTCTGAGCAAACACGGTGTCTGCTCATTTTGGACTTCAAAGGAGAAAGAGAAGATGCTTTGTTCAGAGAAATACATTTGTCATGTGTATTAATAATGCCTTGAAGTCTCAACAAAATCAAAGGTCCCTTGGATTAGGCCACTTAAGAGATGCATTTAGCAAGATTAATCTCTCTTCTGAAGAGAGTAGAAAGAGGACAGGAAAAAAGATTCCTGTACCAGTTTTTATGATAGGAGTGCAGAGAGGCTAACCATGTAAGAGGGGATGTGTGGGAGCAGCTCTGAGCACCCATGTCCAATAACCCAGCCCAGCTCCTTAATCTCTTCCTCTCAGCAGGCTCGGTGCTCATGGGGGCACTTTGAAAAGCCTCTGAGTCAGTGAGAACAGGCTGTTGACAAGCTAAGCCTTAGCAAACCTTTGCACAAGTGCTCTTTCACAGCTATGTTCTCCAAACTGGTTTCTACTCACTGCTTTGGAAAAACACATAGTCATTATGAGATGCTGGAAAGCAGCTGCCACCAGGAGCATTGCTGTGGAGCACCAGCACTCACTGAGCTCATGATCCGTGGAGGAGATCTTGAGTGCCTCAAAAAAGTAGCAAAGGAGCTAACTGCAAGTGAAGAAAATACCTAAAACCCCACCTATCCCCTTGCTTGGGCATCCCAGTCCCACTGATCACCTTCTAGCCCCTGTCTCCTATTCGTTCCTCTATATCTCCATCTTCTCCACTGACCTTCCCCAAAACTCCCCTCAGCCTTTCTAGCTCCTGAATCCAGATCGCTGCACACTTTTCACCCACTGTGGTTTAAACCATATCAAACCAGACACAGATCCTTTCTGTGGTAAGTTGTCACAACTGAATCCAAACTGGATGTTACTTTTTTCTGTCCCAGACCCCCATGTCCCAAATCCAGCCATCTCCAAGGACCACTGAGGCAGTCCCAGTTTTGGTCCCCAGCAGCCTGTGCCAACTCAGCCCTGGCCTGGATCCATCCAAGTCATCACACCCCTTTGAGCTCTGCTCAGCGGAGGTTACAACCCCATAAGCAAATACAACTGGGAAGTCCCCGGCTGCCCCATGGCTCAGACATAGCCTGCCTTCATGATGGGGACTCCTAGACCTTTCCCTGCCTCTCTTCCCCAAAATCTCACTCCCTTTGAAAGCCGTGCCTCATCCTGCCTATCTCTGTAGTTGCCGTAAGTTTCCTTATGTTTCCTTGAGTCACTGTCCCGTTCTGGATGGCAGAGGGGCATAGAAAGGTGTTTCTGCAGAGGAGGACAGAGACCTGGCACGGGGCCACACTGCGGAGAGCCCATGGTGTTGGGGCAGCCCCGATCATGCGGTAGGAGGGATGTCTTCTTAGAGAGTGATGGAGGCTGCCCCTCAGCCTGCTTCACATTTCACTCCTCCACTGGGAAGATGTTTAAAAACTGGCTGGTGATAGACATGAAATCAAATCTAAGAACTAGCTGCCTCTTCTAGCCTTTTTCCAGCTATCCTGCCAGAGCCTTAACTGAACCCTTGCATCGGTTTTATAACAGGAGCTGGGACTGGCTGTTCACAGCCACCAGCCTCCATTTTTTCCCAGTGCACATGTGCCTTCGACACAAGCAGTTCAGCTTTTTGTGTTCTTTACCTTTTGCAGAACCTCTTAAAAGTTATCCCAGACCCACCGAGGTGGAGATCTGTGGCTGGGGACCACTGCACACAAATTCAGCCCCTTCTGTCTCCCTCACTCTCCCTCTTGCATTCTCCTGCTTCCTTCCCACAAAACCTGTTCTTGGCACAGGCCAAACCCCCAGGTTCTCAAAATTTCTTCCTTTATAAAGACAAAGGGCAGATCCATCAACTTCCCAGGCTGCAGATGCTCCAATGGGCAAAGCAGGTGTTTTGGGATCTGCCTGGTTTGACACTGTGGAGGCCTGAAAGAGGCTACAGATGACCATCTGGGCAGATGCCCTTCAGGTACACTACAGGACATCAAAGGGCCATTAGACTTTGCCCTGGCATGAAATCACAATGTGCCTATCAGTGAGGAGCAGGGCTAGGCAAGGATATTTGGAAATGGGCAAAGCTTGGCTCAGGTGCGGTCTTGATCAAGATGATCTTCCAGAGGTAGCACTCGAATGCCTGTATGACAGGAGCCTACAGGATGGCCACTCCCTGCTGCTCTCACAGCATGTGATGTTCCAACTGAGCAGAGCAAGTCGTTCTCTGTCCTGGGAAGAGACTCATTGGCCTTCGGAGATTTCTGGGCCTTGCCGCAGTGCTCCTAATGCTTGCTGGTGCGTCTTCTCTTTGGGCTCTAGCTGAGTTGGCTAGAGAGGTTTCAGGCCACAGCTGCTTGTTCCTGCTTTGCTGGATCGCCATGCTCCCACTAGCCTGGCAGCGGAGCTATCGCACCAAAACTTGCCAACCCCGCGTTAGTCAAAATAAGGGCATTCAATGTTTAAAGAGATCTCCCATGACTTGCCTTTGTTGGACTGCAGCAGACTGGGGGAGCAGTCCCAGCAGTGGAATGAGGAGCTCCAAGACACAGAGAATTAGCTGATGAAGCGTGGGTGCAGCTTATGAGCACCCAAGGCGTTCTGCCTCCTCTCCTCCTTGGCTGCCAGGTGACCGCACTCCACCCCATCCCAGCCACACATTCGTGTGGCTATGTCTCTTGCCTCTGCTGGGCATCCCTGTGCTCCCAGGTCCTGGCCAGATTCCAGCCACATGCCTCAGTTTCTCCTTCCAACAGCAGCGCTTGGCCGTGCCGCTCCTCACCCCATGACGAAGTGCCTGGACACAGCATGAACACACTGCCAGGAGAAACTTGAGAACTGCATGGACTATGGCTGGATTTGGATTTCCTATATACTATAGGAAATAATAGGAGTACAGGACCTCATCATGGCTATTTGCTATAAGGCTGTCCTAATGGGGCATCTACAACTTCCCTGGCCAGGTTGTTCACAGAATGATAGTGATTAGAAGGGACCTCTGTTACAGAAGCGCTCAGCAGCATCGGCCTGCCCTCAGATCTCAGTGGAGTTTCGTTCAAGATACAGCAAGCTTCTTTCACACATCGTCCTGAAGGGATGGGACATTCACAGGCTGCTCAGCCATCAAGCATGAAAACAGCACCAATGACAGCAGTATGTCACATGCCCAAACTCACTGCACTGAGATACCAGGCACACCTGGAGTGGCTGCCTGTGAAACAGCACGTTGTGGAGTATGCCATGCACATACATCACACGCAGGTCCTTCCGTCGTGGTAGGTAGGAAGGATCCCATGGATCAGTGTAATGAGTTTAGAAAATTCATCTCAGATTCTTCAACTGTTACAGTGTGAGGACAGTATCCTGGGAAAGGTCAACACACTAATGGGAAATAGCACAACAGGAGACAGACCTTGGTCTTGTTTGCAGCATCTTTTTCAATAAGCAAGAGGGGCAGCAAACTTTGCTCTCCCACCTGGGGAATTTCAGGAGCTTTGTGCTGATGGGAATGACATACTAAAGACCCCTGCATCCAGGCTATCCTGGAAAAATGTGGTTCTAGGTCTTACCCCTGAGGTTCTTTCACTCAGTTTTGGGACAGTTTAAAATCCAGAAGCTACTGGCCTGCTCTGACTCCCTCTCTGTTGACAGCTGGTTTCTTGGGGACAGCCCAGCACGTTTCTCAGGGACATTTTGATATTTGAGTGAGGCATTTCATGCAAAGCAGAAACTCAATGATTTCTGATAGAAGTTTCCTGTGGTAGATTGTTCAGACAATGCAGCAAAGAAATCTGAGCTTTGTAGCAAGGACAGCGTGATGCTGAGGTCACAGTGTCCCCTTCTGGCAGCAGCCACACACTGAATCATGTCTGTGCTGAAGGACTGGGCAGACAAGCAAAATGTTTTTGATACATTCAGGCAGAATACAGCAGAATCATAGAATGGCTTGAGTTGGAATGGACCTTAAAGATCGTCTAGTTCCAGAAACCAAACTCTTGTCAGCAAAAAAATAAATGGACTCTCTGGGAGTCAACTTCTAGGGGAAGAAAGCATATCATAGAAGAACAGCAGGCATAATCCCAGCCAAAGCTTTGGCCTATGGCTCACCAAAAAACACTGGCACAGCCCTCCAACAAAGAATGCAGGTCACTGAGACTGTGGAGATGTTCACATTACCAAAGAAAGCGCCAGCAGCGGAGTCAGGACTGCAGTTCCTAGACTGAGTGGCATCTCCATAGCTATGTGTGTTTTGGGGCAAGAAGCAAGAGCACTGTCCAACCTGGAAGAGGAGACACAGTTGGCTCAGACTCACATTGTCCATCCCCACCCCAGCACTGAAGTCCTCATTCTCTTTTTCAGCTCATGTTGCCAGCACAGTCCCCTCCTGTACCTGAACCGAGCCACCGAGCATCACTTTGGTCTAAACTGTCCCTCAGACCCTTCCATACCCCACCCTGAGCATGTTTTTGTTTCCAAAAAGCCTGTCTCTATCTCTCACTCCTTTGTCTGGAAGGTATCTCAGGATACCTTCATGGCAGTTTAAGACTTCTCAGTGTTCTCCATGCAGCTCTCTGTCTCCAGCATACCACCAGGCTGGCCTGGGCTGCAGACCTCTGCCTCCATCACCAGCTGCCAGGCTTCATCCAACAGATACTGCATTTTCCTGAACACTTCCACTGCCTGCCCCACCCAGCTACTCCCAGGGGTCTGGATGGATCATCACAAGCGCCCAAACACCTGGCAGGCAGGGGAGGAGGTTCCTCACATCACAGAGGGCCTCACCCAGGTAATCCCACTGCATGAGATCCTTCAACAGAGTGGCCAACCACAGCATAAACATCAGGTGTGGCCCAACCTCCTTCTCCTCATTTTCTATCTGCTCTGCCTGCTGTAGCTCAGCCCTGATGTCACACGGGTCACGGGTAAAAATCCATCAGCATCAAGAGAGTTCTCACAGTCACTATGCACCTCCACCACCACCACCTGTCCGTTCTGCCACCCTATTATGTCCAGCAGGTTGAGGAGCTCCCAGGCGGTCGGGTCCACGCAGGAGCAGACAGCAGGCTCCTCCACTGCTGTTGCTTCCTCCCGCGCACCAGCCAAGTGTAGTGCTGGGGGAAGGAGCAGAAGGGCTTTGCTGCAGCAAAGGCACTTGCTGTGCAGGCCAGATCAGCAAACACTGGTTTTGGTGGGACCAAATGAATGTGAAAAGAAATCGCAGTTTTGAAACAAGGATTCAATGTACTATTTGATGTCGGAGCTCGTAGAATAGGCTTTGTTCCTCAGCAGTCTTGTACAGTAGAGATGAAATGGGAAAGAAAATGGATCATGACATGGTTTTGGGCATCTCGCACCAAACTTAAGAGCACTCATTACGCTCTCATTAGCAGAATCCAACCCACATGACAGGGACCTACCTGCTGTTATAGTCCAGTTTGTCGACACCTTTCCTCCTTCCTCTCGTAATGCTGGAAATTCAATTTGCGTTCCAGAAGACTGAAGCCCCGATTGCCCTGATCCAGCATCCCATAAGCTGCAGTTTCTCTCCAAAACCCGGTAGCCTTCTTCTCTCCTGCTGTGGGGAGAGCAGCAGCTGCAGGTTCTGTCCTTGAAGCAAGCCCAGCAAAATAATTCCTGTACTAGAGCAGAGTAGCCAGATTCAAAGTTTTTGTTTGAATTGCCATTCCGAAGCAAGCCTTAACTTGGCCAATAACATTCTCGAATACACAACCACTCCACCTCCTTTAGATGCAAGAGGATTACTTAAGAAATACCAGCCCACTGCAGGGGACAGAAGTCAAGCCAAGACCCCAGCTCAGGGAGCAGCCCTCTCCCAGCAATGGAGGAACCTGCACTGGAGCAGGACCAAGGGAAGGTCAGGACAACAACTCACCTGCCTCATCAACAAGGGACACTTTTCAAATGACATGACATATCTACATGGAATCAGCAGTATCACTCGCCCAGGGTAGTGACATTTTGGGACTGCGACATAAGCAACCATGCCAACCTGCACGAAACCTCCCTTCAAACTACCCAGTACTCGAGGGATGTACTACAACTCTGAAACTAGCACTTTAAAAATCTTTAATTTTTCACCACCTTCTTGTTCATCAAACCTTAACACACACACATGAAAGTGACCCACTGCTGTAAGGATCCTCCCCACACCAGGACCCAGGGCTGCGATAAGGCCGGCCAGGAAACCAGCACATACTAACACTCAGGCACTACAGCGTCGTGTGAAGAAAATGTGTCTCACTAAAGGTACACAGGGGCTTCCTCTCTGCTCCTCTTTCCAGATGTGAACTGGGACTTGAACCCACTGGGATTCAGCGTCCCCTTGCGCAGTTTTGTCTCAACAGCAGACATCTTATCCTTGTCATCTTCTACATGAAGCCTGTGTGCACAGTCTATGTGGTTGTAAACATTTATTTAGCCCTACAAACCGTTCAGATTCCATCAAGGGAGGCACAGACAGGTCACAGGAACAGCTGCCAGTTATTGGTCTTTAAAATGTAGTCTGCTCTAAAATGCCTTGCCAAGCACGGGTCGAACCTCCGTTTGATCAGCTAGCTAAGAGTAACTACTCCATCCCGCTGCTGGGAACTCTGGCATAAGACTGGAGAAGAACAAAGTCTCCCAAAATAGGTGGAAGGAATAAAAAGAGAAGTGTACAAAAGTTAAACATATTCTCCATTTTATTTCCCATAAAAATTTAGATCCTAGATGGATACAGCATCTGTAAAAGACAAGAATAGATAGAATCTTGTTAGACACCTTGTTACTGGACCGTACTATTTTAAACACAAGTTTGCAGTTACAATCTAGATCATCGATCTCCTCAACTGCTATAAAACTAACCCCTCCATTTACATCAAAGAGGTGCAAGAATGGCAAAGCCTAACATCCAGTTTGGTGGCTTTGTTGGTGCACAGGCTCTCTTGGCAGTCAGCCCTCCTGCCCATTAACAGGAAAAGTCCTCACAGGTCTACTTGCAGGATTTAACCATGCTGCTCCTACAAGGCTTTTTCTAAGGCCCAGGAGAAAGGCAGAAGAGGAAGGATTATACCCCTCTGATACTCCTTTAGATATCATCACTAGGGAAATACTGCATCAAAACTGAGTGAGGGACCTAAAGGGACAGTCTCAATGAAGTCTTGTGGCTAAAATATGACTGGAGCAGGTCAGGACACATACCCATCAAATACAACATCTGGAAGGCAGGAGAAGAAAAATCTACCAATGGGTAGGAAATGGAGTAGAAGAGTTCAAAGATACATGTACAAGATGCAAGGAGAAGAAACCAAGATAGCTTTAGAAGAGAGCTGAGGAAGAGTCCTGGACCTCAAAGAGCTTTTCCAGGCAACTTGAACATACGAACCCTGTGACATAAGCCCATCCCCCTGAGCACAAGAAGCCAGCTATAAGCCTCTCCTAGCTCCAAACAGAGGACTTATCAGAGCCACGCTGAATACACAACAGCAACAGAACAAAAGCATAGTTCAGGTTTTCCCTCATACGATGTGGGATGAAAAGGCACCTTGCAAACTGCCAGTAAGTATCTTGTCGCTAAAACAAACTCACTTACCACCCGAATTCTGTGTCCAATGGCCTTGGCAGGAAGGTTGGAGCGGAACTTGGCACGAACCATGCCGCTGTTCCCGTGGGCGCGGGTGACCTTCCCCCAGATCACTCGTGTCCTGTTGGGTTTCCCACCGGGGGTTACAGTGTTGCTGAGGAAAGAGAGGAGAGGAACTGCTGAGCACACCAGTCACAGATGGGTCAGCGACACGGCAGACAAGGCAGCTTCTTTAGGGCACTTCCATAACTTTATTCCACAGTCACCTTTAATTGGACCACCTTCCACTTTTATTTACTTGTGACATTTGCTAGGCCTGAGATTTTCACTATACCTTCCAAACAGCTAAGTATTGTAGCTCCACTGGACAACTATTAGCTCACAAGCTCCACTGGACAAATATTAGCAAGTTACAACGCTTACAAATTTGGAAAAAAGTGACACTAATATGACCAAACTGAAAGCTCATCCATTTCAACTCCAAAATAAATAGGTGGTCTTATTTGTAAGATTTCTCCAGACACACCGAAGGCAGGAGAGGCCCAAGGCATTGGGACAGACTGCAAAAAATGGCTTCAGAAGAAAAGCCATGTGTCACCTTGGCAATGATGGTGGTCAAGTTAACAGGCTGATCAATGTTATTCAAGGCAATTTTGTTTGAGTAATTCAACAGCTCAGAGTTCTCAACACAACTTCACCTCACTTCAACTTACCAACTCGCTGTCAGGTTTTGCCAGTCTCAGGCAAAATTTGTTTCTCATCCCATTTCCTCTCTAATGTATCAGTTGTAACACTGAATGCGTACGTCACGCAATTCTGTGATGTGAATTAACTACACAAAGGCCAATTAAAGAAACAATAAGCAAGTAATTTAGAAACTAAACCAAGCCAGGAAGCTGGTCTATGCAGCTCTCCATGGACATTCTATTGATAAATTAAGCCAAATTTCCTTTTGTTCTCACAGAAGCTCAATAATCAGACCGCTCATTTGCAAAACCTGACATAAGAGCTGGTTAATCTGGCATAACAATGGAAAGTTACTTACTTTTTAGCCTTGTACACATAGGCACACTTCTTGCCCAAGTAGAAATCTGTCTCCTGACGGGCATAAACACCTTCAATTTTCAGAAGGGCAGTGTGCTCCCGCTGGTTTCGGAGGCCACGTTTGTAGCCAGCAAAAATGGCCTTGCACCACAGCCTAAAGGCATTGAAAACATTTACAAATTATAATTCACCCATAATATCAAATGTAGAAACCAGTAATTCAGCAGAAACTATTTCCACACCAGTAGAAATTTAGCTGAAAAAAACCCCACTGCTTTCACTTTTACAAATGACTGCAAATCCTTACATCCAGTCAGCAGAGGAAAACTAAGGAACCAGGACACCAAGTATTTATGAAGACTTTCTGCTTGTTACAATCTTCTGGCACCACAGGCTTCATGCTAAACCCAAAGTGCTTCAACACTAGCAGGTGTTTTCATTTTCAAACATCTACAATCACTGTGATGGGCATTTTACACGACTTTTTTTCTATATACCATACAAACCGCATCTCCTGTGCTGCACTAACTGCCACAGGAGAAGATATTAAATGCTGCGAACCTGTAGCTTCAAAGGAATTAACTGCAGTCTATAGAGACAGCTCTCCCCTCCCCACCACCAGACAAGTGACCTTACACAAACTTCTCAGCAATTCTGCACAGTAAAGAATTATTCTTTGCCAAAATTCTTCATGACAAATTCTTCACTATGCAGGTAAAGCAGTTACGAGGCTCATTCCACAAACTGTGTGCACATCACGACTGTCCCGATTGCATCCAGCAACTGTCCCACAATACAGTTACATTAAGCTACCTAGCTCTACCTTCCACACACACATAATCAAAGATAAACTCCACAGATAAATACTGAGACAAAAAGCTATGATTTAGACTCAATTCCTTAACTATTCACAAACTCCATTCTTATATCCATAGGAAAACCTGACGGCAGAGCATCTCTCTTAGTCGAGGAACCAACATGTCAAAGCCTTTACTGTACACGGAAGGTTCATAAACAGTCTCAATAAAACCAGCATTAAGATCCCAGGAAAGATGTGGCACGCCGAACCAACAGCTACGACCAGCTCGAGGCAGAGGCTTCAGAAAAGGGAGACACAACTGTGGGCATTTAACAGTGGGCCCAGCAAGATACTGGGCTGAGGAGCTGTCTGGAAAACGAAAGCAGCCACAGGACAAGGCTTCCCTGCCCGCAGCTCTAACAAAACACGCTCAGAAACGCTCAGTTTACAAGATCTGTCCAAAGCACACTCTAACGGCGTGCCGAGTGACATCTCGGGGCAGATCACTCACCTCCCGGTCATGGTGTCCTCCTGAAGCCCTGGTCCCAGCAGGCCTAGAAACGAGACACAAGCCATGAGCCTCCCAGGCCCGCAGCTCCGTCCAGCCGAGAGAGCGG
>VWZK01019649.1:13645-123604 GCA_013396935.1 Baryphthengus martii
GGGAGCCGCCGCAGTCCCGGTCCGGGGGCCAGAGCATCCCGCCGGTCGCAGACCACCCAGAAGGCGACAATGGCACGAGGGCCAGCAGCCCCCCCAAAACGGGTGCCGCCTCACGGGGGAGGGGACCCCTCCGCTTCCCTACAGAACACGACGTTCCAGGCGTCGCAGCCCCCCTTCAGCTGCAGGCCTTAACCTGCGGCGGAGACCATCCGCCGCACATCGGCGCCATCCTGCCCTCTACCCGCTCCGCACGGCGCCAGCCGCAACGCTCTGGGANCAGCGGGCGGAGAGAGGGGTGCTGTGAGCAGGGGCCTGCGGCCGCTCGGGGTGGGAGCGGGGGGTAAATCCTGGCAGGGCACCCGGGCCATAGTACGTCGGCGAGAACCGGCTGCGGCGGTGGAAGAAGCCGAGGAGCCCTGCGAGGGGCAGCGGGGAGCTGAGGGGCAGCGCTTGGTGCTTCTAGGGTGACCAGGGCTCGGAGGCCCTTTTCTGATAGCTGCTCTTCGGACCTTGCTTGTCTTCCTTCGTTCTCACCCTGAATTAATGAATACTCTCAACATTTATACTCCCAGTACCGCCTTGGTGACAGAAAACATGCTCAGATCCCTGTAACGAAGACTTCCATTCCTGTGTTTTCCCACATAAGAACCGGTGGAAGCTTGTACTGCTTTTCCCAAGTCAGCGTCATTCATTCCTGACTTCTCTCACTTCCCTCATAGTCAGAAATTCCTCTTCATTTTCAGAGCGCTTTAGGTGATTTAGGAGCTTACTCCAATACAAACTGTACCCTGTCTGTCCAGACTTTCACCGTAACTTTGTTCCGAAGAGTCTTAAGCTGAATTTGAGCCTGTGCCCAGAGTGATTTTACAAAAAGTGTGATCTCAGGAACAAAATCTACTGTCATCTTCTCACCAGCTGGGCTTGGAGAGCTTGAACCTGGACTGAGGAATTAGATCCTGATCCAGGAGGAGAACTGAGTCTATCTGTACTTTGCTGGGCCAGGGTAGGAGCACTTGTAAGCACATATAAGCAGAGGTTTTTCTTAGATTAAATAGTTAAGGCAGTAGGAGCAGAGAAGGGATGGAATATTATGAATTTTCCAAATTATTCTGTTGGCTTTTACTTTAAAGAAGAGGTAGAAATCAAAGCAACACTCAGCAATGTACCCAGTTAAAAGCATCAGATGTGTGCTAGGAACCTCTTCTCAGAGAAATGACACAATCCCTGCTTTGAGGAGAATAAACTATCTGTCAAAACACTGCTTTCCAGCAGTAGAGATGCTCCCTAAGTCTTATCTTTTCCAGTCCCATACAGATTTAGTCCCATATGGGACTGAGAGCTAAACGTAGCACCAGGTCTTTCATTCCCACATTTGATTCTCCTGGGTTCTCATCAGTGCAGCCTCAGAGAGCAAGAGTGGAAAGTCTTTCTCTACAGTCAGAATGAAACCTAAATTGCATCTCTAAGCTACAAACAAGATCATTTCAGCTCTTCAAGGTTTTCCCTTTCCCTCCCCCTTTCCCTTCCCTTTTCCCTTCCCTTCCCCCTAACATTTGTAGCGGTAGGCAGAGTTTTGTAAGACCACAACTATTTTGCTTGCCTAAGAGACATTTTTCTGGTAAGGTATTTCTGATTTATTGCCCAGCCGCTGTCACTGTGGATATTCAGAATCTCTCTTTGCCAATGATTTGCAAAACAGAGCAAAAGAAGACATGACATTCTCAGCTTTGAATTTTCTCGCTGGAATTCATTGGTATCTCCTTAATTGACTAAAAGGAATGCTGCAAAAAATGCTGCCTTTGAAGCCATTTTTATTTATCAGGCAGCAGGGTGGGAGAAATGTGCATCCAGGACTCTCACACAGCAGAGGGAGTTGCAATCCCCAGAGGAACAGGAGGCCAGACCTTTTATACTGTTGTTTTAAAAATTATTTCTTGATATGTTTTTCTTTCCCCTTAGATCAGCAGGGAAAGAATGTCAACCTAAACTCTTGGGGGAAGCGGAATCCTTCACATGCCTCTTCTTTTTATTAATGGAATTTAATGAAGGAGTTCAGCAAAGCGCAGTGATTACATTTGATGCCAGTGGCTACATCAGGACAGTCTGTGGGCACTGCATTAAGGCTGAAATTCAGGGAGAGCAGCTCATTATTTGCAGCGTTTCTGAATACCCCAGACAGTGGTTTCCTTCTCACTTCCAAGTCAACATGAGCCCAGAGCGGCCTGGCTCTGCACATGCATCTGCTGAGTGCAAGTGCTTATATTCTCTCCTGGACAGAAGCTGCTGATGGGATACAGGAAAAGCTATTGCATCCTCCTTTGTTTCCAAATAAGTCACTTTTTCCTACGAGAGCCGCAAGGGTTATTTCTTCTGCCGAGAATGCTGTCGTAATCCTCTGTCACAGCCATCTCCCGGCAAAGCTTTTTTTCACCATATTTTTAGCATTAGGACTCCACATGTAAGAGATTATTCTTGTGTTGCTTAGTTTCAAAATATGGATTGTAGATTTCTTAAAAAGATAAAAATGAGTAAAACATTTAAAAAATATGTTATTAGTGCCTGTTGACTGGAGAGAGATGTCTGACTTTCTCTGCATAAAAATACTTCATTTATGCATCTCCACTTCTATCATTGATTCCAAGGTTGAAAAGAAAGGAAAAGTGATGGGTTTAGTCTATTATACAGATTATTAGCTATCTATTTGTTATTATCAGATTCCTATTTCAAGCTGTAGCAGTATTTTTTATAAGAGAAAGCAGAGGAAAAAAATCTCAGAAGCAGAGGGAGGAAATCAGTTCCTCCTTAGTCATGCATGACCATCAAAATTCCTGAACAGTGGGATTAATTAGGTAAGTCAGTATAAATAGCACAAGAAGGATAGTAAACGTATCAATAATATTCAGAATCACTCTGTTGCTGTTATCTTTTCCTGCCATGATTTAAACAAGCTTCTTGAAATGATTTGTGGTGCCTCTACCATTATCTTGTCTGAAATACTGTTCCATATCTTCATCCACCCAGAAGTTAGAAACCTTATCATAATTGCCTGGCTTAGGGGCAATTACACTCCTTTGACCCCGGACCAGTATAATCTTTTAACTTAAATAGTTCTGTCTCTCCCTAGTATCAACTCTTCGTGTGCATTTACAGAGAGTAATCACAGTCCTCAATTCTTTTAACCTCTGGCAAAACAGGATTTCTATTTCCACAATCACCCCACTAGTCGTCTTTTGTACCTGTGCATGGTTTTTAACACAAACAACTAGAAACATGCACGGTGCCTTATCCAAGGTTTACTGATGCCCTGTGTGGCAGCACTAATACTTCTTTATATCTGCTTAAAATATTAGTCATGCCACCTCAGAGCACTGTGCATTATTCATGGTTCATACCACCGGAGTCATGCCACCCCTGAATCCTCTCTTCCACCCTGTGCTCCTGAGCTCATAGCAGAAATTCTTGTGAAGATCCTTAATGCAGGATTGTGCACCTGGTTGTCTTGCATTCAGAGTTGTTATTATTCAGTTAATTGAAGCAAAGGGTCGAGGCTGAAAGGAGCAATATTCCAGTCTTGTGGACTACATGTTACACACAAGGAGAGCTGTGTCCTGTTACAAGGGACAGTACATTGCAAAACACGTTGCATTAAACACCTTGCTGCAAGAAAGAGAGACATGAAGAAACAAACACATATAATATAAATATTAAATAAATATTAAAAAAAAAATATATTTTTGCTTGTTTTACCTATTCTGTACTGATAGACATCTAATAAACCTGCACTGAAAAGTGGCCCATTTTTTTCTGCCCAAGTGAAATCAATTTTATCTTCTAACTGCAAATTACTCTATTTTCTTCAATACAAAACATCAAAAAAGGACAAGGACAAATGGTAATGGTTTTGGCAAAGTTATAGTAAGTATGCATTTTAATAAACACTTGTAAAGTTGCTTATGAAAACTCACAGATTTCCAGTGATCCAGAGCACAACTGCATCTAAACCTCTTTAATTTTCTTAGAATGTGGCGCTGTCTTATCCCGTTAATCATGCTGAGAGGCATTGTCTGATGTATTCCTTGGCACGCTTACAGATGGGACTGTAATATTCTGCAGAGCTAGAATGTGTTTATTCCAGGGTTTTACAGATGGCACACAGCCAGCTGTAGGTATCGCAGCCAGATGAAGATTTTGTTAGTGGATGCTGATGCTTCCAGTGCAAGGACATTTAGGATCTCGGTCATCTCAGACTCCAGTTGCACCGAGTGTTATACAAACTTTATTATTTGTGCAACTATTGGGTTTGGAGGGATTATCTAATGGTTTACCAAAACATAAAAAATCTCAGAGAATTTCTCCATTTCTATGCAGGTGTTTTATTATGCATTTTTCTAAATGGACCAATTTCACTTGGATTAATAGTGAATTTCCACCCTTCCCGAGATGCACTTTCACAACATTCCATCTGTAAGCAAGGCAAAGGGATGCTTAAGTGTACCACTGAGCAGTTTCACATTTGAAATGGAACTTAGTAACACAGAATGTTAAAGATTAAAGACTTAGTCCAGATACTGGTTCTTGATTGACATTCAACATCTTAAGGTGGAAATAGTTCCTGCTCTGAGGGGACTTGGACCATAAAAATGTTAAGGCTACACCATAGTAATGAGGAATTATTGCAGCATGAAAGTTCACCATCTGAGATTTCCTAAGACGTGTGGATTTATTTTTTTTTCCTTTCAAAAAGGCACCTCCACTCTGTTGTTTCTCCAAAAACAAAGTCTGTCATGAAACACTGCTCTCCCTTGAACTGAATGGTGAGGCCACTCGACCCACTTTGTGCCTTCTATAGACATTCCCTTCTCAGCCTGTCTACCCAGAGCTACTGTGGGAGGGACCAGGACCGACTTTGTTTTGTGAAAGCTAAACATTCCCACTGTCCCTGAATGCAGCCATTAGCAGAGCATGGTTCCTCCTATAAACACCGCATGAAAGGCTCTAAAGAAAGCTAAGGAAGCACATGAAAGGCTGCAAACAGGCTATGTCAGGTCTACCCTTAGTTTAAACTACTCTTACTAATGTTATTAACACCACAGTGTCTTTCTCACTGGTATCTTTTGTCTTTGTTCCTCTTAGCAAGAGCACAGAGACTGAAGAAATGAAAAAACTCACTCATCTGGAAGCTCTGGTGTTTACAGCAGTACTGGAGACATGTGTTGATCAGCTCTCAATCCTTGGATATATCATGCCTCTTTCATGTGAGCGCAAGACAGACATCAGCCATGTACGTGCCTCTATCCTTCCTCTTTAAAGAAATCTGTCTTGGTTTTCTTCTTGGCTTGGTTTTATGTCTTCTAGCTGCATTTTAAAAAAAATCAGCTTAGATATTTTTTCCTGCAAAGTGCTCCATGAGCCTTAGGTGAAAAAAACAGTAAAGGTGGATGGATGACCAATTTTTATACTTTCACTGCAGCATCACTGAGAAGCCTTTGTCAAGACTTTGTGCAAAGGACCTTTCTGACCCAAGATGAGGTTCCTGGGTTTGCAATTTTAAAATTGTCGTGGTCAGATGAAAAGCAAAGGATTAGGGAAAAGGAACCAAAACACAATACAGATACACAGCTGATTTTAAAAAGCAAAAGAACAGGACGTTTGACAGTACTCAAACCCAGGGTATTTCTGTTCCTCTCCAAGTCCATGCTAAAGTCCCTTTAGTCCCCACAGACAGTGCATTAAGAAAGATTCCACTTAAAAATATGTTAGTAACTACCCATTCTCAATAACTATTGATTGCTAATTGGCATCATAGCTAAGAGGGTTTGAGCAGAGCTATAAAGAACAGAGAAGAAGTCCTAATGCTCAGGCAGAGGTTTGTAGCTGTGGAGAAAGGTGTTGCGGTATTTCTGGTAGCTGATAGAGATGGGAAACAGGATGGAACCATCCTGAGAGGTAAATGGTTCTAAGTTCCGTTGTCATGTATTTGAAGTGACAAAGCAGGCTGTTTCCAGTTTAAAGAGGTTCGAAACGCTTTTTTAAGAGGAACTCAGAAAAAAGTGTGTGACCCGTGGGGAAATAAAAACCGGGATCCGAGTTTTCAGATCTAATGCTGTTCGCTCTGTCTAACATACCACTTAAGAATGCAAGAGGAAGGTAAATCAATATGTGGTGGGTTTTTTTGTTTGGTTTTCTTTTTTTTTTTTTTGTTTTTTTTTTTTTTTTTTTTTTTTTTACGTGCTTTCCTTCTACAGCAGCTTGTTTTGCATCCCGGCAGTGGGAGCAGAGGCACTGGTGCGGCGGTGCCGGGCTGTGCCATAGAGGGCACTGCGGCCCTTCCCAGCCGCGGGGGGCTGCTCAACCTCCTTGGCCAGCAGCAAGGACAGAGAGAAAGAGCCTATCTCTGTTCTTCAGACACACAGACTCGAGTTGATAGACCTGCTAAAGTACGCTTAAATTACAGAGAAAACGCCTCGGATTTTCTCTTCAATCACAGATGCTCATTTTTATTAAGTCACTTCTTAAAATGCGGGGTTTTTTTCCTCACAGACTATAAACCTCACTTGTGTTCTTAGAGATGCCATAACAGATCGAGAAGGAAACAATTTAGAACCAAGAAAACGGCTTAGGGAAGCGAGTTTCTAACTTTGGTGCTCTGTAATTTGGTGCTCCTCCCTGTTTCTCAGCTTAAGGTTTGGCTGTTATGATAGTATTTGTAGATGACCTGTATTTGCAAAGCGCCCTGGAACTCTATAGTCGAGCAAATCAATGAAATTTTCAAAGACTGACGTCTAAATTTCAGTTGATGGCATTTTTGAGAGGATTCGTCAGTGTTGGCCAGCACCTCGCTGATTTTCCAAACTGAGGACTCTTGTACATTGTTTCATACAGTGCATCCCCCAGAGGAAGGCAGCCTTTCTATTTGCTGAATTTTGGGAAAAAGATTAACAAAAGATAAACAGCTAGGACATTACATAGATGGTAATACATGCAGTTTATAAACTCCTTTCACTTACGTAATTATTTGGTAATTATTAGTGTGTAAGTCTCTACTGTTTACAGACAATCCAGTTACAGCCTGTCTTGAACTTTCCCAGACATTAAAAAGCACCTATCAGAACATTCATAAAATCTACATGATATTAAAGCAGTTTATTTGCCAAAATTAGTTCTTTCTGAAGTACAGCCATCACCAGCAAACTATGTGAATATTTTTTTTTTCCTAGTTAAGTATGTATTTGTCATTGCTCTGTGTACTTTGCATACAATTCATTTAACATAAATTGAACTGTCCAAAAATTAAGTGCATAGTCACCCAGACTCCTGTAGTCGGTGGCAAGTCAGACACTGCCAGAGGCTGAGTCATCCCATCTGGAGATGTCCAGGACACTCAGAATGAAGCAGCCCCTTGCAGTGCCTCGTGTGCTGCCCTCACAGACTACTCAGCATTGCAGGCCACCAAAGGAGCCTCGCTCAACTAATAGCTTCTTGGAAGTCCTCCTGGCATCCTCAGCTCCTGCCCCAATGGCTGGTTTGTATTCTGCCCTCTGTGCTGCCTTGGCACAAATGTGTGTGGTTGTGGAGAGATCTGGACTGAGAACTGGTGCTGCTACTAAAAATAAAATTATTTTCTTTTTTCCCTTTTGCTGGAAAATGTTTCAGCTCAGCAAGTTCTCTAATCCATTTCTCCAGCAGCCAGGGCGGGGAGGAGGCAGCTGTGGACTAGGGTGAGGCAGGCAGTGACTGTGTTCACTGGCTTCAGCCAAACTGCTGTTCCATGGTCAGCTGCAGAGATGCTGGTAGGTGGGCAAGAAAATTTTGTAATGTCCCAGTGTGTCCACCTGCATTCTTACTCCCAACAAATAAAGCAGAGAAATTCCTAGAAGCAAGGCCTCAGCTGATTTTACAATGTGCTTTTGCTTTTCTGGGGCTTTTTCTTTTTTAATAAGATTGTGCACAGCCAGAAAATACCTTTCTGTATTTACTTCCTCTGCTGCCGCTCTCTCAAAAAAACAGCTAAGCAGATAGCTGATGCCTATCACTTTTACTTCCACACATCTCAGCTCTTGTTATAACAATAATATTGTAGGGAAAGGTTGTGATGTCTCACAGTGGGAAATTACTAAAATGGAGAGAGGGCAGGGGGAAACGGGCTAACAGTACATGAAAGCTGCTGCAAAGAGGGACAGAACAGTTTGTTCTCTGTGCCTACAGAAACTAGGCCAAGAAACTAGAGGCTCAACTGCAGCTGAGGAGAAAAAAAACTTTATTATGGTAAAGATTGTTGCGATGTGCTGGCGCTGGCAGGAGGATGTGTAGTCTCCATTGCTGGAGGTCATTAAGAACACGTCAGGACTGACACAGTCTGAACCAT
This sequence comes from Baryphthengus martii, assembly GCA_013396935.1. Classification (NCBI taxonomy): domain Eukaryota; kingdom Metazoa; phylum Chordata; class Aves; order Coraciiformes; family Momotidae; genus Baryphthengus; species Baryphthengus martii. The sequence continues at coordinate 22,011 of VWZK01019649.1, forward strand.
TATCTCTTGTGGCAGATGAATTCACCTTATGAGGCCTTTTCTAGTCCTGTCACTTCAGAACATTTGATCCCATATACTTTAATAAGCCTACATTGTGCTCAAAGCTGACCAAGATAAATCTTTCTGCTCTTCTACTCTTTGCAGAACGTAACAGGTACTATCAACTGCTCTTAGTACAGCTTCATTCTAGTTTATTATTATTATTCCTCTCACATAATGTTGCAGAGGGTTTATTTCCACTGCCACCATGCAAAGCAGGTTTCTCTTGTTCCCTTTTAGACTGGTATCCAGGAAGTGAAAGCAAGCATAGTGACCCAGAAGAAGATGAACACTAACTACCAAGAGCTTATGTCAGCAAAGCAAGGGAGTGGGGAAACAGTTACTGCCCTGTCTCAGAAAAGCATCAAACACAAGCAGCAGCTGGGGAAAACTGAAGATTTAAGAAGTACCCAACATCTTTCCAACAGGGCCCTGAAATACAGTGCTCTGTCTGTAAAGAATCTCAGAAAAATCCAGGCTCACAGGTGAGTGAAGCAGAAATGTGATGGGGGATGCTCAGAGCTGTAAATTCTCAGTCTAGCTGTTGAAAACAAAAATACAGGCTTCCTACTCTCCCACTGCTCGTGTACCCCTACTGGCACCTCACTCTTGATCCAGAAGAAGCATGTCTAAGGAGGACAGTGGGGTCTAGCTTCACAGGCAATTTAGTTCTGACCTTTGCTTGCCTCTGGATGCCAAGTAATGACAATCAGCTTATACTGAATGGAGTTGCAAATATTCTAGAGTTGATAATGGTTGCTCAGGTGCAATTCATGCCAGGATCCAGCCAGTGCTAATGTTCTGGTATCTAAAGTCAGCCTCCCCTAGCAGATACATACAGGCAAAATGGGATCTTAGCATTGCCTTGTGAGCTGGGTTGTTCTGCAGGGAACACAGCGCCACTTTGGCAGCTTCAGCCATCCTCCTTTATAGAACACAGTGTGTGTATAAAGACCAATGAGTTTCTTTTTTAAAAATAAATTTTATTCCTGCACCTAATCAAGTGATTTGATTCACCAAAATACTAATAGCCTTTGGTTTAAGAGTCAGACTGGGGAGCTAAGCATTCAATGTGCATTTCTGCATCCTACCTTCTGCCCTTTAATGTTATTTCAACAAAGGGATTAGAAAAGATCCTAACACAAATGAGGAAAATGCAGCTAAAATATAAATACCACATGCACCATGAAATTCATTAAATTGCAAGCCCATGTATTTGTTAAGATCACCTTAGGACTGTACTGGAATATTTTGGCACCCAGATATCTCTTCATAGACACCCTTTTCTGCATCCTCACGTCTCTTTGTCCACGATCTGGCTGCCATTGCTACTGCAGCCTTCTTCCTGATGGCAGCACAGTCTGGCACAGCACAAGGTATGTTTGTGCCTCTTTACTATTTCCTAAAGCAGCATCCGGGGCAGCATGTTTAAGTTATAAACTTCAACCAGCTCCTAATACAGAGTTCTCCAGAAGTACAAAAAGCAGGTACCATGGGAGAAGCACTCCTGAATTTGATAGACATAAAAAGAAAAATGCAATCTTGTATTTCCTTACCTTTTTAGCTGTAAACAATAATGGATAAAGGTGCCAGACACTTTAGTACCAGCAGCTATAAATTACTGTTGTGCTCCTTTTCTTCCTGGCAGGCAGTATGCAAGCGATGTAATTACAATCACCATGAAAATGATACAGGAATCAGGAACATTTACTAGCCTAACGGAAGCTAATGAGAGAGAGAAGGCAAAAAAGGGCAAGTTTCATGACTTACTCATCAGGTCAGTGTTGTGTTCAGTACCTTCCTGCTTAACTGCTCAAAGCCAAAGTCCATTCCCCCTCAGTACGGCCATAAAAGAAAAAAAAACAACAACCCCAGGATACAGAAAGGATTCTGATTTCTCAGTTTGAATTATCGTGTCTGCTTTACAAATTGCTTCTTTTCCTTGCAGAAAGAAATAACTGATGATTCTGATACTGATCTGAGGTAGGAATTGCCTGAGCTTTCACCACAGTGGACACCAGTATCTGCATCAATGCAAATACTGCTCCACGTCAATTAAAACATAATGTGATGTAGGATCTTCCTGATCTTTAACTCCTTGTCCCCAGTGAAAGCCAGACCAGCAGAGAATCTGTTCAAACCAGGGCCAGCAACATATGGTCTTCAGCTTATGTGATGCCCAGGAGGACCTGCTCTGACCCATATGCTAATATGCTCCCTTTTCCCAGTCACAGCAAGAGGCTGGCACAGATGGTGACAGAGGCAATCATCTTATTTAAGGCTAATCCACCAGCCACTGCATTATAGATCCTCTGCTGTCCCAAATCTGATAGGGCATGGATTTGTTATAATATCAGCTCAAACTACTGATTCCTTAGCTCAAACTTCTGCATACTAGAGGTCTGGAGTTTTGGTTTAGCATGTGAAGCTCTGGTTCAGTCCCCAGCCTGTCAGAGAGAGTAGCAGTCATCAGAGAAATATTTGACCATTTTAAAGCTGCTTTGTTCTGGGTAACAGCTCAGGCGCAGCATTTAGGGTAGACAGCAAAGCTGCTGTAAGTCACGATTTGTCGTAAGTCCAACCTACTGGAACAGCCCCGATGCTGGCTCAGTGGTCTGCCTCCAGAGCAACTCCCCAGCTTCCAGGGAAATGTGTGGTTTCAAGCACGAAACCCAACACTTCCACCGTCTAAAACCGCTGGATTTATTGTTTATCCATGGAAGGGAAAAAAAGCAAAAATAAAAGCAGCAATTGCTTGTGGAATAACTCTTCAATGCTGGAAGGCAGAAAGGAGCAGACAAATTATAAGCAGAAAGGACACAATCATTTTTATGCCGTTCTATCAGTCATATTGAGCCGCTACGTTTTCTGTCCTATTAAACATCAAACAAACTTAATCTGTCTTTCAAAATAACATATACCTGTCTGGTTTTGTGTCAATACACTAGTCTGAAAGCAGTCTGCACCAAGACTGGAACTCCTTATCAGGAGCTTTTGTTTATCACGCTCACCCAGCTAAGGACTCTGAAAATGAAATGCATGCTTGATTTAAGTTTGAGACAGGGTACAAAGTTTCAAGTACCAACTCTAGTATTTACTGTTTCTAAATCAAATCATAAGCATAAAAGATTAGAAAAGCACTCAGAGTGAAATAAGATAATAATAAGACCTACAACATTATCACTGCATCTGTTTTCTTTTAAACAAGTACATAGCTCCACAGCTTTTAGCCTTCACTCATATCCCTTCATGGGTCTCAGAAGCTGAGGCAGTGTTTTCTGAAAGATTTTAAGCCTGTCACGAAAAAAACCATATTCCTTACCTATAATGAAACTTGGGAATTGGCACTGTCTGCTGCTTAGGCACACTTCTACACAGAAACAAGGAGAGTTTTGCCTGAAATGCAGGAACTGTCACTCAATTATAGGCTGCTTCTCTCTCTGCTATAGGAAGTGCATCCTCCTCAAGTCTACTCCAGGCTTTCAATAAGAATATCCTGTTTTTTGGCCCATTCTCCCTTGGGTTCTCATTCTCTTTGCTCACTCTGTGCATCTCTCGTTTTAGGATTAATTTACCAAGTCACTAATTTTGGTGAGGAGTCTCTGTTCCTGACTTGCAGATCTGCTGCCTCCCCAAGGCTCAGAGTGAAGAGATGGATGCTTTTTTTGCTGTTCAGCCAGAGACATGGGCTTGTCTTCTGCTGTTCTAGAGAAGCAGGCCAAAAATTCTGTGTGTGCTTCTTTTAGTTCAGCTGTTACAAACTCCTTGAGAGAGCGGGACAAGTGGGGCAGTGCTTGCCCAGGTGCCACAGTGCATCAGGAGACAGGAACTTCTTCTAGGTAAACAGCTCTTGTCTTTTTTGATATATTCAAGCGATTGTATTTTTCTTAGGGAGGAGGAAGGAAAGAAGGAGATAAAGTCACTTGAGAAACAGCTGCAAGACATCAAGAAAGAAACTGAAATACAACTTCAGGTGAGATCACTTAGCCCTGGGCATCAGGCCAGGGGGGAAGCCTGTTAGCAAGCTCGCCTGTGCTGCTCAGGAACTAGCACTCAGATGAGAGGACGCGTGGCGTATATAGCGATCCATCATTTACGAATGTAGAGGCAGAGTAAAAAAATGTACTCTGAATAAGGCTGCTAATGTCTTTAAGAGCAGTGTCCATTGGTTTTCAAATGGGAGCTCAGAATGCTCCTTATCTTGAGAGACCATGGTCAAATTAGAATCCCCCAAAACGCTGCTGGGAGTGGCAAAACACGGACATCCGCAATCAATAAGATAGAGCTTATCTGCAGATAGCAGTATCTAAGGTTCTGCCATACTTGCTCCTGCAGACACGACATCTGGCACAGAAGAAAGTGTGATGATGTGGGAGGGAGCAGGACTGACACCTGGCAAAGGGGCATGCCATTTTTTTTTACCTACAAGTTTGTTTGGGAAAATGTCATTATTTTAATCTATTTTTCTAGACTTCCAGGTATTAGAAAATCCCAAACATGGGAGTACTACACAAGGGCAGATCAATGTGCTTGCACATACGCTGTCAACTTGATCTCTCTGGAAAGCTTCAGCCCTTCTGTCTGCAGCGTGCAAATGGGGTGTGTGTGTACAGTAAATCTGGGGCAGTTTGGAAATGTCTGACTTGCTGCACAAGTGCAGATCAATTGAACGGCCTGTCAGTGGTCACCTTGATGCTCACCAGACAGCTCAGACTTGATGCTCGGAGTGCTGTGCAGAAACATGGAAACGTAGCCTAGCCCTGCAGAGGCAGGAAGGAGCGTGTGATAGCACACAAGGAAGAGGCAGGCAGGGAGGTTCAGAGCAACACCGGGACTAGAAGGAACAAAAATCTGATGCTTGGTTCAGTACTGAGCAGGAGGGCAGCAAGGGCACCTGAGGAAAGAATCGGTATCACTGAATTCTGTCTTCGGACAAAAGTCTGGACAGTAGCCGAGCCAGGATATAGTTGGCTACAGAGGAATTTTAAGCCACTGACATGCTGATGAAGGAACAGTTTATAGAACATGAAGGGTTTGTCTTGGCAGCATGGCTTGTTTTAACATGGCATGTTTAACATGGAAAGTTTAATTGTAAATACAGGATGGTAGTAAGAACGTGAAGAATCCACTGGTGATGGATGCAGCTATCTGTAACTGATGGAACACCAGAGGTCCAGGGGAGACACTGGAACAGCAGAGAAGGCAGGTGTGTACAAGATGGGAAAATTCATTTAGGTCAGTACTCATCTACTAGCAGAGATCTTGGAAGTGCATCACTTACACTGGGAAGTGTAGTAAGATGAAAAGAACGTTGGAGAAAAACCTGTGGACATAATAGAGAGGAGAAAGAAAAGGAGTCACTGAAGGAAATGGAAAGTTAGCAAGGCATGAGACAAACCATGAAAGAACAGTTGTGGGAACTAAAAGAGAAATGCAGGGTGAACTTTTTTTACTCTACAGATTTGAATAGAACATCTAAAAGATGTAGAGGTCAGAACCAGGCCTGAAAAGAGGAGCTGTATACCTCAATACATACTTACTGACTGCCACTGGAAATGATATGGGACCCTATTTCTAGGTACCATGGGACAATCCAAAAGTCCCTTGACATCTGTACAGCAGTTAAATGGAATAGTCTCTAGACTGTGTGTTACCCATTTTGTTACCCATTCTGACAATTCCTGGGAAGCTCCTGTTCTCCCACAACCCAAGCTAGTGAATATCACAGGGTAGTTCTTCTGTGTAGTGCTCCTCAAACCTCACAGTGCCTGTGCACACACCACATGTATCCACTTCTGGTTTAATGCCTCGTGGGACTAGTGTATAGGGGGCTGAAGTCACCCTGTCTCTCACTAGCAGCAAGTCCTGGTCCTGTGAAGTCAGGCTGGGTGCTTCTGTGTTTCTTGCCCTGTACCTCTCCTACTTCTTGCAGTCAAAAGAAGGTCTGTAGCTCCCACGCTGAGAGGTTGCTCTTCTCTGTGTTCTTTCAGTACCTTCTGCTAATTTGGTTCTTGCTTTTTGCCTCATCAAGTAGGATCTGCGCTCATCTGCAATTTTGTTTTTATATTTCCATTTTAAAAGTCCTTTTCTGGGCTTTCTTGTAGTCTCAGCTTTGATAACAAATCAAAGACAAGAGTACTTTCAAGTAGTGCTTTCCTCCTGTGCCAAAAATAATGGTGTCTCACTGTGTCTCCCAAGGGAGAATAATTTCTATTTGCTTCGTATGGGATTTTCCCATAGGCAGTTTTACAGACACTTGCATGATTTGTCACCTTGCCAACTAATTAAAGACAAAAATACAGCTTGCTCATTCTGGAGTACTTTGAACAATAATAATGCACAGACCTGTAGACAAAAGCCTACATGGTTGTCTCCAGTCTAGTGGATGAGAAAACAAAAGCCAGCAAATCTAATCATGGAACCAGAAAAACACGGTCTTTGCTTCACGCATGTTGCCCGTATGTTTACATTTTCAGCCTTGCTACCTCTTAATGAGATGCTAATTAATGCCATATTAGCCTGCTCAGCTCATTTTTCCTTCTAATGGAAGACAAATCAAATGCTAAATGTTCTTACTTATTTTGTTTTCCTTCCTCTTGGAAAGCACTGATGTCTCTAAAGGAGCTGAAATGACCCATCTAATTTTGCTCTTACCCCTCCATGCAGGAGCACCACCCATGGCTCCAGTTTGGCTACAGGAGTTCTCTGCTGTGGCAGTGTTTGTTTTCTAGCTTGTGTAAAAATACTCACTTTCTCCGGCTTCCTGGACAAGTGACGGCAGCCTGTGCAGATTTGGAAACAAGTTAATGTCATATAGGATTATATAGTTTAATGTAAAAATTTAGGTAACATAATCTTTAGAATTCCTGCATTGCTATTCACCCCAAGATTTTTTATGTCCTGTAGGTTTTGTGGTATACACGTCATTAGTGTGCAAGTCATGGTATCATTGTATAGAAGCAGTAGTAATGCAGGCTGCCTACCGGACAGAAAACCAAGACACTGCAGTATGGTACCAGTGAGAACAGATCCGTAACTTTTATTCTATGTGGGCTCATAGCACACCCAGCTGCACTGTATCAGTGTGCTGCTTGGTAGTGCTTTTAGTTTAAAATTCATCATGTGTCTTCCCTTACCCTCTCCCAAGAGGACAAATATAACAATGAAGTGTTCTGGGGGTATGTTTTAAATGTATATACGCACCCACCAGTGCAGGTTTTTACTGGAGAAGTGCACCAGGCAATTACAGTAGAAGGCACAAGGTTTGTGATGGTCCCAAGCTCCTGGGTGACTTCATTCCACAGTTGGCAGAGCCCCAGGGCAGCTCAGGAGAACCTGGAGCTGGTGCACTAGATCCAAACCTGGCTCCAGAGGGAAAGGACTTTCAACACGTGTGTTGCTGCCAACAGGTCTGCTCCCTCTGCCAGCAAACTGCCCCTCGCCCAGCTCACTCCCACAGCTGCTGGGGTTGGAGGTGAGCTAGCGGGGGACTAGAGAAGCCATTACGTCAAAGTTGGGTGACCTTCCAGGCCTTCTGTCCTTTCAGTTGAGGCATTTCTCAGGGGTGTGTAGTGTGGGGATGTCCTGGCAGCTGGGACAGAGAAATGGGCCACGGCCTTATTGAAGTGTCTGTTGGCTGCCCGTTGTGGTTTCAGGGGGAGCAAGTCCCGCGGGCTGCAGCAGGTGTGTAGATCTAAGCATATCTTCAGGCTTTGCAAGCCGAGATAGCGCAGCTGCCAGTACAGAGACTGGAGCTCAGACGCTGTCGGTATGGAAGCAAAGAGGCCACAGCAGGGCTGTCTGCCCACACGCTGCCTGCCTGCACGTAGCACAGCACCCGCTCCCCAGCCCCCTCCCAGTGCCTGCCAAATGGTGGGCGATGGGTGTGCTGCTGGCGGCAGGGGGGTTTATCCGATGGCCGGAGGAATTCCTCAGACTGTTTACTCCTGTTTGCTATTTCTGTAACCAGCTGGATTTGAAGTGGTTGTAAACACTAATTTCTGTGGAAGAGCTGAGAGATCTCGGTGGCACTTTCAAGAGAGATAAATCAAAGTAAATGAAAACACACGAGCCCACATTCCCTCTCCAGCTAAGAGCAGTTGCTTTTGCAGCCAAACAGCATCTGTGGGTCAGATTCCTGTGGCACCGGCTTATAGCACCAGACCGGCCTCTGAGCTGATGTCTGCGAGCTGAGAGATCTGAGAAAATCAGCTTGTTTACCTGCTTGCGAAGCAGACTGGCTCTTGACAACTGTTTCCTGGGTTTTGATCTTGCTCTCTGCCGTTTTTGTGATAGTTTTGGACACATGAGGGATGATTTTGCATCTTTGGTTTGGCAGATTCAGCGCTGAAGTCATCCCAAATAAGCCGCCCAGAGGTTTACTGCGTTAACTATGAAAGCGCTCCGTGTCCTGGCTGGGACCTTTGCTACGATAAACCAGAATGAATAAATACTAACTCATTCTCCCAGCACTGTCTCTGAAGTTCAGGGAACAGTGTACTCTACAGATGCTGCTCACAGCTTGTGGGGATTTACTCCTGCATTTACTACCTGCAGCCAAATACCACATGTGCCCTAGCTCTGCAGGGCCAGGTCCATCAGCTGTGGCCGTGGCTGCCCACACGCCTGCAGCCGACTTTCCCTCTCCAAGCCAATGCGTTGCTGTAAACCACCAGTGGGGTTTTGCATTTCACTTCCCATCTGCTTTGGATTGTGTCACTGAGCCCCCAGACTCCCCACCTCTAATGAAGATGTTTTACAACACCACAGACCAAATCCAAACCACAAACATGCCGTACAACAAAGAAAACAAACAGAGCAGATGGGCCCCCCATCCGAGTTGAGGCTTGGGGCACTAGAATCAAAATCACTTTTTCTTCTGCTTTACTACAATACGAAATGAAAAAGAAAATAACCTGGTGAAGTGTTCCTGCTCAGCCCCATCCCTCAAATATCCAAATGCTTTGGAACCGAGGCTGAGCCTTCTTTTCTGAGCTGTTTGCAGATCCTTAGCAGACAGCAAGTTATGCACCGACATCAGCAGTGCTGGGCTTCGCTGAGCCTCAGCACTGCAAAAAATCAGTGTTTTTCATTAGCATCTCCCCAGTCCCTCTGCCTGCCCCTCAATTTAGGCATGATTCCACCACGATAAAGGATGACAATCTCAAAATAAAGTGGTACAGTCACCTCCCACATCTACTGACCAGGAACACAACCTCTCCCACTGCCCACCAAAATTTCACACTAGAGAAAACAGAGGCCATCACCGGAACCTTAACAGGACATAAACAGGTCATGTCTGTAGCTGTCTGCAGTCATATGATGATATGGCCATAAAATAATATCTGATGTTGGAAAACTTTGAGAAAAAAAATGAAGGCATGACTTTTAAACCTACAAAACAGCACTGGCCAAGGTCTCTAATAGTCCTGAGCCTTATAAATAAACTTCACTCTTCTTAACTATGTCCGACAAGAGGTGCAGAGGGAAGGATTTTCCTTTTAACTGTTCCAAACTCTTCTTATAAGGAAACCTTTTCTAAATGAGTCATGCTGCAGAGGCTTTTAAACACAGCACTATTGGGCTGGCTTCTTCCTGTGGCATTTTTCCATGTTTACACAGCTAAGGAATGTGAGGATGCTTCAGAGGCAAGATACGTGGGCTTCGGAACGTTTAAATGCCAGCGCTTTGGTACTTCATCTTCAGCTGCAAGGTTTGGCTGATAAATGTCAAGCTCGTCATAGTGTGGCAGGGGAGCAAAGCGAAAGGCGGTAATGGAGAAATCGGGTGCCAAACCAGAGGCGTTAAGATTGATGTTGCATAATTGCACAGGAGACTTTGATGACCTTTTAAAATCTTAATACAAAAGTCTAGAGTTTTTCATTTTACAGGCAGGCTGTTCTTTTCCAAGTTCCAACCCCAGATTTATGAACTTTTATCTGTTACTCCACAAAATTCATTAAGAAGTAGACAAAACTACAACCCCAATCAAGCAAATGCACTTTGCTTCCTGAGCATGCTCCAAAAGCAGGACGAACGGGGCACACTGGCTCAGGATTCTTGCCCGTGGGGGAGCTGCCAGGGACAGAATTCCCCCAGGTAAGTTCAGCTCCATTGCAGAACAAGGGATTGGGGTGAGGCTGGTTGCTCATAGCCAGCTTTTCCTTGGCACTTCTCCCTGGCTCTGGGTTTATGCTTTTGTAACAAAGCAGGCACCCTCTACCTGGTAAGATTGCAAGAAAGAACTGTTTAAATATGAACGAGAAAAGATTAGATTTTCACCTGTTCCTAAGGTTGTGTTTATTCAGTTACTGCATGACAAGAAAAAAAATGAATCCAAAGAGTAGAGTATACTTTAGAAAATCAAACTTTGGCTTACCTGGGGCTGAGGCATTATCCTCCTCTTACAGATGCTCACTCACTGAGATGGCCTAATCCAAGAGGTTAGTAAGGCCTAATTTTAAGCAGCTGAAATTATTTGGCTTCTTTCATGGTTATTAAAAGCATACCTAAATCCATTCCTGGCTTAGAGAGCAGAAGGCCTGGCTCCTTGTCTCTGTTCATCACTCCACCCTCTCCAGAGGTAATTACTCCTCGCTGATGGGTTTATTGCCTCTGTATGGGTTACAAACCAAAGTTCCCTTTGAAGCAGAGGTTGAAATGGAGCAGTATTCAGGGAAAGTGTGAAGTCTTGTCTCAGTTGATCAGGGAGTGAAGAGATTAAGGAACAGTGAGCTGACCTCAGTCTCCAGGCGTGCTTTTGTGTTTCTTCTGTCTCCTCCACTAGAACCGAGATAGTGTGATTGCTTACCTCAAAGATGAGCTCCAGGAGATGAAGGCAAAAACAGAAATGGAGAGCAGCTACATGAAAAAAAGCACAGATCTCCAGGTCTACCAGACCCAGAAGAAGTGCAGCAATGCAGAGAATGTCCTGGACAAGGAAATTCAGGTAAGCCCTCCCTCATGGCCCTTACTAGAAGACATCTGCAACGAGTAAGGAAAGAATCCTCCCTCGCTCACCAGATGCCCTTTCTGTTCTCCATCACAGTCACCAACACAACTGTTTTGAACTGGATCAGGGAAGTCATCCAGCTTAGAAATCTTTATCTCTTCCATTGCTTCTCTGTGTGGTCCTGTGAACAGCACTGGCATGGCTGCAGGAGATGGTGGCTGGAGGCAGAAAATGATTAAACTAAGACCATCATCAGAGAAGCAGACCCATAACTATATCCAAAGGCTGTAGCTACAAACCTATTTAGCAACATAAGCGCCCTGAGCTCTCAGCACTGCCCACAGCACATTATGCTGATAGACCTGTTCGTGTGGCCATAAGGTGAACTGGACTAGAAAACTTCTGTCTTTGCAAGTTTGGGGTTTTTCTGACTGGTCAAGGTCTGACCTAGTTGTCCTTTTCTCATGGATGGCCCAGGGGCAAGGACTGCCTTGCTTAGGTTTGTCACTGGGAAAACGTGGACTACACAGAGAGCTCCTGTGCTCTGGCTCACCAGCTGGGCTTTCAGGAGCATGTGTGTGCACACACGTGGGCACTAACACTGTCCATCCTGTTTTGTGTTCGCACTGATCACAGAAGTTGAGGAACAAAACTGATGAGGAGATTCGAGTCCACACGGAGATTGAAAATTTCCTCAGGCAACACCAAAAGGTACGTGTCACTGTCTGCTAATGCTTAAAACAGCAACTGATACACGTTATATCATCAATTAGTGCCTATAGAAAACCAGTTATTCCTCCAGCTCCATCAGCTGGGTTAATTAAGACCTGAGGATAAGTAGCCATTCAAACAGCAGCAGTCGTGAACCTGCTGCTGTTTGAATGGCTACTTATCCTCAGGTCTTAATTAACCCAGCTCTCCCAGACTTGGGATTTGTTACATTTGGATACATTTCCTTAAAATCAGAGCTCTTGTAATGACTGGCATTGTTTATTCAGGTGTTAACAGATTTTTCCTCCTGCCGATCGTTGTATTCAGCTGATCAGGATTTTGTGTAGACCTTCCATGGGGCTCCCAGTGACTCAGTGCAGTGCTACTGCACGAAGTGTAGGCAACAGTTCCACAGACAGGGCGCTGAGAAGGAAATTACACAAATGCCAGCCCAGTTTTGCCTTTAATTAATCTGAGGAAGAACCAGGGGCTGGATAACTGCTAACTCACAATTATTGTACCGATTTTCAGCAGCAAAGAACCATGAATTGAGCTGTTGATCCAGAGGTTCAGAGCTTTCCTGTCATCAACATCAGTGCCCATAACAGTGAATAAAACTGGAAAGCATCTTATAAACTGTATGGCTGGGAAAAAAACCTGTACCACTGCAGCACCTAACATCACTGCCAGTACAAAATTTGATAGAAGATAATAAATTAAAAAAAGTAATTTGAGTGCAAAAACGTGTTGTATCTTGTGACCAATTAAATAGTGTCCTCTCTATCCCAGAGCCTTATTCTGATCTGAGAGGACTTTCCAAGTACAAGCTGCAGTCTGTTTGGCCCCTACCAGAAGGCACAGGACAAACCTCTCTGTCCTCAGACAGCAGCTGGTGGCTTTACAGGGGCCCACAGAGAAGAGGATGACCATGGCCTCCATCTCCCTTGTGTGTTCAGCTGTGATGCCATAATGAGACCGATGCTTTTCCTCAGATTATTTTTCCATGCAAGCAATCATGGTTGTTGCTATGGAGAAGTTATTTGTGAATGGGAGGAAGTCATCTGGGTGACTGTTTCAGCAACACCTGCGCTCCTATTCATGAGCGAGACAAAGCCAAGTTTACAACCTGAAATAGCGTGAAGGGCTGTCCCCTGGGACCTTATTCCTGGTGCACTGAGCTTACTCCAGAGAGCGGGCGGGGAGTTGGACAGAGGATAAAAGCCTCCTCGCTGAGAAATTATTGTTTCTTAACCCCGCTCTCTCTGTATACACACAAAGAATGGCTTCTGGTTGACACTTCACCAGGATTGACTGTGCATAGAACTAACCCCTAGTGCTTCTCCATTCTTCATGCACCTCTGAAAGCCCAAACCTATTCTCTCTTCATCACCAGTCCAGGGCTGCACCTTCCAAGGTGAACCCCCAGTGGGGGGCCTGCAGGCCACCAGTAATTTATCACTAGCCCTGGGGTTTTGGGTCTCATCCTTTCAGGACAAGGAAGAAACACTGATCATGAAAATTTACAGGACCCTTACAACATCCTGACAAGAAAACTCTGTCATAGTAGCAAACCTTTCCTCTGTACACTCTTTGTACCATGGTAAGCATCACTCTATCCTTGTGCAGAAGGTGGAAGAGAAGCTGGAATACTGGATAGCTAAGTATGAAAATGACATGGACGCTAAAGATGACGAACTGGATGTCCTAAAAGCATCAAAGGCAAACAACTTGGAAGCGCTGCAGAGACTTGCCATGGAGGTAAGACATCAGCAGCATCTCAGTGCTCAGCCACGCAAAACTGCATCCTGGCTTCTTCCGACACTGTCAGGTACAATTATAAGCACTGGTCCTGGGAAGGCAGGGACTGAGCAGTCATCTTCTGTTGACACCTGTGACATTGAGGAGGGATGATGTTTCTTCCCCGACAGTTATTTTCAAATACCAGCAAGTAATCAGAACTATTGACAGCCTTTGGGAGGGGCAAAGACATGGTCCCATCCCATCAGTGCACCTCACCTTGGTTGGTTGCCTTAGTCTGAACAAATCTGCTCCTTCTATCAACACTGGGGTATGACAGGCTGAGAGCAGAAAAGGCAGCTCATCCCCTCCTGCAGAGGCACATTTGCAGCTGCACAGTGCTCTGGTACAAGGCAACTGATTCCGGTTAAAACCATTCCTGCCTCACACTAGTTTCTTGGCTAACTGCCGGGCTCCGATCCCAGCTATGCGGGCGCAGCGGAGCAGGAAGCACAGGGCAGCGAGAAGTATCTAGAAGAAGGGGTGGTTCATAGCCAGAAGGAATTAACTTGTAATCATTCCTTACTGTCACTGATGGGACTGAGTTAGATGTTTCCCTGCTTGTGGGCTCATTTTTCACTCTGTACACTGTCATCTCATGTCCCAAGTGTGTTTGTAGATCATCTGCTGCCTAGCCTGGGGGTACACAGGTTCTTCCCACCACCATCTGTTGCCTGGGACGCCATCAGACAGCCATTTTACAGCACAGGATCAGAGGGTTAATTACACTCAGGCCTTGGGAGGTTTCAATTTGGCAGTGGCGCTCGGTCCCTTAGGACTGCTGGTGGTAATGAGCAACATTTGCCATCTGGATTCAGGAAAGATCAAATAAAGGAAGAGGGGAAGGAAAGGTCCACACTTACGTGTGACCTTTGGGCTGCCAGGGAGCTCCCTGGTGCAGAGGGTGGGGACCCGCATGGTGACCCACGGGCCAGACCAGTTCTGGCTGTGCTGGGAAAAGCAGGTCATGGGGATGAGCATGTGGTGAGGCAGCCAGGGGAGAAGGCTCTTCACACCAGGGCCCAGGTGAGCACTGCTTTGGCAAGCTGTTGAGCAGAGTGAGCCTCAAAGGTTGGCTCTGCAGTTTAGAGGATGTGCTGTTCTTGCAACTGTTGCTCCCTACCCCCCGCTGTCTTGCAGTGCCAGATGTTTGAGGAAACCATCATCAGTGACAGGGCAGAAAAGAAGGCTAAAAGAAGACAACTAGAGCAGGATGCCTTGAAGGTGAAGAGCACCCTGAAGGTAAAGGGGGGCAAAGCTGAGGCAGTGCTGCTCCATCAGCAGGTGGGAGTTAATTTGTGCCACATGCTTTGTTCAGGGAAAAAATGGCCTGAGAAAGTTGGCTGGTGCGGTGTGACACAAGCATAGGACAGACAAAGCTTGTCCCTTTCTACTGGGGCAGACAGAAGCCAGCAGCTCGCTGCAGGTTTGAGAGGAGGGCCCAAGGGGAGAAGCAAGTCTCCTCAAATGATTTGGAGCTGTGCCCATCGCACCAGCCCCACTGCACGGGTGATACAGGGAGGGCCACGGGACAGTTCCCCTGCTCGCCCCATTGCCACCAGCAACAGATGCCATCAGCCCAGATGTGGACATCTTCAGAATAACCAGCACAGCCCCAGCTGCTGCAGCTGAGGAGTGCAGGAGAGATGCTCTGTCAATTGAGCTGTACCAGCGACCCCTGCAAGGGATCTCTCCTAAGACCCCTCTCTCTCCCCCTTACTTCCAGCTGCAGGCCTGGTGGAGAGGTACAATGGTCCGCAGACACCTTGGCCCCTACCGGGCCCTCAGGAAGGCTCCGGAGAAACAGCGAGCGAAGCAGAATGCAAAACAGAAAAATGGGAAACTTGGAGCAAAGAAAAAGACACGATAAATAAAGAAACCTGGCCACAGACGTGTTCCAGGGCTGTGGCTGGGCAGGGCACTGCAGCCACTCTGTCTGACAGGACAAAATAAACCATGTAACAGAACTCAGGCTGTTCTGGAGAACACTGTTGATGACAGACACAGTTAAGGTGAAGCTGCAGTAACTCTTAAAGAGCTTGAAGCTGCCCTTGTACAGCAGAGACCCAGTTTCTCCAGCAGCAAGGGGATTAGCATCAAAGCAGTGAGGAACGCCGTATGCCCTGAACTGCTTAATAGAAACATGACCGCTAGCGGGGGGTCGTCCTGTTAACAGCCCAGTGACTCACCTGCATGGGACACTCTGCACTGAGACCCTCCTCTGCAGACCCCACAGCACAAGCCACGGATGGAGCGCTGGCGTTCGCTGTGGTGCTGAGCAAGGCAGGGCAGCCAAGTCGCCTACATCGGGGCTCAAGCAGTGCTCACTCTGCTGCCAGCGCCGGCGTTAGGCTGGCAGGGGGAAAACTGCTGACAGTCTGCAGTGTAAACACAAGGGCAGCCCAAGCACGCAGGTTTCCATTCCCACAGTCCTGCAAAATGTCAGCGCATAGACAGAATAGCTACAAATACCTTCCGACAGAGGGAAGGAACAACGGAAAAAGACAGCCGGCCGGAGCTGCTCTGTTACACCCCCCAGGCCCTGGCCCTGCGCAGCGAGATGAGGCAGCGGGCAGGGAGCGAAGCTGCTGGGGAGCAGCGTCCTGCATTTTTAACCAAGAGGAGAGCCCTCTCTCCTGACACGACTGTCAGTCATGTGCAGGTCTGTGCACAAAGCAAAATTAGCCCTGTGCTTGAGCTGGCTGGTTCCTGACATTCCCACGCAGGAGAGAGCTCAAGCCACACAATGTCTCGCTGTGCTCGTTGTGACCAGCCCATGCTGGCCCCATCCAAACACCCTCGTGTCCAAGCTGAACTGTGCCTAAAGTTCAAGTGAGATGACTGAAATCACGAGCAGAAAGCCCTTGGCTCAGAACTCTCTCTGAAGAGGAGAGGGGCTGGTGCCTGGCTATCAGACAGAGCTGATTGTCGAGGCTCTGCCTGATAAGTCGAGGTTAGATTTCTGACACTCTAGCCAAACTTGCGTTAGAAGTATCAGTGATACCACTGGAGCATTGCCGCTTACTTTGAACCAGAACCTGTTCCCATTCTAGCGCTGGTACCAAAGCTGTGAGTACACTCACCCGCCTTCCACGGTCCCCAGGCGCTGGTGAGGACAGAGACCGCTCCAGTCTGGTGCTGGACTGTGCTTACACCTCACACCTGCACCACGACAGAGCAGCTTCGGGAGTTACATTCCTAATTTTAACTCTTCTTTTACATGTGCTGCTGACTTGGTACATTTCCTTTGGGACCAGTATTTTCCCTGTGAGGCAGGTGTTAACAGAAGACCTGTTTGGGTGGAAGGAACAAGGTCTGATCCTCAACTCTTCAAAGGTTTTTGAGCTAAGGAAAAATAGGACAGAATGGAGAGGCAGGCAGTAGATCTCTGCTTGTTTACATCCAACTCTAGGCATGCATTAGTAACACAACCAACTGAAATGTGAAGCGTGGCATTTGATGGGCTATGCTGGATTTTCAGCAAAACAGGACAGAATTCTGAAAAGTCCTCTGCATCCAGGGATCCTGCCAAAGCTGGATCTTGAAGGGCTCCCCTTCAAGCCCCAGTTCCTGATACCACAGTAACAGCACTTCTTTTTATGGCACATCAAGGCCCTGGAGCCGCAGTGAATAAGCCAGTAGAATGTTAACATGCTACACTGGATCACGAAATAATTAAAAGCTTCCATTTTGGTGACAGGTACCTCACAATAAAAAAAATACTCAAACAAACCCAAGCTCATAAATTGTATGGGCACACAGTACACTCCCCAAATGAGGAAGCTCTGTGTCCGTATGTATAGGGGAAAGGGTGCTTTTTCTTCCAAAAATGGTACGCAGCCAGTACAAAATAGGGATGGCTTGTAGATCTCCAGTAATTTCGAGGCCTTTTTTCATTTTTATTATTTTTTAAAAATTTTTAATAATAATAAATTTAGTTATGAGGAGGGAAGAAGAGGAGTAAACATTTTGGTGAATAAGAACAAACCTTTCGAAAGCTGCAGGTGCATGAAGCTGCAGTGCAGTCCTACAGATCAAACCCAAGATAGGATAAAACCCCACAAAAGGTAAAGATGGGCAAGGAGCACCAGTGCTGGAAGAAAGCTGCCCAGACTGTATATTTTACTTTGAGAAGTCAAAAAAAAAAAAAAGAAAGGGGGGGGGGGGGGGGGGGGGGGGGGAGCAAAGGATTCTGTAGAAAATCGCTGCTTCTCAGTGTCTGGGGAAGGTTAGAAATATCCCCAAGAAAAAGCTTCTGATGTGGCTGCAGAACATATGTAAAAATGGTGGATTTTTTTCTATCCTGGTTAACTATGAAAACTTGAGAAATGAATCAGCTCCATGATCCACCAGCTGTGGTGGTGGGCGTGGGGAATAAACACCCGATACAGGGGATGTGACATTCAGTGACGCAACACAAAACCAGCAGGACGCCAACGCTGTCATTCATGTAAGTCTGAAAACTTTATTTCAAATTACCCATTGTTTCCTTTTATATTATCAATGTGCTAGAAGTTCACACTACTGGCAGAATACAGGCAATTTAAAATAAAGTATACAATATTCAGACACATTTATACGTAACAGACTCAGAAATTATGGAATGTATTTACAGACATACAGCATGGGATGAAGCTTTAATATCCTCTATTAATTACACGTTTACACTGTTTTCAGAAATAACAAAATTAGATCGCTTTGTAAAACATCACAAGATCTATACAAAAGAGTTTTTTAGAAGTCCAAATTCACCTTAAAAGTCCTCTGTTTCTAAAACATTTTTTCAAAGAACCATTTATAGTCATAAAAGGGTAAAAATACCATTTGCCATCGTGCCACTACCCAGAACAACAGAGGTGTTCTCAGTGCTGTAAAAAGCCATCTCTGATTTATTTTCAGCAGCCGCTGAGGTCGGGGCCTTTACAAAAGTCTCTCCCTTCATAAGGGGAAGACCCAAACCCCGATTGTTTTGCCCCGACCCCCACAGCGCTACGGGGGCTGCCGAGGGCCCGCGCTGCTCCATCTGGAGTGTGTAACCTGGCTGAGCCTCAGAGGCGGCTCAGTGCTCGACGTGGTTTGAGGGAGGACGGTGACACAATGGAGTCGGTGTCACCAGCAAGCATGAAACGCTCAGATGGATTCCTCCCACATCCTCCAACACAAGTGCCCCAGAGAGGAAAGACAATTGCCTCTTTGCTTTAACACACAAAATAGAATTTTATACACGTTTTCTTTAAAATATTCTTTTCACGGGATACGACAAAAATTGCACATAAATACACCAAAAAATCCCAACCCACTTTGCAAAACAGAACTGACGTTGGTTTTGGTATAATACATTAAATAAGCCGTATGATGAAACTTCAGGTTTGGATTTTTGTCCTAAACATTTGGTCAAGACTTAGTGTTTGCCAGTATGAAAACACAGGACTATAAACGTTGATCTAAGATGACCACTAAGATTGAAACTGCCAGAGGGAACCATTGTTAGAACAAAGTGATACTGGGGACTCGGCACCTGCCCAGCCGTACATGAGCTCGGCCGCCGTGCACCCGCACCGCTCACGTGGGAGAGCACCTGTGTGAACTGGGCACGATGGGAAACGGCCATTTCCTGCAGTTCAGGCTCAACTCCCCACCCTGTTAATTCCTAAAAACTATTACTGATGAAATGTCAAACTTTCACCAACCTGAATACTGTTAAGGTTCATTTTCCCTAAGTGCTGGAAGCTGGACTGGAGCAAACGACACACCCTCACAATTCCATGAAGGGAATGGTTTTCTTAAAACGGGAATATTTAAGTAGTCCACAAAGGGTGTGCTATAAAAAAGGTAACATGCCCCTGTAACAATATAAGCGACCTAATGTGTAAAACTAAGAGTAAGTCAGTGTCCCTTCCCTTCCCCCCCCCCCTTTTTTTTTTTATGTGTGGAGAGAAACATACAAGAAACACTCGGTTTCGGCTGCGAGCAGCAGAATCCACTCCAACTACAGCAGAGACTGCAGACACTTTTATGTAATCCTTTAAAAATTACCAACACTTCTTTGTAAGCAAAATCAAGGGAAACACAAGACCTACTTGAGGAGGAAAGTATGGAGGAGCTGCTCTCTTCCTATGGGTAACTGCAAGTTACTGACATTTTAATGCCCTGCATGGCTCAGGGCAACATGCTTATCTAGTCTGAAAGGGTTTCTCTTTTGAGCTGTGCAGTTTGAAATACCCTTCAGGTGTTCTCCACTGGCAACATGATCACCCAATGCCAATAAGAAGCCACTGGAATAATTATGTGTAATAAGAGATTCAACGGTTCCCACAACAGACCTTGAAAGAAATACATGAAGCAAAACAGAGCGGAAACAAAACTGCAAATCTAAAAGGGAAAACCACAGCTGAGCCCAGTCCTTGCCAGTGTTCCCATGGCAAGTTTACTTCTGTAAAAATGACTTTTAGCTAGCCTGTTCCCATTTCTTCTCCTTCCTTTGTTCCCATGAAATCCTCTTGGTGTATTCTGCTTCAAATATATCCCCAGATGTAATACCTCCAATATCTGAAGTTGCTCTCAGACCCCACGCATCACGGATTAGGGGCGTAACATTCTGGGATGCTTTATATCGGCTGAAACCTAACAAAGGAACTGCACGGGTGGAGAAATGGATTTTGCAAGGCCTTTTTGGGTGGGGAAAAAAAGTAATTACTGCACCTGGTCTGTTAGGGAGCTTGGCTTTGTCACTTGGACCAGAGCACACAGAGCTAGTCCCTGCTTTGCAGGTCAATTTTCCAGCAAAATGGAAAACTCACTGGCTGCTCCTTCCATTCCTGTATATTGGATTTCCATTTTTACATTAAAGAAAGAGGAAGGAAGTAATGGTGGTTCTGTAAAATCAGTGCATCTCTATTTAAGTTCCAATGATATTTATTTATAAGGCTTTATTGATGAAAGCCTTGTTAAACCCATGCGATGCTGCTTTGGCAGTATGTGGCCGACCTGTGGAAATCTGGTAACTGTGTTCTTAAAATGATGAATTTCTCAGGGGCTGGGACATGCACTAGTGTTGGCAGGTCTGCATGGGATGCCTCAGCATCTAAGAAATGTATGATTTGATAATGGGTTTCTAATGGTTAGCATAGCAAGTTGTGATTCTTCACACCGCAGTGAAAATACTTACATGGCTCTTGATGACATCTAGTCATCATTTGACCAAACCACAGTAACCAAATACATCCCTACGGGACCAGGAGGGGAGGAGAGAGGATACACAAGATCTCCCTCCACTGATTTTGGAAAAATTTTCAGAAAAAGACATGTTAAAACCTAAACAGAAAGTGAATCCAGCAAGAATGGTAATGGGATTAATTCAATTTGAATGGTTCTGGTTTAATATCTTCTACTAAGATATTTCTTGTGGAGTAGACATGAAGTATTTTTTCCCTTGGGGGGGAAAAACACCCAAACTGTTTGTGTGTTCCTTCATACTTTAAGTAAAGAGGACATGCCAACACAAGTTACAGCTACATGAGGTTCAACTCTTATCAAATACTGCAGGTTAAGATTGTGTTGCATTATTTTTTTATATATAATAGAAATAGCTGTTGTTGTTTGGACGCAAAGAAATTTCCTTTCTTTGAAGCCTGAGGGGAAGGAAAGAAATTTAATTCCCCATATGCCCACTGTGGCAACATCCTTTCCCCCCTCCACCCTAACGAATTCCCCTAGGAATCGCTTTCCAAACTCTACACCCATGTCTTCAGTCTACAAAGTCAGTTCCGGCAGCTGGCTCCAACAGCCACTGGAATTCCCTGCCCTCCTCCCAATGAACTCTATTTTTGTTTAAATAAGGGGCAAAAATATTGTTAATAAAAACGTTATTGGAAATTGTTGTGATCTCCAAAAAAAATGGAGAAATGAAGTAAAACATTCCTGTCAGGAATCACGGAAACTCCTTTCCTTAGAACAGAGCTCTGTGTGTTTGGATGCACTGCATGGGCAGTAAAGTCTTCACGTCCTTCTGCTTAGCCAATGTAACCCAAAAGGTCCCGGAGGTCTTTACACAGCAGACAAGTGGTGAAGTTGCTGCTGCTTTGGGGGTGCCAGCTCCAGGAGCGCCTGGACAGTCACAGCTACCTGTGTCAAACCCTTCTCTTCTAAAATATGTAGAGGCAAACATAATTGCTCCTGAATGGGGAACAAAACAAAGACAAAAACAAAATGGATGAAAAACACTCAACTGAAAAGAAAAAGAAATTAAGCAAAAGGTGACTGAAATATGAGATGTTACGGACAGTGAGCACATGCACGGCTATGAAATGAGATTTCTGCTTGTGACTAAAGAACTGTGAACTTTGCTACTCAAAGGAAGAGGTCTGGGGGTGATCCTTGCATTTGTTTATCAAAAAATTGAAAAAGGATTGTGGGAGAAGTGGGGAATAGCAAATTGTCCTCTGTCTGCCCACGCTGAAACAGCAGCCACTTATGAAACCACAAGTAGATGAAGGTAAGGAGGGGGAAAGCTTTGCTTCAACATGACGAACCTGCACAGAATAGGAAAGGAACTGGGGTTTCCTTTCCAAAACACAACCGCCTTTCTGAGGGAGCCCTCGCGTAGCAAGCCTGTTTCGCTCTCAGCGGGAGGAAAGACCTGCTTTAAAGCAGAGACTGAAATACTGGTGTGCGCTACGGAAACACTGCGCAACAACCCGAAGAGGAGATGTCGCACTTAAAAGCGATTCGCATCTCACAGACACACTGCCCATCTGAAGTCCTTCTGTCTGTGCGTATGTGTTCATCAGTCATTACAAAAACTCCCTGGAAGGCACGAAAAAGCAGAAAGCACAAGTTGTGTTATGGAAGAGAAAGAAAAAAGACTTGCTCCTATGTACGACTGATAAAACCTCGATCATAAATGTAGGAAAAAGCCTTCTCCTGTTGAAGGCAATGAGAAACGGACAGCGTATTTACAGGCAAATATCCCTCCTATGCAATGTGTGAGTCACTACTGCTTATTCACCCTCCAGAAGGACACCTGCTTAGCAGGTCACCTCCAAAATCGTTCTAAAGTATGAGAGTAATACGCAAAATGCAAGAAGAGGTTTCAAAGTGTTTATTCATAATTGTGCTATTCTCAGTGTAAGATGAATTTAAAGCCTCATCCTGCGTAAGTCCTTGGCACCTCCTGGCCACCCTCACTCCACAACAGTCAGGATACATGTCCAACAGTTCTCTGTATCTTTAGAAAATAACCAAAGTGTGCCCTTCCTACAGAGCTACGGAGAATATTTTCCATGTGTTATTTCCACAGCAACCTGCATTTCTCCACTCTTTGAACAATTACTGATTTCTGATGTTAAAGAAATTCTTCAGCATGAACAGTGGCGGCCAACGCTCCTCCCGCAAAGCTCAGAGGAGAGAAAACAAATGAATCCAGACTGAAATTCTCACAGGAAACCGTATGATCAGGCTCAAATACACTTTTCTTCCATCAAGTTTGTGTTATTTTGAAAAAAATGTGCTTTTTTGAGAAAATACCTGTAAACTTGAGCAAATATGCCTTATCTTTTTTCTTATGTATGCATATAGATAAGGGGAAAAGCTTTGGAATGACTTCATATCACAGACAGTCACGACAAACAAAATTTAAAAACTGGAAGGCACTGTTAGTGTAAAACCCCTTGCAGCTTTTATCACAGTGTTCATCAGAAGAAGTTAAGAAACAAAGGAACCAAGTTCATTTTAGTTCATACCAGTAAGCACTGCAAAAATAGCTTATTTAAAAATAAAACAATCTCCTCCTGTCCAAGGTCCCCTCTTTCCTCAACAATGTTTTGCTTGGACAGAACACTTTGTGTGATTTGGAAAGCGGGCATCGGCTCCTCTACTTGCTCCTATGTTAAATACTCACTTTAAGTTACAAGAGCCTGTGAAATCCATGTACACGTAACATGTTTTTACTGGTAGCAAACACATTTGCAACTAAACTCCTGCGTATCTTAAACTGTGCTTAAACTGTTGCCAGGTTAATGTCAGAATGCTAATGCCACTTAAACCAAACCGGGCTTACAAGCCATTTACTGTATTTTCAGATATAACAGAAATTTATTGAAAACACATTTGGAACAGCCATTTTACTTCACACTTACCTGTTACTGGTCTCTGAGCAGAGTTCCCTGAATCAATCTACCCTCTGAGGAGACATGGTCTTTTGTACATCACATGGAGAGCGCCCTGAAGTTCTGAGGTGTCCCTGAGACATTAAAGCATTAAAGCACCAGGATGCTTTTCCTGGGGAGGAAAAACCTTTGAAGCTTTACAAAAGACTACCTGAGTTCTGTAAAACAGTGAAGAGTGATCGTGCAGCCAGGACTTACATTTCTGCAATTGTTGTGTTAGAGGTTTCTGAAAATGATGGGATAAGAGGAAGAAGGGAATAAACATGGCACAAGAATGGGTGGGGGTGCAACTCAAGAAGTTCTTGTTAAGTTTTACTCCGAGCACAGTATCTGTCACACTGTGACATTCTGTGGCATCTGATAGAGTCGTGAAGATTTCCCTTCTGTGCCAGAAAACTTTTCTTTC
This sequence comes from Baryphthengus martii, assembly GCA_013396935.1. Lineage (NCBI taxonomy): Eukaryota > Metazoa > Chordata > Aves > Coraciiformes > Momotidae > Baryphthengus > Baryphthengus martii. The sequence continues at coordinate 46,081 of VWZK01019649.1, forward strand.
AAAGCTATTAAGAGCTCAATTTCTCTGAAAATTTCCTGCTTGATCTGTTATGAAGCTCAGGTAGCTCAGGATTCACTGACAGTTATTTTTAAAATCCTGACTCAAAGTAATACACCAGAGTCTACAAATATGAGAAATCAAATGCTCTCAGAAGCAGGATATGGGACTAGGGGTAAGGAAAAATAAAAATCAGTTCCGAAGTCCTGTGGACAAAACCTACCAGACCATGTCTCCTAAGACAGTGAGATCTCATCAAGAACACTGACATTGAAAAAATACTTTGCATTCTTTAACATTTTTTATCAGACAATCCTCGAACAATTTACCAGACTGGGTGCAATTCCCATTATACAAAGGGGGAAACTGAGGCACAAACTGACAACACAGTTTTCCCAGAACTACATGACTCGTCAGCAGACTCTAGCATGCACCCACATGTCCTAACCTCGGTCCCTCGCTCTAGCCCACGGACAGCACTTCCTCCCTCGTAAAAGCGTTTTATCTGCCAAACATGACACAGCAAATACAAATGTGAATTATGTCACAGATGGTCGTGTGGGTGCAACCAATGTGTTTGTTTACACATCGTACTTGTCACCTCTGCCCCATCAGTGGGAAAGCAAGCACTTCATACACACAGTCTTGACAAAAAACAACATCCTTTCCCAAGCACCGGAGTGATGGAGGGAGGAAGCGGCAACACTATCCTTCAGCTAGAGAAAAAAGACCCAGCGATAGAACATACAGAGCGTTAGCATTAGAGTACAGTAAAACACCACAAAGCCCCAGAGCTGAATGGAAAGGGAGACAAGACTGGATTCTTCTGAATCTGTCCCCAGGGAAAGAAGAGTCTCAACTGTTCTTTTAACGCTGAGGTTTAGCTGAAGAATGTCAGAAGGGGAACAAAGATTGTCCTGTCCAGAGTGTGTGAGCAGGAAGGGAAAACAGACAGAAAAAAAAAGGTCAGTCAGTTAGCCATAGCAACATCCACGAAGCAGTCAGTCATCAGACATCTCAGATACAACCTACATGTTCCAGAAGCGTTATCACAGCTGGTTAATTCTCACAAAGGAATCTGCAAGACTCCCATTGCACAGAACTCAATTTCGTGTTCATGAGGTGCCTTGTCACCTGTACAGCTTAAACACGTAACAGTTGTTGTTGTTACAAACATAGCAATTTGTACATGCCTTAGTGAAAACCATTTTTCTCCAGGGGAAATTAAGAGGCTACAGGTTTCTGAGATGCTGTTGGCACTGCACACTCACCAGAGCTAAGTCTCCACATGGATCTTAGTTAACGAAAACAGTAGGACAAGGGATTATTTACATGTAACTGAAGCTTGAATGCAGTATCCTGCAGAAATATATCTCTTATTAATTGGAGTTTAGGTGTCCTATAACTATTCCCACTATGTATCTTTTTCCTCCATTTCACACAGGTAACTGCTGTCAATCAATGAAATCTAGATTCACGTATCAATCTGTTCAGCTCTTGGTTTCTTTTCATGCAAAGGCTTTAACTAGTAAGGTCCTGTAGACGCAGCTGCTCCACTGGGGTGCCTGGAATTAGCTTTTTCTAAAAGTAGCCCTCCTCTTAGAAGATAAGTATTTCTACATAGATCCAGACTTTCAGAAAGCCTTTTATTCTCTTCATTAGAATGTAAATGAAAGGAAATACCTGTAGGCATCTTTTCAAGGAAAATATACTAGGCTGCCACACTGTCCTTGCATACAGGTATCTTACATTCACATCTCAGCAGATATGTAATGTGAGAGCAACTTTAAAGTTCAGGTGGGGGTATTCCAGTAAGTTTCCCCAGAGACACTCTCCTTGAACTCTTTCACATTAAAGCAAGAAATAGGGAGAAAAACAACAGGGTTGACAGGAGGTGTGTCAGAGGCAGCGGGCTGGGTCCATAGGGGACTTTTACTTTAGTGGCCTTTTTCTTTGTTGGTTTTTAAGTGTGGGTCACTTCAGTGATCTGCTCTGTACTGCAATTCCATAAAAATCACATCTTCACATCTGAGGGAGCTATAAATAGGGAAGCTGGGATGGAATTGAACAATTCTGTCCCAGATGAATTCATATTGCTGGGAGTAAAAGTCTGAAGTTTCTTAGGGGACCAAATCAGTGCAGGATCTCAAAGTACTAACAATCACTTACAACTCCCTACCACTTTCCAAAGCAATTCACCACTGAGTCATGTGAAATTGCCAGGCAGCTCAATAACTATGTGTCCTAAATTCTCAATGGCGCCAAATGCTTGCAAGTGAAGTTATCTGAAAACGCCAAAAAGTACTGCATGACCGACTTGAGAATACTGCTTTTAGAAACAGCTGGGAAATGAGCCACTGTGTCTACCTTTCCCTTTCACACTACAAAAGAAGGAAAACAGCACCTACAACAGAAACACTAATGCTTAGCGGTAGAAGAAATCAATTAATGCACTAGAAGAAAAGAATAACATGACACATATCAAAGCTATTTGCACTGAGACAGCTGCTGAATAAGACAAAGTGGAAAGGAGAGGACAGCATTAAACAGGATAACTGCACTCAGATGGACTGGTTTATGTGTTCCCATCTCCTAGAACTTCTAAGTTTCAGACGGGGATGAGGAATACCAGAAGACAGACTTCTACCACTGGTTCATAATAAAAGAATTAGGATCTGTGCAAAGATAGCCACCGTTAGAGAAAGGCCAAAAATACTGCGACTTGTTGGTAAGACAGTAAAGACGTTCACCTCAGAGAATTATTCTGAAAGCACATGAAAAGATTTGGAATAAAAATCATACATGCAAAACATCATTCTAATTTAATCCCATTATTGAGCTGTCAAATATCTAATTTGAAAAAAAGTAACTGTTTTTATAGAAATACCTTGCAATTCGGGAGGCAGACTCAAACTGCATCAATTATTATGAATATGAGGCACAGCAGTAAGTGAATCAGACCTCTGATAAACTATATCTGACTTCCTTTTGCTCTGGAAATCAATGCAAGACTAGTCTGATCTATACTGCAAGACATACCTGATACCCGAACCTTCTAAACTTTTACTCATTTTGTTTTCATCAAATCTCTCAAATAAGGTTTTATTCTGAAGCATCATGCAAAACCACACCTGAAACATTACATCAGGATCACAGAAATACGTACCTGAGGCACTCCGATCCTTCTGCAAGCTTCCAAGAAATTCTCCACGTTTCGTCTGCATTTTGCCATTGTAAGTTTAGGCTGCAAGTTAAAGGAGGCAGGCATATGGTGTTCTTAATTGGCAGGATTTAAAAGAAAACCTTTATTTTTTATTTAAATAAAACTCACTAAATCTCTTTTCCAAAAACACACTGCACTGACATAAACTTGTCTAATTCAAAGCAGGCTCTGTTGAAGTTTGCTTTTCTTTAGAAAAGCAAGTCCAAATTTCAAAGCTATTTTATGAAAAGCCAATGTATGAATGCTGGATGTTTTTTTTAAAAAGAGACAATTCTAAGCGTTGCAATATTTCTGTACAAAGTGTCATATAAAACTGGATAACACTTTTAGTTACTATAGTACGATAATTTTAAAAACATATTTTGAATGCAACACACATGCGTGGCTTCTATGCTGTGATTTCAGAACAACTTCATGGTATGAAGCAATCTGGAGTCTGTTCTGGATTACTATAATACGAACCCATATAAATATCAAACCATATTGCAATTAACAAAGAGAGGAAAAAAAATGAAGGCTAGATGAAACCAGAAAATAATGGAAGAAAAGTGGAATTGAAGCTTGTTGCTTGTATGTCTTTTGTAGAGGTGTTTGATGTAGCTGTTTGAATTGCACTCAGCGGCATTTTTTCAAGCAAGTTTTTTTCTACAGTTGCTTTCACACCTCTACACAGACACAACACCATGGCACAGGCTGTGAAACTTATTCTTCTTTGGTTAGAGACACACAAGCTTCTTGCTCCTCTGAGCAAGCTACCCGCAGTCTATATAGCAGCAGGCAGCGGCTTCTGTGGGTTCAATACTTTTCTGTAAGTGCTCAAGTTCCTGCTCTGTCCCTTCCATGTGCTGTAGTTCCCCACCAGAAAGCAGGTTAAAGGCTAGTGCTGACTTCTTTCTCCCAAAGGATGAAGGGAATACAAAGATCACATTGTGACCGAGGAATGACATGATGCCTCTTCTGCTCCTGGAGCTGTGCAGCTCAAGGCTGCCTCTTCCTTGGGATTTGTATGACAAAGCCATGATTTAATTCTTAACGCAGAATATTCAACAGCACATAAAACCAGGCCATTGAAAAGATATTCTCAGTGACGCAGGCCTTCTGAATAGCGGCTGTATGTCCCTTCTCTTAACGATTCTACAATCTGTCTAAAATGCTGGTGTGTCCAGTTCAGTCATTCTCAAAATAATGAAGAGATCTGCTTGTTCACATTTGGTCCGAGGGCAAGGAACCACAATGATACAGCAGGCAGCCTTCTAAGTGCCAGTTACAATTTCATGCAACACACAGACTGACTCCAAAATAAGGAAAAGTAAACACAATGTGCATGTTTCAACTTCTTCCCCTAAGAACAAGCTTCAGAGTTGTTTTTTTTCCCTCATTCATACAACTTAAAGGTGTCTAACAAGCAATCTGCCTGTCCAGACTACTTTTAAGTAGCTGATCCTAAATATTTTCACTGAACTTTCTGACTTCCACAAGTACGGATTAGGTGAATAATCTGTCATTATTTCACAGTTCTTGACCTTTCCTTAATGCACCCAGAAACAGATCATCTTCACTGCTTTTCAGAAACGCTGCAGTTAGTCAGGGTAAGAGAAATGACTTCAGAGATTATCGAACTTCTCTCTGCACTTCCTTCCTCACTCTGAACAGTTCCCGAATACAACAATCTTTTTTCCTGTTATCACAAAGGTATGACTGGATTTGTTTTGTTCTAGGAGGTGCTGTGTTCAAATAGCTTGAGTGTGCTCTGCTAAAATTCCTGAGCAATCTGTAGTGCTGTGCAGTGGACACAAGAATCAACTTGGCTTCTCTGCCTGTTTTCACTGACTGGTGTAGTGGGATCCTAAATGCTGCAGAGAATGTTGTATTTCCCTCCTATCTCAGGATATTTCAAAAGATCAAAAGGTCTATTTCAGTTTTCACGCTGAACTGTCTCTTATTTCATGAGTTTTTAAGTTATCACAGGGAGGATTTGAAAACGTTAATATGTTCTTACAATCTGTGTTAGAAGTAACTTTGTTTAAATGAAACAAAGCCAAATGAAATGTATTTACATGATACTATAGACCTCTTTTAGATAGAACAGTTATTTTTCGCCATGTATGTTCACAGAGGAGAATGGTGAATTTAGCATTTGTGTGGATTACAAGGCTTTGCTGGATGTTATTTTGGACACCTATAAATACTACCACTGTAACATACTTACAACAGCAGGTGAGGGGACATGAATGCTGGGAACGGATCGGGGACGCACGTGATTAGCTAAATGGCACAGAACGACACCATCGGTGAGAGCTGCTCCAAGATCACTGGGCAACGACACTTTCAATCGCGATTCTATATTCTGTAGAAAAATGAACATGGACACATTGAAAGTAAGAGCTGGTCTCCTCCAACTGTTCCACTCTGTAGAACATTTTGTAAAAGGCAGAGTGCTTGCATTACAACTCTGTCTGCCCTCATGACATTTTCAAAGAGCTTTTGAATAACATTAAGGAAAGCTCTGCTCACTACTGTGGCCTAGAGCTGACCACGATCTGGGAGCAATTGAGTACAATGATGAACAGTTTTTATTGTACAGCACAGGGGACTAACACAATCATTATTCAAAAATAATGGAAATCAGGGTCTAGGAAAAGTGTTCCTAATACTACATATTCTCAGAGAATGGTTCAGCCAAAGGAAGTGAAAATAATTGTCTTTGTGGGTTAGAGGACAGCACAGTTAGCAAAAGTCAAGACAATGCTTTTGTCTGTAAAGAAAAAGTTGAACTACTTGGCATAAATAGTTTTAAAAAAAATAATTAGTTAGCATTTGCATAAGGGAATGAAAAAAAATTCAGTTTAATCTTTTAACCTTATTTCAAACGCTGCGTGAATTTCACTGAGTTGTTATGCAGTATCTAAATTTTTTAAGTATTAAAACCCCAAAGATTTCAGCTTATCTGGGAAGCAGGAGAGACAAACTACATACAACTCATTCTGAGATAACAGAAGATAGGCTCAGCAAACAGCACTGTTTTGTTTTGTTTTATTTAAGATAACTTTCTCCTTTTAGAGAAAGGAGACTGTCCTTACTTTAAAATTTACAAAGAGAAGGAGTTCCCTCTGTCCATCTGGGATGGTTAAGGCTTTTAAAATCAGCTTTAGCAAGCAGGAATTCTTGTTTCTTGGGAAAGTTCTAACAGTTAATTAGAGCACCTCAAGGCATCCCTTCATGCTCTCCAGAAACAAGTATGGGACGAAGCAGAGCAGTACCATAGTGTCACATGGCATTTTCAACATTCACATGGATTGTCATTGTACTCAGGCACAAAGCAGCAGTGTGGTGGCCCTGAACAGACAAAAAGCACGAGTAATAAGGAATATTTTTGCTTTGGGTGTTCCTCACTTGACTAAGGATAAGGCAAGAATCACTAAATGGATCCAGAGCACACAAGGAAACCGTGATGTCGGTGTGACTGGCAGTGCCTGCCTTCCATCTGCTTTTCTGTGGGCTTTATAGCAAAGAGGAATTTAAAAAAAGATTAAAATGAAGACAGTGAGGCAACTTTCCAGGGAGCTACTTACAAATGTGAAGGCTGATAAGGAAGAAAGAAAGTGCACATCCATTTTAAAAGCAGAGATCAGTGGACACTCAGAAGCAGGAGTCAGCACAGTTTATTTTACAGAATTTGAAGCTGACTTTATCCACCACAAACCCCAAAGTGAACACCACCGCATCCATCTGAAAGACCACTTAGATGGTACAATGGCATTTAATTTTGGTCAACTGTGCAGCTGTATTGGTTCAGTGAAATTAGTCCACAACAGAAGAACAGATCTAGCAGGCTGCAAGAGATGCTTTTGCTAAGATGCCCAGGTGCTGGCTCCTGGCAGCACTTACCTTACGAAGCTGCTCTATTAGCTCCAGTTCCTCCTCTCGCTGTTTGGAGTTCTGTCTTACTCTAGCGTCTGCAGATTCATTAGCAGGAGACAAGGCACGAGTAGAAGAGGAAGTAACAGCTAAAAGAGCAGCAGGAAGGAAAATAAAATCACTAAGCACAGTTTGGCTGATTGTCCTTCACTGCTCTATTACTCCACATGCACGCACAAGGTTCCAGAACGCGTACAGGGCATTCCTTTTCACAAATCTTTTTCTTTCATTTGATTACTAATCACACTAATGATCTACTAATCTAAATGAGGTGTTCTGTAACACATTTTCCCTTACATTTAGATTCTGTTCTTTCCGTCAGATAATAGTAATTCACAAAAGAGGGCAAAGTTTTGCCAAATGAAGTATGTTGAAACAGTTCAGCCTTTCTACTGAAACTGCAATTTAGTTCTGTGCTACTGTGCAATGTAAAATCTATCAAGCTGCCTTCACCAGTTGTTGAAGGCTTTTGTGGCATTTCCTTGGTATCTTTTTAGGTTCTCTTTGGGAAGAACAAATTCCCACGTTGCCACAAATACGACAAAAGAATATTTGACAGCTCTAAATCACAATTTACTTATTTACTAATTATTTAATGCCGTGTGTCTCCAGATGATGATGGTGATGATAATGACCAGTGCAAACCCAGGACACTAGGTAATGCAGATGTTGATATAACGTAGCAAAATGACCTGATTTCTGAGCTATATAACCTACCTTTGTTTGCTTCATCCCTGACAGCTGCTCGGAAAAGGAAACTCTCAGGTCGCTGGGAAGGGTTTCTATAGGAAGGCGGGGCTGCATGGCCAGGATATGTAGGGGAAAGGTGGACTAAACAAATGTGGAAAGGCACAGGAAAGGAAAGGAGGAAGAAGGAAACGGTTAGATTTTAAATAGGAAATGGGTTCAGCAATGTGGTAATTAAAAGAACAAAACAAAAATTTTAACATAATAATGACAAAATAAATTACAGCCATGCGTGATAAAAGCGTGGAGCAGGAAAAGGCACTTCCAAGGACATCTGCATGCAAAGCACATTCCACATACCAATTCCAACAGCTGTTCTGACTGTTGCTGAATGCACCTGTGTGCCAAAGCCTTAGGAAGGCCTAAACCAGCCAAACCCTACACTCTGCCTGAGGACACGCTTCACCCCTCTTGTCTGCTCCCTCATGTGTTTCTAAGGAGACCCAAATAACTGGATAAATTCTCAAACACAGCAGTGCCACGTCGAGGTGGGAGCAGATACTTCCTTCTCCTCATAGCACAAATCAGCAAGCAGGTATTTTGATCTTATTTTTCAGAAATTTTCCTCCCTTTCCCTGTTACCTGTCTGAGTGGTAGGTGAGCCAGGGGAGATGGTAGATCTGTCATCGCTCTGTGGACAAAAAAGCAGAAGAGTGTAAATGGTCCTAATCTGGAAAAGCTGTGACTACCTTTTAATTTGCTGTCTTTCAAAAAAGGCTCCATCCATCTAAATGTGTTTCAGAAAAAAAACAACCAAGAAATGTGGAAGAACATAGTATATTGTTCCCCAAGCCTCATCTCTGGAGAAAGTAACAGTTTTTTCTTTTGCAGAAATGACACAATTGCTTTTTTTCTGAAGAAAAAGAACAATGAAACAGCACTGGCTGTGCAATGACAGATCTCTGTTTCTTCCAAACAAAACTTTCAAAGCATTCTTTGCAAAGGGGACACATAAAAACAGAATTAAATAACACACAGCACTTGCACTACAGCAGCACCAATAAGGATACGCCTCTTCCAACACCTTTGCTAATGCAAAGCTGCTATTTACTGAACATCACTCTCCCCAGTGAAACCCACTGTGGTATTATGAGGGCTTACAGAGACTAATGATTTCTCGTGATGAATGCATTCAGTACAGTAGTTTCCACAGAACAGAAAGAAATACAGAATATCTGTATTCAAAAGTAAGCTGGGTAAAGAATACAACAGTACTCTTGATGAACTCAACTTGGTCAAGAGTAAATGATCTGGTACAGAAAAAGCAGCATCAAAGACAACCACGAATCCCTTGGAGCAGAGACTGGTTACCATGTTTTGATAGCTTAGGCCTCCTGTAGACACAGCCTAAAGCTAAGATGAGGTAATAGCTACCACAGTTTAATCAGGTGAATCAGATTCATACCCTACCTGAACTTCTGATAAGAAGCTGACAGACTAACACCTGTTAAAACAGATGTGCTGATCCAAGAGTTTTTTGTTGGCTTTACTGGTGAATGGTAATAGCAAGAGATACCTTGACAGGACTGAAGGCAGAGGCATTAGGCAGGGTAGTAGCACAGCTTTCTTGATTCAACCCTGAGAGCGACTGAATGCAGAAAGAAAGAGAAGGCAGTAGCAGTGTTAGCAAACAGCTGACGGGTCATGCACAAAGGTGGAATGCAGCAGACAAGTTAAAAAGAAAGAGGTGATCGTGATGACATTCTCAGAAACACTCAGCAGGCAACAGATACTTGCTGAACTACAGCTAAAGCCTTCCTACCCTCCTGAACGGTTGGGCTAATAAGCTTGGGAGGTGCAATGTTTCTTTTACACACAACACAGTGACATCAAAAGCAGAACTAAGGACAGTAAGTGAGGTAAAGCTTCTTTAGTAACACCTAAGTCATCAGAAAAAAGGCAATTTTACCCTACAACAGTTCATTCTGAGCCACTATTCAAAATAAATAGCTTTATTTTCCATGTTTTAAGTATGCTATGCATTTATAGTACGGTATTTTCTTATCAACTTCGTAAAATCAAAGAAACCCACGTCCACTGCCCTTGAGAATACACACTTAGTGTCTGCCACAGACTCTTAATGCTGATCCTTGTGAATTACATACAAAGCAAGATCCTGTGCGTGGAATTGAGCTCTCAGGGAAGATGTCAGTGTGAAGATTTACAGCGTTGTCAGAAATAAACTGGAGCCAAATTTCAATTATAACCAATATCAAAGTCAACCAACTAAAAAACTTTCCATGTTCACAGAACAGGAGCTCCAGCAAACCAAACTGTCACTGACACGTGGATCTAGAAGGCCGAATTCTGTGTCTTAACTGAAAGCAAAACTGAAACAATAGCATTTGAGGTCCCAGTGGCTCAGGAATGAAACTATACATTCTAAAACAGCATTCGAACAGCAAAGTGGCAGTGCAGCACAGGAAAAGAACACCAAATGACACCTAGGAACTCTGCAGATGTGAATTGTACACTCGCGAGTGTTACTATTGAAAATAATTTGCAGGTATTCTGCCACTTCCTAACAGTACAGCCAGGAAGGACAGGTTATACTCAGGGTACGCCCAAGTACAAACATCTTCAGGCCCTACACAGACTTAACAGCTGATACTTAAGACAGCCTCTTCCTCTGCAGCAGTGCAGAGCAAAAATCGTGGCTTTCTGGTTTTTTTTGTTGTTGTTTTTTTAAAGAGTTTCAAGATATCACTTACGCAAAATATTACCTAGTATATGAAGACAGTAAAATAAACCAGAAGTGGTCTTTAACATGAACATAACTGTCTATTCCTGTATGAAAAGTGCAAGACAACCGTGACACAAGACTAACAAGAAGTCACTACAATCCACGTACCCAGCAGTGGGTGAAGGGAAGGGGAACACGGCACACCACAGGGTAGGACAACCACAACAGCCACACACTGCATGCTCTTCACCTGTTTGCGAGTCCCTGGCCTTCTTTTAATGGTATTGGTGTTACTGTCAATCTCAAACACAAAGAGAGGCTCAAAGCCATTCTGTCAGGGACAGCAAGGAAAGAAAGAGAGGGAAGAAAGGAAGAAGTAGTGAGGCAAAGAACAGCTGTAGGAAAAGGAAGCCACGAAGCAAAAGGCACCAGGATGCTGCAATTCAGACTTACAACACCCTACCGCACTCGCTGCACTTGGCCTGTCGGTCTAGCACTGAAGCCAGAGAAATCTCCCTGCACCAGAAACAACTGTAGATACAGGGACTGTCAAAGCAGAGCCCAACCAGAACTCTGCACCAACCAAATAAGGATATTTTAAGGAAATCTGATTATTAAACATGTGAATACACAAATTCAAATCCTGCTTACTTCATCCATACCAGTATTATTTATAACACACTGGTGCCTAAAAGCCTTAACTTAAAACGTTTCCGGGATCCCACGTGGGAACAGTAACATAATGGCCTCAGGCCATGGCTGAGACTGCAACAAGAAAACACACCACTAAGAAGGGAGCACAAGGCAGCAATGACACAAAGGTTAAGAAAGGAAGAGGTCACAGGCTTCACAGTAGAGAAACTGAGTGACAATTTGAAAGGGCGGGGTTGTGTGGTTTGGTTTTTTTGTTGTTTTTTTTTTATTTTTTAAAAAAAATAAGATTTATAAGCAATCAAGGCTGAAATCATTAGCCAAGTCTGAAGCCTCAGTACTATCTCACCAAGTAATCTCAATTGTAATGAACAGGATCACCCTTGTGAGAACAGCCAGCAGGGTATGACTACCATGAAACTGAAATATACAGCACATTTTCTCAGAGGTCAGTGATTACCCTTCTCCAACAACATTTTAGTTAGTCTGGCTATTACAAATCAACACAAAGAAATCCACCATGGTGTGCAACGAAGTACTACAACCAAACTTCACTTCTAATCACAGGTATGTAGAAAAACCAGACAACTATATTGAACTATTAACATCCACAGAAAGTATGGAAAGTCATTTTGTGAGTTCAAACAGACTGCACTGAAATTATTTACAGAGGGGAATGTTCAGAGTAACCTGTGCAATGTGAATACATTTTGATTTTAATTAGTGATAAAAGAGGAGATAAGAAGACCAAAAGAAACACAATTTAAGATTTAAAAAAGGGGATTCACAACTCAAATTTTGCTTTTAAGAGTTTTTTTGTTACAGCAGTAACAATGGCACAAGAGGGAAGTAGTAAAGTAAAAGAAAGCTCACTTGCTTTATAACTACATGTTAGACTTACAGCTTTTTCAATCTTTTCCTTACATCTGAGCTGAAAACATTGTTTGGAGCAAAAGAAAAGCAACTGCTCAGTTTAGAGAGCTCTGATGTAATGACGGAAACTGCAAACAAAAGATCTTTTACTATACCTCTGTGTAATATTCTTCTCTTTTGCCCCAAAGCGTTGTTCCTACACCATAAAGCTAGAACAATCAGTGGAAAATCTGGTAGAACTTTTTTTTTTAAAACTAACTTATCTGCAAGTTTCAATGCCCAAAAGCCTGGTAAGGTAAAGTTTACACTACTGCATGCAGTCTTTATGCAGAGAGAGAATAAGTCCGAGAGGAGACTATTTAAATGAAAAATGTGTACTGAAAACTGCCATTAGCGAACAGAATTCTGATACGAAATTCCTTTGTGCTTTGGTGAGGGAAAAAAACATCCTCTGAAATTAGACCTAGCTAAATTTCAAATCAATAAGGACATGGAAAATGTCAAATGAAATGCAATACAATATAAAAAGGTAAAAGTAATTTCAACTTATATGACAGACTTTTTTTTTTTAAAGCAAACTAATAAACATTTCCTTGTTGTTGAAAAAGTTTTTAACATACAAAATGCATTTGTGGAAACAAAAATGCTATAAATTGATGAGCTAGCATGGGCTTAATGTTCCAGTTACAATAATTGCCAGAAACAGCTGCCCTGGCATATGCCGTCATTAGATACAGCGTGTATTTCCACTACAAAACAGAGCTGCTGATCATACTTCAGCAGTTCAGAAAACCCAGTATTTCACATACTATTATAGTTTAATGTTGCTGAAAAGAGCAAGGAACCAGAAGAAAAATAAATTAGAAACATGACTGCTTTCAAGTCTAATTCAATCTTTCCCTACCAGCCTGGCCACTTTTTTTGTGAAGTGCAAGGATGTACCTTGGTTAAAGACACAAAGAATACAAACAGCGATGGAAGTCCATTTCAAAATAAGTTCTAAAAATTCCAAGTGATGTAACAAAATTGTCTATATTAATTTACAACAAAAGTCATGGGATCACAAAATCAAATAGCAATGGAGACCTTTAAGGGTTTTTTAAAACACATTCCAAAGATCAATTCACTGACACCAGAGTACCAACGCTTAACCCAAGCCACTGCTATTCTCCTGTTTATTATTATCTAAATATGAAAGCACATTTTCATATGCTAATCAATCGTGATTCCTCTAAGCAGGCACATGCTTGATCACTAAATATCTCTCTAATATTATAAACTTTCTTTCTCTCTCCACAATGCTAGTCATCTGAAAGCAGGCAACTCAAAAAGTCTGTATAAAGAGACGGTAAATACCTTGACCAACATATTCTGGAGAGAGAGATTCTAACAGAGAGCACTGCCTAAAGAAAATTTAGGTGGATAATGAAAGCACATGGATTAAGAAAATAAATCCCAGGCATGCAGTCATGCAACGGCAGGCAAATCAGATGTATTTTTCTTATATAGAAATGGATTATGACATTAATTATATTCTTTAATTATGCTATATCGCTAAGATGCCATAGAGGAAGAAATAGCATAAAACATGAATCAAGTACATAAATGTTTTTAGTTTTGCTAAGTGTTCAAAACGTATTATTTTAAAGATATCTTTATTGATAAACAATTAAAAGGTATGAGAAATATTTCATGATTTGTAGCATTCATATGTAGAGCAGTTTCTTTCTGTGCTACAATATGGTCACCGAGATACTGAGTATTTCTAACCACCATGTGCAGGATGCAAACAAGTTAATACAGAAGGCTGTACTCGAAGCATTCAAATTGCTTACTTGACACTGAAGAGCACATCAGTTAGGAAGCAAGCTAAACAGAGAAGAAATCAAACCAGAACAACTAGAGGTGAATTTTTAATTTTAGAAGCCATTCTTTACTATCAGTAATTTTCTTCTGCTCTCAGCAAGAGAATTTTTGCGAAAAGACATCACTGTATTATTAACAAACGGCTGACCGTACCAGTATTAACATCCTCATCGTGTTTAAGTTCACGGCTAAGCTACTTTTCCAAAAAGACGGTCATGTTTTATGCTATTTAGATTAGCTCTAAAATAGTTGGTCTAATCTGAGACAATCATAACATGTTATTTCTATGCTCTAGAATCTGCCACATAAAAAGGCCATTACGTGCAGGATCTTACCACTAACAAGGCACTATCATCAGTATGCTGAGACCTTCTGGATGGAAAGGGACACTGGGAGGTGGGAGAGATGGAGTAATGTCAGAAACACACAGAATGTCAGAAACACACGGTATGTGAACACAGACATTTTGGAACATGTACTGCTTGCTTACAGCATTGTGAGGCTTTTTAAAAAAAAATAAACCCATAAAGTGTATGTAACTCTGTAGGAATATACAGCCACGTGACCCAGGTATTGCTGTGTATTCGTATTACTTAAGGAATCAATTATTCTGCTTTCTGTGTTGTCTCAAGCAAAAACAGACAACTATGTATTCACAGTTCTTACAGTGGTAGAACAAAGGATCCTTTAAAAGAATAAATTAAGAACAGAAGAACACTAAGAAAGAAAAGGAGCAAAAACTATTTCAATTACCCTATGTTTCGGTAATTTTCTAACAAAAAAGAGTTAGTTGGAAAATGCTGCTAAAAAACTATTTATATTCATTATATTATTAAAAGTTTTGATCCAATTAAGACTGCCAAGTGAATTAGCTTCCCCTGGAGGAAAGTGGGGATGGCAAGGACTGAAGAGCTATTACTATGCAGAAATCTGATGCAGGGAGTGAACAGATGTCATTGGCTCAGCTCTGTATATTCTAGAAGACTGAGTTATGTATGATTTGTGTTCCCTACTGAGTTACTGTTTTTCGATTATAAAGCTACACTAGAATAAAACTTAAAAAAAAATTTACTTCTTTTTCTGACAACCCTCAAAATTCTAATGCATAATCTCTTTGGGGTAACTCGTGATCTAATGATAGGAAACGAGGAGAAAACTGATTGGTGAAGGATAAGGACCACACAGTCTGAATACTGCTGTTCAAAAGTAAAATGTACTACTCACAAGGAGCACTTTAAAATGGAACATGAAATGTATTTTCTGTATAGAACATGGAAAACATACAAAAACCAACACACTCAGACAGGCAGTCTACATTAACAGAAGGAAAATTTAGACTGGTCCCATAAGGAAAAAAAATCCAACCCAGTGTTTAATAATAGCAGTGAAAAAAATAAGTTATAACCCAGTCCTGAAGAGTTCTCCACAATCAGGAAAGTATCTCTGCCGAAGAGAGCCAAGAATTTGGGTGCTGATATCCCCAGTAATACTATTATTGGACTCTTACCTCACTATCTAGAGGACTTTGCTTCTGAGGACTTAAGGATGCTTTTTGCTGTAGAGAAAAAGGAAAAATGAAAGAACAGTTTGAAAGAATATGACAAAGAGACAAAACCTCAGAACAAACCAGCATAATATACAAGTGTTTTAAAACACAAAAAGTCTTAGTTTTTAAATAAAACATGCACTGGGGAAATTGCCAGTTTCCACTGAGATGAAACTTCACTGATATTATTAGTAAAAAAGCCAGCCTGTATTCCATATGAAAATGAAAAACCCAAATTGTTTTTGCATATTAAAGATGCATAATGAACCCAAAATATAACCCAAGGGGGGAATTTAACCACTGAGAATAAAGGGCTCATGAATAACAAAGGCAACAGAAGAAAAAACTCAACCAAAACCCCAAATCCCAAAAGGCTCATCAATGAACAAAATGCATCCTAAATATCTTAAGTCTTTAAGTCAAAGCCTGAGCTGCATCTTTAATAAAAAGAGCTTTTCTACAAAACATTGCCAGGGGCCTGAGATTAGCTGGTGCTGATGAAAAGCTTAAGTTTCAGATATCTAAATCCCTTTCCTTAAACTAACTTTAAACATTACATAAATGCTATAAAACATTCTTTTCCTCTCTGAAGACCACCCTAAACCCAGAATATTAACTGTAACATTAAATTTGTACTGGCAAGATTTGGGTAGATTACCACAGCAGCAAACAGTGAAATAAATTTAAGTCAACTAGCATATAGATAAATTTGCATGTTAAGCAGCATAGCAGATTACTTCATATTGACTACGGTGAAAGATAAAGCAAAGATGCAGCGTCCACAGAGTATCTGATGATCTGATGTACCCCAAATGTGCACCCATGCTTTACCTGGAAGTAACTTATTTATGCATCACAAAATACCAAAATAGATGAGGCAACATGATCTTCTTGTGTGTGTATGATTGCTTTCTCCTATGCCAAATTTGTCTTCAAAATGAAACTGCCTCTATGGCAACTCAAATAAAGACCCCTTCTTTCTTATACCAATCCGTTCACATCTATGCAAGTGAAAAATTGAGAGAATGAGGCGGACTGTGTCAAAACAGAATTCACTGCAACAATCATATTTTGGATAAATCTCTTCTGTCTTCCTCCCCTGTTCTAACTTTTTCTGTGTTAAGCTTCCACACCAACACTGAACGGACTTAAACGTTATTTCTCCATTTTTCTTTGTAAAGTGTCATGCGTGCCCAGGAGTGTAACATCCAAGTATTAATGATCTTGGCAATTGATTTTCATTAAAGGATCCAGAAAAGATAAAGGTATCAAGTAGGTACTCAAAGGAGGTACCTTAACAAAGTCAAGGACAGCTTCTCTCTGAATCTGTTTCGTCCTTATCCTCTCCTCCTCGTACTGAAGCGCTGCCAGCTGAGCCTCCCGACGGGTGCGCTCGATGTGCCTGCGCTGCAGCTCGGCCTCTGCGTTAGGCACCTGGAAGGAAACAGCGCTTTACTGGGGGCTGTAAAGCCAGAGCTACACAGGGTGAAACAGATGGGTTATGGAGAAGCAGACCATACTTTATGGCTAACACCAGTTTGGTTTTGCATCAAACTTAGCCAAAAGAATAAAATAGTAGAGTTCCATGTGTTACCTGACTGTGGTGACTTGACAGAAAGTAAGGTGAATCAGCCGGGGGTCTGACAAATGGAAAACCAGAGAGTAAGTATACTTTTTATCTTAAAAATAAACACATTTTCATGCATGAATTGTTAGCAACACGCAAGTATCTCAACAATTCACAAGAGTAACTGTTTAGTAAGCAAAGCTGTTGAACCAATTGCTGCGATAATGATTTAACTCATTGCACATGACAGATTTTGTGCAGTCATTTCTCTCTCTTCTCCTGAATTGTGATAATGTTTTCTACAGCTCAAGATGTATCAATGGGACTGTATGTATGGCCTATTAGATTGAGATACTCAGTACTTTATATCCATTCTCTAACTGCTGGTTAAATAACCAATCCAGGAACTTTTCAGATCATCCTCATTTAGAGGAACAACTGGCTACTATGGTTATTTGGGTGGGTGGAAGAGAGAATAAATAAAGTCAGTAGAAACTATATGTTTCTTTTCCCTACCTCTCTGTCCTGTCCACATAACTCCTTAGTACTTGGTGATGCTCTTTGTCCTGTATCAAATTTAGAGTTTCGGGTCTTCGTAATTCATCAGTATCCCTGCGGGTAAACACCAGGTGGAAGGGGATTGGCCACTGACGCATATAAACTACTGTCAGATGAATTCTTCTTTAGATTACAGCTTTTTTTCCTAAGAGTAATTGCCTAGACAATCAGCTTCGGACAACCACAAAGGTGAAATTCAGGATGACTAAAGAAATCATGTTGCGATACCAAATCAGATCACAACTACTGCAGTTCCAAATTAAATAAACTTAACTTGCCTAATCAACAGTGATTTCAAAATACAGAAAGATGAAATTTCTCTTTTAAGACTATATTCTGGTTATAGTAGGCTTTATTCTGCTCTGTGAAGAACAGAATTTTTTCTAAACACTGGCACCCCCTGATATTTTCAGAACAAATCTGCTCACTTCACCAATCAAGTGATGACTTCCTGTCAGCGATACAGGCCATCAAAGTCACAAGGCAAACAATAACCGATCTGTCTCTCATCCATCATATCAACAACAGCAGAGACATTTTGCAGCCAGCTCTTCGCTAGAAGGCAGCTGCAAGCACTGAAACAATTCCCAAGGTCCACAGTCTATATACAGCACGTTCTCTGCCATGTTGCTGCCTAGAAAGAAAGGTGATGGATACTGAGTAGCTTGCTCTTGACAGCCTAGACTCTGCCATCTTCGCTCCTGGGGCAACTATGGAATAGAGACAGGCTTACCAATGCATTCCCAAAACATAGTCACTCCTACTGCCTGTGTACAGACTTATTACTTATTCTGCACAGAGAAGCTTAAGAGATGTGGAAGGTGCATATGCTACAGATCTCCTCTATTACTTAAATCAGGAGTGATGTTCATGACAGATCCATTACTGCGCTGTTCTGAACCGACAGCACGGGCTTCATCTGAGTGCCAAGAAGCGCAGTCAGACCAGGGTACACCCAGCTATGCTGCATCAGGAATACACCGCAGTCTGTCCAAAGGCACAAACTCTATTTACTGAATCAACTAATGTAAGTACTCTTGAGATGAAGCCTGCATTATGTTCAGCTCGAAGAGTTTTAATGGCTCCAGCACGCTGAAGAAAAAACAGAGAGGCTGCCTGCCAGAGCATTTGCAGACAATTACTGTGGAAGCAAGTTTACAGCTTGTGGTTGCCACAAGTGAAATATTTGACTAATACAAGCTTAAAATACAAAAAATTACTCATTGTCATATGGCTGTTTTTACACAGTTTTGAAGGCAATATGACCCATTTTTTGTGCCTCATTAAGAATTTCACTTGGCTGCAGCATAATATGAATAAGCTACAATTCATTTAGATCACTGATTAACCACTTCCGTGTGAAGATCTGCTGTCATCCTTAAGTCAGATTTTGACAACACTGGATCCCCTAGTGAACTACAACTTCCTTTATCATTAAAATTTTTCTGTGTAAACAGCAGCCCTCTCCTGGCTAACTAGCATTCTCTTATTTCCTTCAGACATGTCATGGATTCCAGTGTTTGTAAAGTCTAATGATTTCCATATTGACCACAAATGTTCAAAAATAAAAATAAATAAAGAAGCCAAAAAATCAGTCTTTCAAACCAAGAGCACTCACTTTATTTGCAGAGAGCACATCAGACTGCTGTACTATTTTATGCCTTATCTGTAGGCACTACAGGATAAGGAATGCTGATACATGCTGAAGGAGTTACCCTCCTTTATATCAACACGGCTACTCTATCGGCACATTCACTGCACATTTCAAAATGTCTATTAAAATGTTGCCATAACTGTGGAAAAAATTTACACACTAATTTTGATTTAATTTTCTCTTTCAGTATCATTTTAGAATGTCATTAAAAATCAATTTGTACCGACAGTATAAGTAATGACATACTTATGGCTAGCAGCTGTCATTTTTTAATTTTTTTTTTTAAATGTTCCTAGTACAATAATTGAGCTGGTTTTCTGCTGAGTCCTTGCATATTCACCTTCATTCCACAGAACACCAAAATGCTTCAATGGCATAATAAAGGTTCCATCAATTTTGATTTTAGTTCCATTAGCAAGAAGCTTTACATTTGCTTATCTTCTGTTCTTCTAACTAGACCCCTAAGCGTCTTTTCTCAAAGCTAACCGCCTCATTTATATTCTGTCCAACTCTGACCCACATTTTACAGATAAGCATTCCCTCCAATAAGCCAAGTAATCATTAAAGAGTATGGGCATAGTTCAAAAAGTCCACTTGGTTCAACTAAGTGACCTATTCTCAGCATTGACTCCCATTCTATCCCTTCTTCCCCTGATGCAGGCTCACAATTATGGCACAGAAAAGTGCATTTGAAGTTAAACTAAACCCCCACAGTACTACAGCCACCAAGAGTAAACCAAGAATGTGACCTCATAGCACATCAGATACTTCCTAATAGCTCTCTTTATGCTTCCCCTAAACCTGCAGTATATTTATCCTTTCTGTCCTTTATACAATAGAGCTTAAGTGAACAATTTAATCATAGCACAAATTAAATAATGGAAAGCAGATATTAACTCAGAGCAAAAGCCTACACGTTAATTTGGCAATTTCTTTAGCCAACCAATATAAAGCTGAGCATTGGCCTAGAACAGCCACGCCTTTTGGTCACTGCCACTATTAGAATACAAATTCCTAAACTGGAGGCATGATTTCTAAATGAAGTGCCGTTCCCTGTGAAACTTTGGATAAAATTACAGTTACTACGTATTCTCACCTGTTTTGGTGGACGTGGCGTCTTGTATCCTCTGTTCTCTGATATTCTCTGATGGATACAGGCTTTACTGGTGAGCCCTAAGCAAAGTAGTAACACAGAACACTAGGTTAGCAACGTATTCAGAAAACTGTCCATCAAAGTCAAAGAATCTCTTTGTAGAGCAATATTCATAACCACTGATATTCAAAATACCTGACAAAGAACCACAAAACACAACTCAGGGGTGTTCAATTTCAACTAGACAAGTTCACTTAGATTGTTTCCATCCAATTTAAATAAACTTTAGTTTTAAGACTAAATATGCCTACTGATAAATTTAAGAATTAAAAAACCCTTGCTATTAAGAATCATGGAGAGAAGTACATGTTGGTAGAAAAGGATTAATATCACTTAGAAGAAATGTAGTGTTAAGCTCTCAAGAATGTACACAAAAGTGTTCAGCAATGTAGTCTGGATTGTCAGAAATACAGGGTATGATACCTGGTGGTATTTATGGTGCCCTGAAGACAAGTCACAGAGGGACTAGGAGAGCAAAACATGGGATGAATGAGAACACCTTAAGGCTTAATTTGAGCTATGAAATCATTTATCCCATTTGGAACAGAGACATACTGCCCATGATGTTGTTTTAAAACCACTGCTGACACCCATTAATGGAGAAAAACGGAAACTTTTCAAGATTAACTTGCCAATTTTCACTCTTGCCAGTATGCATGTTGCTGTATGGCATACAGTCAGCCTTTAAGCAGTAGAGTATTTTGGATTATCTTTAGAGAAACTACTGCTTCAGTTAAAAGCAAACAGATTCATTTTTCTGAAGAAAAATATCTCTATGAATAGCTGGTTTTGATATTGATCGATGCCTTTTCACTATCTACAGCAAAGGGTCCTTTTATTGTATTGCCAATCGTTGCCTTTTCTGAGTTTTGTTCTTGTATTTGCTTCAAGTGGCGTTAGCTTTTGTGATTTGATATTGAATTTATGAGATTTGCAAAATGAATTCACCGCTCCTATCTGTGTCACTGATTTTTAACACAGTAAGCAGTAATACAAAGCAGACAAAATAAAACCCAGGCTCGTACACGAATGCTACAAATCCCTTTTTTTTTTTTTCTTCAAAGAGCAAATCTCTTTCTGCTTCAAAACACACAAAACATTTGAATCACAGCACAACAGGTACCGTTTAAGCACATCCACCCCAAAGGCTTTCTCAGCCAGGTCATTCACGTAGTATGTACAGCAAGCCCCAAGCTGTGTAGCTCTGCACACAGGTATTCATTAAGGCTGACAGGACACAGAAGGAAATGCTATGTGGCTGAAAACCAGTTTCTATAGGTTCAGTTTCTGAGGGCACACTCCAAAGTAGTACCATCCAAACGACTTAACAGGGACCAGCTTTCTCCATGTGTTCACAGCAGAGGCTGCTACAACTGGAATCACAGAATGTCTTTGATTGGAAGAGACTTTCAAGATCATCTAGTCCAACCTTTGAACAAAGGCACCTTTCAATTTTGGCAATTTATATATATAATTTCAAAGTGGTTCTAGTGGATTTTATTAAAGTGTGCACTAATTCTTGCATAGCTAGGAATCAACGAAATGACATAATCTTAAGAAGAGTGACAATAACTTTACTGGAATCATTGCCCTCTTCTGTGTCAGGACATCATTTGGATACAGTAAGCAATCAATCAAAGCAGCTATTATTACAATAGCATATGCTGTTTGCCCTTTTTCTTTTTTTTTTTCTTTTTCTTTCAGTGGAAGAAAACGGGGCCATGTCCAAAGTTATTCATAACTGTTTCTAGACATTTGTAAAAATGTCTAGAAAACTTTCTAACCTGTCTAGCAATAATTTTACTTACTGTTTATTCAACTGTATACTTTGACTGAGAACATGAACAGCCAAATTCATGGAGTTGCGAAATTCCTGTACTAAATCTGTATGTAACGATCAGTATCTTTGTGTTGTTTTTTTTTAAGGAAGTCATTATATATTTAGTACTACTAAATAAATGTTAACAGTTTTCTAGATATCACCAATTATCAGTTGGAAGCATCACCTTCCATGTTTAACTTCACACATGCCTAAATCATAAGCTTGCAAGAACCCATACATGGCAGGAAAACAGCGTGGCTGCTTTAGACTTACTCCACATATCCCAAAGGGCACATGGGAGTAGCTTAATCCTCCAGCTCTGACCCTTCACAAAGCTCTTCCTCCAGATCACATTGCTTTTTTTTTTTAATATATTTTTTTTTAATTAAAAAAAGAACCAAGACAACAAAGAAAACCTCTGAGGACAAGAAGCATTAATACTATCACAAAGGCTTTCCTGGAGCGTATGAATTTAACTAATTTAATTAAAAGCACCACCTCATTAGAGATTCGCCGCTGGTCAATATATGCCATGAATTGTGAGCTGAGGCTGTCTGAGTCCACGCACTTGGGCTGCCTCACCTCTTCCTCCTCCTCTTCTGTAGCACAGCTATCAATATAGTCGATCTGATCGAGATCATGTTCCACTTGACATACATACACAAAGAAAACACTCATAATTAGATAACCAACAGGAGAGGAAAAAAAACAACAAAAAAAGAGTCATGTCAGGAACTAAGGACCTACTGTACTTCTGCCTGGAAAAGCTCAGACTAAAAGCTCTTGGAATTTGCCTGACTCACTAACATTTGTTAAATATCAAGTTTTGAAACAATGATAACATTTATCTTTTTTTAAAAACAATGAGAAACATCTATTAAGCACAGAGTTTTATATTGCTGGCTGCAGATAGTTTTGCAGCGACTGAAAAAGTAAATACTTTTTTTTCCCAACATCAAAAGTATCTATCGAAATCTGTCAGTTAACACCAAGACTGTACAATGATTTGTCTACATTTTGAATAATTTCTTCTGGTTCCAATTCATCTGTCAGAAAGATTACACTGGATATGATAGATACTTTTAATATTACAACAACAAAACAGAGGACAGTCTGTGTAAATTATCTGGAATATTTATGCACAGGCAATAAATATAAAAAACGTATGTGAAAATAGCAAAGGATAGAACAGAAAGCAACAAAATCCCTCTAAAACAATATAAAAGCATCTTAAGTTTTATTTTAAAAAGAGGAATGAAAAAGAAAAGAAATTAGGAACCACTGAAATGAGAGGAAGAAGCAGCATAGTTTGGCTTATATTGATTTTCCCTTCTCTAGGCGATACTATGTAGGGCAATTTTTTCACTTGTCACTGCTTCTACATATTCTGCCCAGGGATTCTGAAAGTCATGACATTGAGCAAACTCCCATGGTGAAAAGTACAGTGCTGGTGATGCAGGGGAAAGTATAAGCTCTCTTTCTGAGCACTAGAGCTTTCTTTTTCTTAGAACTCTCCCCAGTTGCTCCAGACTCTCTTGCAGACATTCTTTTTCTACTCCTCCGCCCCTTTCCTGCTTGTCTAAAACAGACTTCTCTTTGCCTCACCACACAATCTAGCAACTGTTACTGCCAAAGCCACCTCCTCTGCTACTACAACCATCCAAACCAGCATTCCTATATACTTTGGCTTCATTAAATCTCCATCTCAGTTCCAAACCTTAAAAACCCTCCAACAAACCAAACAAAACCCCTCCTCCTTCTTTCCAGCCTTGCTGAGGAGTTTCTTTTGTAGAGGGTGAACGGACTTCAGTATCTTTGTTAGGAATACAACATTGGAAAGGATCTTCTGGATCACTGACAGCCACATGCAATGGCTTGTGCCCTCTGATACTCCTACTCATGAACTGACTGTGCTCCACCTTAAATGACTAGCGAGGTGTTTTAAAATCCTTGGTGTACAAAACCCAAAGAGCAAAATAAAGTTAGTCTTGGAGGCAGAACTGGCAGTGCTACCTGTTACTGAGGCTGCTGAAAGCTTCCCATGACACCATGTCTTCAATTCTTCTAACTTTGCCAGAATTTAACTGTTTAAACTGAATTTTTGTTTGATAATACGTAAAACAGTGTGAGTCAACTAAAAAGTTTCAGATTTTTCTAGAATGTGGCAAAGAAAACGAAACACTGAGGCAGAGAAGAGTAAGACTGAGAAAGGGAGATGGCAAAAGATGAAGAGAAAGGAGAGAGAAGAAAAAATGGGATCATCAGCGATTAGAAGCAGCTGGGAAGAGTGACACACTTGAATTGTATCTATTATGAGAAATGAAAAACAGGGAGATGCTCAGAAAGAAATAAAATTAAACAAAGTATAGAGCAATGAGATCTAAGTAGTGTATAAAAATGAAGAACGGGGAATGACTGAAAAAAACAAATCTGGAAGAATGCTAAAACTGGGACATATAAACAAGAAAGTTGTAGCTGCAGATTAGTGGAAGTTAAAATGGAGAAGGACTGTAGAGATCAAGAAACACAGAAAGCACTATCACCTCTTGAGCAATTATGAGTGTGTTACTGTAAGGCTGCAGGACATCCAGCTGAGAAGGTGCAAAAATCCAACATCAGTCACAAATACCAGTCCCTCTGAGATGGCTTGCACATTTGGATCAAAACCCAAGACCGCTGAAGGAGGCAGTTCTGCTACTTAGAACTACAGGACTCCGTGACAAAATGGCTCATCCCATTCAGACAGCAGTCGGCACAGAGCCCTGAGAATTTACTACTGCTGTAAAATCTCCCCAGTAGCTCAAGCAGCAAAACTCCACGCACTGAAATTCAAGATTCCAAAATACTGTTTGAAGCAGTTGGAGACTTGACTATAGCACATATAAAGAAGATGTCACAACATTTCCCAGATAATCACAATTCTGATGCTACTTGATTTTGCCTTCTAACATCCTTAATGCAATGGTGTTTCTACACTGTTCACACAACAGTGTTTCTGTGTGATTCCACTTTTCTCCCTTTTACCTCTCTTTAGACAGCCTACTATTTAGAGCAAATATTCTGAAACTTTAAAAACCATGACAATAAATATGGTTAGCCAAAGATCACTATTTACCTCCACCGTTAGTTACAACTGTGCTTCCGCGGTTTTCTTGATACTGGCTTTCTCTTCGCAGTCTCTGTTCTTTAGTGATCTCTGCCACACGTAAAGGGAGATCGGAGAACTCATCTGTTGGCTTCAGAAAACAAATAGTGAAGTCAAGAAACACTTTTCTTCAGAAGCATCATCCTGTAAGCTACTATATCTCTTGATTTGTGTTTTTACTTCAACTGTTCCGTTCTGCACTTCCAAAACACCAACTTAAAGCAAAATACAGCTATATCATATTGTTTTCTAAAAAATATATATTCAAGCTTTCTTAAAAAAACCCCAGCTTGCCTACAGTTTTGTTTGCAGTATCTGCAAGTGCTTGAAAACATCCCAGGGCAGAAACTCTGAGAGCCCACTCAAAAACCAAGCTGGGAGCGCAGGCTTTCGGTCTTGGCTACTGCTTTGTCTGGTTGCCCCAAGAAGAAAAGGGAGTTTCTTCCCAGTAAGAGAAAGGTACAGTCTCCTTGCTAAGTGTCCATCCCATATAAGCTTAAGCTTGTTTTTCTCCAATAAAGTAACAAATAATTTTGGCTCAAGGCAACCTACACATTAGCATATATATATTACCTTTTGAATATGCTTTGAAATGTGTACTTACTAGTTCTATTTCCTGTACAGTAGTGCACTCAACAAAGTAAAGCTGCAACACTTACTTCATTCCCTGACCATCTTTTGTCTCCACTGTCGACGCTATTGAAGCCAGAATCAAGTGCTCCATACGGACGACTGGAATAGAGCTCCTCGTGGCTGCCAAACACACAGTTTTAGTTACTGTCACAAATACCACCAAAAGCTTCCCAGCTATTATAGAACAGAAGTAGAATAAGCTATGAAGCAGAGTTGCAGTGTGTTCATGCAATCAGAATATCAGAAAGCATCATACTGCATTTGCCACGTGAACCAAGAGGCACGTGCTTACAACTACAAATGTACTTGTCAGAGGTAATCTCATCCAAAGTATATATTAGTACTTCAAACATTTCCCAAGCCAAAATTATGACAAAGAACACCACAAAGTGGTCTCTTCACTGTTTAACAAGCCAAACTTTCATTTTCTGCTACTCATGTTTTGGGTAAAAAAACACTGTCACACCAACTTTTTCCTAAGTGAGCATAAAATGTAAAATAAGTGAAAATACAGAATGTACTATTCTACACAAAAGTATGCAGAACATATTACAAAACTATCTTCTGTATCATTATTACCCACCTAAGAAACTGTGCAGTAAGCTGGACAGTATTTAAAATACTTCATAATGTCATAAATAAAGAAGTAGCTTTCACCTACAGAGCCTGACTTCGTCAGTGACCTGTCTAGACACAGGCTTCAGACATGTGCCCAGTGCCACAATATACATAACCAAACAGCCACACAGTTCTGCTCTAAATTTCTGGGCTTAGAAATGACGTAATTCAGCAGTGCAGCCACCACAGATGTCAAGCCTGGCAACTGCTCCGGATAGCTACAGGAAAAGAGACAATGGGACTTGTCTGATCCACTGCAGATGGCATTTCACAATGGCTCAACTGTCCGACTGGCACTCGATGCCCCAGGGAGAACTGCAGCAGCAATTACTACATAATACATACAAGGAAGAATGAATTTCAGGAAGCGAATTGCTTCACCCCATCATAACTAAATTGCAGGACATTTTCTCACTGGTATTGCTTTCAAATTGTTGCTCTCCCTGAAATCCTTCTTTCAGGAAATACTTATTTTCAAATTACTCATTGTTACTATTCTAATTATTATTAACTCAGCACTGTACGTGTGCGTGGGACTTTGTAGAACAGCGACAGACTATTATCCTGGGCTATTTTAATTTTCAGATAGACATAAAATAGCAAAAAAGTAAGGGGAGGAACAGAGGGCTACACAGATGAGAAATGTTAGGTATGTATCTGCTTCTATGCCGACATACAGCAAGACAAAGCTCTTCTATCTGCATGGAGTTTTGATTAACTCAAAAGTCACAACTGTATGGCTCTGTATTTGAACAGAAATATCACCTGCATAATAAACCCCTAGAAAGAAAAAAGGGAAAAGACAAACAACTCCCTTATTTTGGGTATGGAAGAAAAGAAAGAATGACCATGTATTTGCCTAGTGCAGTTAAAGAACTATTAAATTGAATCACTGACAGTAAAACCATCCTTATGCTAATAGTTCATGTTACTTAAATATTGGACTTAAAACACGGATCAGAGAAAAGAAAAATTAATCTGCAGCATAATTCCACTTTAAATGCATCAATATTTTCAGAATCTCTTGAGAATCCTGTTGTAAGTTGAACAATTATTGCAAACTGAAGAGAATCAAAAGACTATTAGGCTACATCTCAAAAATGAGGAAGTATTTTGATACAAATTCGCTTGTTTTAGTCTTCCTTTTCAGTTAGAGATTTTGAAAAGCTTTGCATCTAATACTAAGGTCATCTGGAAGCTCAAAAATTCATAATCACTGTTCGCAGGACTCTTCTTGTTGAACACGAAAGCTGCTTTCCGTACCCCCAACTCTCACATCTGAAAACAGCCATTCAGTGCCACACGCTTTTCATGTTTATAATCACACAGCAACTATCCCCAAACCAGTTGAGACTAACAAACTACAAGGAACAACAGTTAGGCATTTGGATAGATCAGAGCATTTGGATGGGGCTTTGAACAACCTTTTCTACTGGAAGGTGTTTCTGCCCAGGGTGGGGTGGGCGTGTGGGGAACTAGATGATCTTTAAGGTCCCTTCCAACCCGAACCATTTTATGATCTGGTGATTCAGTGATTTTGGGGCAACTGCAACATACCAGGGAAGCTGCGTAAGGCTTTAAATCAAAGGATGAGAAGCTAAACATCTGGAAAGGCCAACCAACAATCAAAGAAAAGACAAGACAATACTTTGCCAACATTTCAAAGACACAGTTCCAAAGCCACACTAAACCACATATTTTTAAATGCTCTAAGAAAGAACAGCTGCCCAAGTCCCAGAATACCCACTACACTGATTCATGCAAGAGTAGATCATATTTTAAACTAACTCCAGATTATACCAGTCTGCCTCAGTGCCAAAGAACCGCTACACACCTTCGACAGTTCTGCCTCCTCTCAATGCCATTCCCCCCAGCACCACCCTGAGCTGCTCTGAACTCCAGTGTTGCAAATCAGAGACTGCCTGCAGCAGATCAAAACTTGCTGCAAGATAAATTTCACATAGCTTTTGTTTAGAAAAGGACTGCAACATGCAAGATTCACCTTGGTAAAACAGTTTGACATAATTTGATGAGGTCGTAATGAAGCATTAGCTGCACTGGAACCTCCAAACCATACTTTTTGCCATAACATTTCAGAGTATCTTGTTTTATTAGCAGTATTAACAACTTTGTTATTAAATAACGTTCGATCAAGTGAACTGACAGCACAATTCAAACTTCCTTAAACTTCAAGAATCTCTACGACTCACGTTCAGATTCCTCAGCTCTATGGTAATTCACCCAGCTTACCAGATAAAACAGCAACAGAGTTTAGGTGTACCGACCAATACCTTATTTCTGTCCAGCACCTTTGAAGATGACAAACAAAGCTCTTGTGACTTGTCCGGAGGTTTTAACTACATTGTAGCTGAATGATTTTATTTCTCTCATCCCAAATTCCAGAAGAATTTAGAAATTTGGAATTCTCTCTTCCACTGGATTACGCTAGTATTTTCTCCTAGTATGTACTCTGATCTGCGGACAGTTTTTCCATAGGTAATGAAGATAGGAGGCATCACCTGCAACACTAAATGTCCTGAGCAGCACAGTAACAACAAATAATTCTGTTATCAACCCCTGTCTCCTCTTGGGGATGGAAAATACAGCTGAAGGAAAGCCAGCTGAAGCTCATTTCATATGGCTGAATCTGGAGGCAATACTACAGAAAGCATCCTCAGTTCTGCACTTGTTTTTGCATTCATAATTCCAAGCTATGATTAAAATACATTAATTCTTCTCATTTCACGAAAGCAATCAATGAAAACTTCTATAGTAATATGTAACCGCAGAAAATGATAAATCAATAAGCACATAGTCCACTGATTTTGTTGGGATTTCTCTTAAAAAAAGAAACAAACTATGCTAGAGATGAACAGATCATGACATGTCAGTAACAGGACAGTAGTCTCAATATTATGCAGAAACTGTCTGCAACAGCTTATACTCTAGGAAACTGAGTAACACTCATAAAATGCTCATACGTTGATCTCATCTAGAAAAATAACTGAACTTATTCAGTGCCGATGAGGAATCGCTCTGTCAGTCCCTCGCGCAAATTGTTCTTCACAAATCTGACTCATGATGATTTATCGTGAGGCTCCTTGATTTGTTTTATTGCTGCTAAGCTGTTCTTTAGCAATTTTCTCCTCCACACCTTATTACCACCTTCCAAGATGACTGAAGTAATTTTTAGATATGTTTTGTTTCATACTTCTCTGACTCCCTTTCTTCTCTATCATGTAACAGAAATAAATCTTAACTCCTGCTTTTTCCTAGACATCTTAATTTAGCAGCTGATACGGGCGACTGTTTCCATATTTGTGTTACAATGCTGAGCTACGGTGCCAAGTGAAAGCTTGCCAAAAATAACAGTTTACTAATGGCGTGGAGATCAGCATTTACACCTGTGGTTTGAACACTGCAGCTAGAAAATTCTGTACAAAAGGTTAAAAACGACAGCAGGGATATACTTCAGTAAGTATGTGGAAAATATAAAGATCTTATAAACTGAACACATATTTTAACAACCTGAGAGCATATCCCCCATACTATGAAGATACCAACACTCTCCCCCCTGCCTTTCACATGATATTGCCCAAGTTTTCTTCCGAACTGCTCCTCACCTCTTATGTAGTGGTACCCTGTTAGAATACGCCAGGAGATAACACAAATTATCGTCTTCAAAGCCACCTCCACCAATGTACTTAAAAATGCACTTGAAAAGAACAATCTTTGGATCTATTTTCAAAAAAAACTCAGACAACTGACAAATGAAGGCCATCAAAACTAGGAACTTGGGATTGTGCCAAACTTACCAAGATCCAAATCCCATGGGTCTCCTATCATAATCAGGCAAGTCTGGAGCTATCTTGCATGCTTCTATGTTCAGGTATTTAAATATGTGAATTTTTCCTTTTATACATATCTTAAAAAAAAACAACAACAAACAATTACTTAAGTATAATTTGACAACACATTTCAAAGTACTCTACAAGACATTAAATCTGCAGCGGAGAGTCAACCAATGCATCATTTCTTCTAATCTCACTGTGTTTTACAGAAAAAGCTATATTGGAACACCACAGGATGCCTGTGACAGATAAATGGAAGCTGTCCTCCAAGTACATCTGGTCTGCATGCAACTTTGTCAGCTGGATGCTGAAATTTCATCATGCAAACAAGCCATAAGCATTTACAAGTACTAGAATTTATACCCTTGGCATCAGAATAGATGGATCACACCCATGCCCAGCTTTGAATGGCAGTGGCAGACTGCCAAAGCAAGCTCAAATTTGAAGTGAATGAAGCCAGGAACAGCTGTCTTTGCTTTCAAAAGGGAGGCAAAACCCTATTGAAACTACAGGTCTTAGCAAGTGCCGCTCTTGACTCAGAAGCAGGAGCTTACAGTAGAACCTGTAATACTCAAGGGCTTACATGCCCGCATTAAGAATCAAATTAGTCACCAACATTTTGCAGTGTCTAGCTCAAAGGCCAATTTGAGCCCTCTGCTGCAAAGTGGACCAGCACACAGCAGTACTGAGGCCCCAGTCACACTTCTGACATTTGAGTGGCAAAAATCAGTCTTGCCTAAGAGCTTCCTCTCTCCTACACTGAAAAGAAAAACGTTCAGCTAACGTTAATACAATGCTAATAGTGGGATTCTTAGTAGTACCTCTTAGGTGAGACTGCTACTGCAGTAAAATAAGAGAAGAAAAAGGAATTTTTCAAGCCATGCTGTAAATTTAACACTTCTATGCAATACAATTTATATGAAGTCCCCTTGTTCTTAAATAAAGTTTGTAATATAATCCTGCAGCTTTTAACTTCGTTCTGCCCTTTTCAGTTGAACATCTGAATTCTTAGCTGCATTTACCTGTGCAGGTGGTGACTGGAGGGGGTTGTTTTCTAACATGATGGTTTGCAGATGTCTGAGGTTCCTATAACAAACTGGTATTGTTGTTATTTTATTGCAAGAGAAATCTAATCGAATCAAAGGCAACTCAGCGAGCTCTGGAGATAGAAAACAAATGTACAATTCAGCAGATTAAAAGAGTATTAAAAAAAAAAAAAGCAAGCGTATAAATACATGTGTTTTACAAAACAATTAAGAAATGCTTAAAGTTTTTGCTGCTATAACTGACAGCCTTTATCTCACCTTCAGGTAAATGCACCAAATTATTTCTTCTGACATTTAGGTCCCGCAAGGATTCCAAATTGCCAATCTGTGGAGGTATTGTCTGTATCTCATTACAGCTCACATCCTACAAAGCAAGAGTAAAGGATGAGTTCCAGTGACTGGTAAGCCTCTTAACTAACCTATGTAGTCCTTATTTAGGTACTGAATGAAAAAGACAGCTGTTTAGATAACACTTCAAATCCTTATATTCATTAAATCTCATTGTTGATTGTATTATTCTCATTTTAAATACACGGGGAAATAAAAGCTTTAAAAGATTCTGCATTCATGATGCAGAAGTGTAATTCAAGTTACTCCATATCACTTGAGCCAGCACAACTTGATACATAAAAGCTTTTTACCAGAAACACAGGCACCAAGAGCTCTAACTCCATCCAGACTTCCTTTCAAATATAGGGAAGACTCTTCAGTTGAACTGACATGGATCCTTTGCTCTCCTGTGCATGGCATCTTACCCTCATGCAATTTTAAAAAAAAAATCTCAAAGCGTTTCAACTCTTTTCTAACACCTCTTTACAAATTCAAAACATATTTGGAGATACTAGGGCAGATAGAAATCTTCCTTAGGCTGAAAGCAGCTTTAGGTAACTTGCCATTGCATACAAGTGACTGGTTTACCATCACAAAGTTCTCAGCGGAATGGGAAACAAGATGTTGTTCTTGCACATGCACATATAGCACCCTAATTACTGCATTATTTTGAGCAGTTAAAAAAATTGTTATTTCTTCTGAAGCACCTCCAAACCTATTAAACACATCAGTCAAAAATTAAAGACTGAAGAGTAATAATTAAAAAATAACTGTATACTCACAAGCTCTGTCAGCTGTCTGAGCCGTCCAATTTCTTCAGGTATTGAAACCAACTTATTATTACTTGCTATCAAAACTTTTAGTGGTAGACTACAGAGGTGTACAGGTAATGTTGAAAGCTGGTTTCGACTTTTTTGGACAGAAAGAAAAAAAAAAAACATCAGAACGCTAATGAAAAAATCAACTCACATTTTAATGCAATGAAAGACACGTACAAAAACCACACTCTATTTAGGTGATCAACTCAGTATTTATATAGTTACTGTAAATGTAGTTCGATGAAGTCATTCTTCATTACTTGCTTTATCTAATTATCTGTGAATAAACTCTGAATATCAAGTACTGAGACTGAGCAGATGCTTTTGAACTCAGTGCTGTGAAATATGGTATTTTTGTGCCCTTTCAGGTGCTTCTGATAACTGGTCACCCTCTGTCACAAACCAGTACGTTTGAACAGAGTACAAAACTCTTTCTGATAGGGAGCACTGCAGGTCAGCACATATGAAATGCCACAGAGAAAGTAATTATTTATTTATTATATGAAATATATTTATAATTGATCCTAATCATCATGTGATTGAGAATCTTGGCATGATGGATTTTACTATTCCAAAATCCAGTTGTGGACATTTCATAATAAACTACTATTAAAGCAAATACGAGGTCATATGACTGGACTGCAACCTCAGATTAGAATCAGGCAGGATGAGATTGGATTACAAAAGAGAAAGATTCCCTTTAGAAATAAAACACAGCAAGGAGTAGTGATTGGATGATAAGAAAGAAAGTTATCAGGATCTTAAATAAGGCTTTGATCAGATGTTGACATTTAGCAAAATATGCTGCTGCATTTTTTTTCACAGTTGAAATCCAGATTTCCCTGAGCAGTGGGTGAATCAACAGCAGCAGCTTTTAAAAGGATAGCAAGTGGATTGCACCTACTAGAGATCATAGCAATAGGAAATCCATACCTGACTCATATCCTATTCCTAAAATTTTCACTATCAATAAAAAAAGAAAGAAACATAAGCTTATTAAATTGGCAGAAGTATAACACCAGAAGAAAAAGCCTGAAGTTCTTCTTGATTGGTATCACTGCCAATTAGAGACGATGCCCTTTCCACACCTCTTAACAGACCCCCTATGAAAGGAGGATGCTGTAGACAGTTGAATTTCGTCAACAGTCTAAGTTTCAGCAAGTAGCTATTAAAAGCTAATTGTGTGGCAGAGAAGTGTTAATGCTTGAGAAAGACCTTTAAAAGCCACCAGTACAGTGAAGGTAAAGGGAAATTGCATAAAACTTGTTCAGCTACTGAAAGCTGAGTTGTGAAGACTGTCCAAAAGCTCCACCATTTCTCTTCAGTCAAGATGTCTGTATTTCACATGAAAACTACTGGAATTTTTTTAAGTCCATTAAGATGGAATTAGCTTTCTTCTTCATTCTCCACTCATAGAAGCTGCTGCTTAATCCTCACGTTCTCTGATCCACCTAAGTGGGTAAGACTGGTTCAGGTTGCTTTGATCCAATGAGACAGAACACAACCATGTGACAATTACACACCACGTCAGCATTATTTATGGGTGCATCAAAATATGTAAACTTAGACTACTGATGCTAAAGCAAAATTTAAGACAATCATTACCTGATATTTAGAAATGTTAAAGACTGTAAGTTCAAAACAGCCTCTGGGATATATCGAATGCAATTCTGGTACAAATTAAGACTCTCAAGGGAGACAAAGTGACACGCTTCTGTTGGAAGCTCTGACAGTCTGTTCCGTGACAAATCTGAAGAGAAGAAAAAAAGAAACATTCATTCAGTAAAGCCATCTTAAAACTTCATGAGGACAAGTATTGTCTGTATAATCACCATCACAGAGTGGGAACAATTGCACAGGAATCCATTCCACTGTCTTGACTGCAAACATCTCAAGATTATGAAGTGACTCACAACACACAAAATAAATCAACATCTTGCAAAATCTTACATCCACAATGACAAAAGGAGAGCCATATGCAACACTCCCTTCATAGTCACACTTTCGTATCCCAAACTGCCTTATGCTTAGAGGTAGTTGGTTTAAGATGAAGGATCGGCTTCAAATATCTGCTCCAGGACTACCTTTAGGTTATGGAGTTGGCATTAGGTGGGCAGTGCTGTAATGTAAAGTATCAGGAGTACTTTTCTCCCAGACCACTGCTAAGGTATTCTCTGCTACAAGATAACAGAAGCTGATGCTTTAGACTGGAAATTGGAGGCTAACTACTTTATCTATAGATACATGCCTATTCATAGTTAACAGTTCCAACAGGGGAAACATGAGGCACACACCTTAGACAAGCCTTCTATATTCTGGCCAAAGCATTCCCTCCTGCAAACCTCAACAAGACAAGCGAAAGACTTTCAATAAAGGGTCTTCCCAGCTGCAGAGAAATGTTCTGCTTGCTGCTAGCAATAAGGTTTACTGTTTCTATGTGATCCTGCATTCCTTGTTTGGAAAGAGATAGAAGTTTAACCAAAACTCCTGCCAAATGTTTGCATTTGAAGAATCAATATTTTTCCTTAGCCAGTTCCAATTATCAGTCTATATTTATAAAACATCCATCAGTACGACTCTCCAAGAGCAAAGGCTGCAGTGTGATACATAATGCAGTTACAAAGGGTTGTTTTTCCTTTAAAAGTCCAAGAAAGCTCTTGCTCATAAATGCCAAAGGACATTTCTCACCAACACACACTAATAGCTCCCCCTTCCTAATACGCCCAGCTCCCAAACCCGACAGGAGTTACTCAAATCAAGAGCACCTTGTGTCAGCAGGGAGTTCCTATAGAGACTCTGTCTGTTTAATAAACTGATGCTTCACCTTTCCATTTTTAAGGGAGGGCAGACATTCATTGTAAAAACTCATCTAACCTGAAATGATCTCATGAATGACTAAAAAAAAAATCCAAATTTAATTGCTATTTTCTTTGTACTGAATTTCAATTTTTCATCATCAGCATAAGATAAAAGCTCCCATCTCAAAACATACAATAAACTGACAGTAATTTCTGTATCTTTATACCATGAAGGAGCCATCCAATACAAATTACTTTTTAAAGACTGTGAATAGGTGTGCCTCTTGACATTATTATTACCTATTTTTTAAAAGCAAAGTTTTCCAGAGTAAAAAAGCCCTCCTCAAAGGTATCCTGCCTACCATTGCTCCAATGTATGCTGTTCTAGGTTTCCCAAGAAAAAGAGGTCTCTCCAAGTGCAGCTGGAACTGACTCTAGTTCTGCCTCAAGGCTTAGAACAAGCCATGAACTACTACTGATAAATAACCAGTAATTAAAAATCACAGGAGAAAGCATCACTATTAAAAATTTTGTAGAGAAAAGCCTCCAGATACACTTTACTGTACAAGTAGGAAAGAACTGCATTAGCCAATTTACGGGCGCAACTGAAGCAAACTATAGCAAAGGCCATGACAGACGTAAAGAAGTTCAGTAGATGTTGCAGGGTGCACGCAGACAAGAAAACATGAAAATCATCAAAACTTCTAATCCACAGAAACAAAAAGGCCATGGGGAACATAATGAGAACTTCTTGTCTGTTCAGTAATGAGTATTTAAAAAAAAAATATATTAAAAAAAAACCTAAAAAAAACTAAATAAAAAAAAATCCCACAAAATGCTTCTTTTCAGCCTGTATCAGGCTCAAACATGACCTCAACTTAAACTTGTCCAAACCTGAGTTTGAAAAAACCAATGTTTAAATAAATACTTCGAACCAGCTCTAACAGTGGGAGCTAAAACTACAAAATAATAGAAGTCGTCATCAGTAAGTCTGCATCGCCTATCTAGGATTGTTTAATTGCCTTCTGACAGAAAACAGTTTGAGATCTTCGCCTCCCTTTTCTATCTCTCTATTGTGAGACAATGTTTTCCCTCCCCAAATGCTACGAAAAACCTGCACTTACAAATTCCTGAAGACAGTTTCCATAAACATTGCAATCTTACCATAGGCCAAGCCAGACAAAACATCAGAGAAACACATCAAATGCAAAGGAAGACCACTGTGATGGATGCTGCTTTTTGCTATTGCCAAACCTAGTTTTCTTATCTCTGTTGCTTGTCCCAGGCCCTTTGTATTATCAGAGTTTGTGGGAAACACCAATTGGATTTAAATACAACATTTGAATTTATTTTTTTTTTACACCTCACCACACAGCCCATAAACGCTACCCCAGCACTGGAGAAAAATGAGGGTGCAGGCAGCGGAGTCCCTTGTTCTGGTGGCAAGGATTATGTTTGCTGATTTAAAGCACTTGTTGGGCTCCAGCCAAGTGGATACAGCAAATGAATCAGATCAGAACCTGCTTAAGAATCTGTGGATAGTAAAGGAGTCAACAAAGTCATGGCATGTATCGTGCAGGGACACGGCACACACTTTCAAAGGAATTTATGCAATGGACACATATGTTGCACAAGCCATCTCCCATAATACAGTAGTCTGTCCTAGGGTTTCTCCAGCTTTACTTCCATAATTTCTCATTAACATTTTAGTAAAAATGACAGCAAACTCCAACTCTCCCCTGCTCCAAGTTGTAGAGCTGCAGTAGATTAAAATAGAGTAATAGCGCTAAAACTATGCAACACCACCATGCCCAAAACTGCAACATTCCCGATGGGATCCCTCCTGTGCCAACGTTGCTGTAAAACATAACAGAAGAAGAGCTATTTCCAATGAAACATACTGTCCCAACACAAACAAAAATGATGCATCCTAAAAAATTTCTAGTAAGTGCAGCCAATCATGGTATTTGTAACCACTGAAATGATCTGTGATCCATAGAGCGTGCCCTAAGGTTCCACAGTACCATGTACGTTACCAAGTAAGAAAGGGAGAGGAATGCAGATTATTTCAGAGATGACAAGAAAAAAGCAAGAGTCATTTAGAAAACATACTTAACATCCCTGTTGACTAGATGTTTAAGCATCTATTTATTTTAAAGAATTATTGCAACATTGGTTCACATGTAAGGTGTTTTTCTTAGGGACCCCTGGAGGATGGAACTGAACTCCCCCACTTATCTCACCATACGCCGACATCTTTAACACGCAGCTTTAGTCCTCCATCACACAGCTGTGCTGGCAAAGTCTGTTTTAATACTGCTACCCATTTATACAAAGAAAGAGGCTTCCCAAGTAATGAGCCATAGTTGCTGGCAGAAGTGTCACAAAGAAAAAGTTTCTTTCAACTCTGTTTTGGAAAGGGTTTAATCACAAACATGAGAATTCTCAATTGCTTTTTGTTTCACTTTATCTTACCGAAGAACATTTAAAACCTACTGTTTACATACTGTGCAGACCATAAGGCATGAACCAATCAAGAACTTCATATAATCTATCCTGTGATTCATTATTTCTTTAGAAATTACTCCC
Organism: Baryphthengus martii; assembly: GCA_013396935.1. Taxonomy (NCBI): domain Eukaryota; kingdom Metazoa; phylum Chordata; class Aves; order Coraciiformes; family Momotidae; genus Baryphthengus; species Baryphthengus martii. The sequence goes on from VWZK01019649.1 coordinate 84,167, forward strand.
GGCAAAATAACGTTAGTTATGAAGAAATTAAAACACATTTTTTTAAACAACAAATGAGCTCATAGCATGATAGAAAAGAGAGAAGAAAACTGGTCAGCAGCAATGAGTAAGTTTTTCCAGACTTCTCTCCATCTACAGTGATTTTTAAAACTTGGCATTTCTGTTTAGCAGTAGAATTTCAGAGGAAAGCAGACTAAATTGCAGCTGAATTGTGATGCTGCAGTATAGTCTCTTAAATAATTCAAAGTGTCTAACCCATTACAAGCTTAGTTAGTAAGTTTGCAGCATTTCTGCTCTCACAATGGCCATGAGAATGTCGTCTTAAACACGACATCCATGTTTTCATGTGCTCAAATGGGGATCTAAGAGGGAGGGCCTGCTAGAAAAAAAATAGACTAAGTTATACCTTAAACCAAGAATATTTCAATAATTAGACAGAAGATTTATATGTGATAAAATAACAGTGTGAATTCTGAATCCGCAAATGAAGAACTGCTTTTGGTTATTTGCAATCCCTGCCTTGGCCCTTCCTGCAAACTTCCAACAAGTATTTAAATTTCCCAAAGTTCAGAACACAGTATCCCTAAGAGTTTGACTTTGGCCGATTTCTCTCAAACTCTCCCCCGCTCCAGAAAGTGGACCTTAAATGGGAGCAGAAACAGGGTTGAGAGTACAGCAGTCATTGTATGAAGCAATTCAACAACTCCATCCTTTTCCCCAGCTTCTTCCTAAAATATACCTGAATGAAAGGAACACCTCTAACAAAGCTAGGAGAGAAGTAAAGAAAAAAAGCACTCCAGGGACTGGACATATATTTACATATATGCCACCGTGCAGTACTTAGATGGCTTTTCCAAAAGAGAAAGTAGGCATGAGGTAAAGGAGCAAAACCTGAAGTATTTTATTGGAAATATCTTGTCAATTAAGACTTGTTTTAGTGGTATTCTTCTGCTACTGTACGCATAAAATAACTTCAACAACAGCCAGAAAATGAAGAGGTGTTACAACACAAATTATTGTGCAAACTAAAATTTGTGCAAAGATTTCTCTGTTTCTCAGAATAAATAACAGAATGTTATAGTGACTTACTAGTTTGGGTTTTTTACAAATATTATTCCATGAATTAGGAAGCTGGAAGATAACAGTCAAATCAAGCAAGGAGCAGTGTGATGCAGATTATTTGTTTTAATGTGTATGTGCACGCCCTTCCTGGCTGACATACCATGAACTGCAAAGAGCAAATGCTTAGCAAAAGCACAAATGCTGAAGTTCACTATGAAGCAGCACAGGAGTGAAACACAGCTATTATACATTGAACTAGCATTGACTTGTTTGCCTCCACATTTCAGGGGTTAAAATTACTGTTACCAGAAATCTGCTTTAAAAAACAGCTCTCCTAGCCTGATAAAAATGGTTGTGTTTCCTTGAAGGCAAGATCATGTGGAATTTTGGCAAAGGGGCAGCATTCTTTGGAACTAAGCTCTTTGTGAAAGATAAAAAAGCCAACAGTACAAATACAAAATGAAATCTCAGAGTGGAGTCAGATCACTGACCCTTTTCATCTTAATTGGGATTCTGTTCAGAAAGGCAGCAAATCCAATGTTAAATGCAACTAGAGAATACACCATGTTTAACATCACATCATTTGGCATTAAAGGTAAACTCTTCCTGCTCAAAGAAGAATGCTCCTCTAACATTAAACGTTAGTGGGGCTCTGTTCACACATCTTTAACTGAAGCTGTAACACAAATTTGGTCTCCAAAGGAAGACGAATGATGCATAAAGATGCGCTGGTTAATGCACAGGGTACTTTAACCCACCGCGTACACTATGAAGAGAGGGAGCTGCAGCTCAACTGTTGCTGACACTCAAACCAGCTGGGCGGTGGTGAATTCCAATTCATCATGAGATGCTAATGTGATCAGTCCACTAATCCTGTTGCAATGGGAATATGGCTTCCGCTCTCATTCCAAATAACCGTCACAATGAACGCCAGTTCTTGGCCTGGGCTGTGCTACAAGATTTTGTGGATAAAAATCTGCCTTTTGTTACCGGAGATCTGCATATGTTTCCCATACGCTTTTAAACTTTTATTTTAATTTTTATTTTTAAAATTTAAACCAGCAAAACCTAGATTTTTGGCCATCCATTCAAAACCAAATGTCAGCAACCACCATAACATCCGTGGCAAAACACTAACAACGTAAGATAGTGACATTACGTCAGCAGCTGTAAATTGTGGGCTCCCACCCACGACGTATCTTGTCTGCTGTAATAACCCAGTAGCCACTGTATGACAATGGCCATGAATGCGCTGTAGTGATGCAACAGTACTGGTATCTGTGAATTGATCTGAATCCTGATGGTGACACTGGTTGCTACATGTTGCCATCAACTAGGATGACTTCATTTGAAGGGCAAGAAAATGTTCTGTTTTCCCTAAAACTAAGAAGTGCGCATTGTAACTTAGAAGCACATTCAAGGTTTCCTTTTATAGCAGACAAATCTAAGATAGATTAGCTTGCAGTTTACAGACAAAACTGTATTTTCATAATTAGATAAGCCAAGTAATGACCAGGAGGCTGACAGCCAGTATGGTGACAGAAGGCAAAAGGCCAAATGAACTCCTATAAAAGAACAAAGTACAGCTCTTCAAGAAGAATTATTTCCAAAATCTGGAACTGTGTAAACAGGTTTTTTATTTTCTACATATACAACTTAAAGACCAAAAGCAAACTCCAATTTCAAAGCAGTAACAACAAAACTGCAATCACACTGAAGAATATCCCTAAAGTAGTTGATGTCATCTCACAGATACAGAAATCGGCTCACCTAACAACTCATTTACAACTGCTGTTCCCTTGAAATTAACTGCTTAGGTTACAGGCATCTTTCAGATAGCGTCACTAAACAGATCTTTTGAGGAACTTGATGCCATTTGCTTGTTCAATTCTGACATTTAATATCAAGTCTATTAGAATGATTACTCACATTTCCAAAAGCATTTCAAGCACATTGTTAGGTAAGTCTTAACTCCATTTTTTGCTATAATTCATTCTAACAACCAAGTAAATTCATATATATTGATTCCAGTTTTATCAATTTATTTGTATCACCTTCCAAACATTTCAGAACTTGAAAATCTGAAAAGAGCAATGCTTGCAATCCTGCCGATTTTCAGGAAACACTCCAAAAAAGCTCCTAAAAGAAAATTAATAAAAAGAAAGTATAACTCTAAAAAGATCAGCTATTGGTATTATTGTACGGACTTTTCTCACAGAAGAAAACTAGAAAGTGTCATAAAAGACAACCTCTGAGATATAATCCTGATGCTGCCTGGTCTCTGTACTCAGTACTTCGGAATATTTCCTTTCTAAGCACTGAAACTACTGGCATCCTTAGAGCTTCATTTCACACCTGGAGGATTTCCTGACACAGGAGGGGTGACTTTACCTCTTCCTGCCTGCTGCAATAGAACATTACTGCTTTTGTCATACCCTAATTTAAAACAAACCTCAGAAATGTCATCTCCTGACACATCTTCTACCTGCTAGTCCATCCTGTCTAACCTCAGCATTTCCCAAGTATCTTAGATACACTTCTTGTGAACCTATGCCCTATTAAGTTAAGGTGAAAGAGGTGGTATTTACTGACCTGAGGTGAAGCTGTTCCATCTTTGTTTTACCTGGAGAACACACACTTGCCGACGCAATAGCGCCGATGCAAATAGCACCACTGCCCAAGCCGAACACTTGAGAAACAGCCATAACGAACATTGTTTTCACCTACATTATTTTTGTAGCCCTGTAAGGAAATAACATCCCCCAAATTCTAGTTTCAATTTCCAATATTTCATGACGGAAAAATCAGATTCAGACATGTGATCTATCCTTGACACACTTATCACATTTCAATTCTTAGCACATCCATTCTTGGTATGTATGATCACATTCCTCCTCAGCAGCAGTACCAGCAGCAATAAATGGTGTTTTAACTATTTTCATGGACTAATATTTTGCAGCCAAGAATCTCCAACCTGCTGTTCTTTGCAAAATGAACAGACTATGACTTCTGCACCTACAGAAAATGAGGCAAAGGATAGCGGTTTCTTTCAAATGTCAACTGGGTGGTGCTGTGCCTGGACTGGAGAGGTGCTTCCCAGCAAAGCCCGCCTCACAGACCTGACAGCATACTGCACAACTTGCAAAACAAACTGGAAGATTACACCTCAGACTGAAAGCAGCCCTCTAGATTTCCTGCCTTGTGTGCTAAAGACCAGGTTTGTAGCATGCTTTTAACCAAAGCGGCTTAACATCGTCCCTTATAAAACCTGTTTCAAGCGATTGCCAAATCATTGTCAAGTTTCAGATGTGTGGATCAAAGTTTCACGTACGCTATTTCCTCTGGCTGCACTTTTATTTTGGAACATGCAATACCAGTAACAACACTTCTTGCCAAAGGTTTTAAAAAACAAGAAACCCCCTCGCTTTCCTGAAGAACTCTCGCAAATCCCTTGCTTGAAGCAATTTTAGTGAGAACTATGGCCAAAGCACTTACCTTTTCCTTCAACATCTAGATTACCAAGTGAAACCTGGTGAGCTTTGTTTTTTTAATTCAATTAAAAACAGTCACACAAGGGAGTTTTACAGAATCTGGCTTCTGAATTACTTGAACTATGCTAGTTTTTTTTGGCGGGAAGTTGCCCCTTCAACTCTTCTCCGTTATCACGCATCACATAAAACCAAGGAATGAATCAAGTACAACTCTCTCACTGAGTTTAGCGGCTGCAAAATTCACTATTCTCTGTTACGACTAGAAAAAAAATCCACGTACAAAGACCTATAAGAACTTTAATTATACTAAATAAGAAAATTCAGTCATACCTGGGATCAAAGAGGAATACGGGAGATTCTAAACACCACCCCATTCTCCCTCCCTTTTTTCTCTCCACATGATTTTAATGCATATTTGCTGTAGTTTAGCTTTCTCTTCTACACATGAATGAAAACCTCACAAGTATCACCATAAAAAAACCACTGACTAAACACAAACACGTTTTACAGTCCTGCACTTAATGTCAGCTGATGTACATCTTCCGACATTCCCAATGAAAGCATGATTTTCTCACAGGAGCAGACTGCATGAGTACTAACAACTTGAAATACAATGCCACTTACTCTGAGAAATAACTTAATTTTCCTTCCGCAAGGAACAATATTGCTGGTTTATTAAAAACAAACCAACCAACCAAAGAAACACCAAAACCTATGGAAACTATAGTACACCATCATACAGTTGTTCTCATGTGCTTACTGAAAAATAGGCAAGAGTGACAAGCTGTGGTCCCTGCATGGGACTGAGAACGCATAACGTTCTGCTGATTCCACTTGCTCCTCCTCTAGTTGGCTCTAGAGCAGAAAAATCAGTAGCCTAAATGAATGTAACTGTTACATCAAGTACTGTTTATTTTTTTAGCGCTGACCCTGGCTTCACAGTCAGCCACGCGAAGCCAGTGAAGAGAACAATTCCTTACTGGCCATGTGTGATCATCCCCTCCCTTGCACCAGCGCTCCCGACTGTGCAGCCACACACGGCCAGTTGGGTCTTATTACTGAGAGCAAAACCTGAAAAAAAAACCCAAAGCCACAAATAGTTTTTGGCCCTTCTCAGGCATGATCTGATTCATGCTGCAGTTCTGTAATCCCCAACATCACAAGAGAGTGAATGAGAACGTGTGGCTGCATGTGTAGGGAAGAAAGGGACCATGAATTTTGGCAGTAGCTTGGATTTGGACTTGCTAGTTAATAACCACCATGAAACTGCACTTTTTTTGGTTAACATACACGCACACTTCTAATAAAAAACAGTTATTTTCAGAGGAGCAAATGCTGGGCTGTGATTGGGGATTTATTCCCAGGTTTTGCTCATTAGAGGTCTATCACAATACGGTATTTCAAGGATTGCACCCGGTGGGGCAAAGCAAACATTTCAGATATACTCACTTTTCAGATAAGCAGGGAGCAGAATTCAGTGGCTTTAAAAGAGAGGCAGATGAAGGAAGTCAGATGACCTACCAGCTGGGCCTTATGACTGGTCAGTAAACAAGAGGAGAGACCACAGACAGAACACAAACAGCAACTCATGCATCGCTACAGCAGAGATGGTGCAAAGTGGAACTGTTTATCTGTGTTTGAAAATAGGGATTACTTCTAAACCCTTCTGTTGGAGTTTGGAGTTAAAGTTAAGTTTTTACATATGCTCTACTTCCAAATTCTGGTTGACACCACCACACCATTCCATGTCCCCTCCCCAATCTTCTCTCTTCTAGAAATTTAATTCCCCTTCCTCACTAAACTTGGGCAACCAGCCAACAACATAATCATGCTTGTTTTTCAAACAACTCTAAAATATAAAAGTAAACAAACTAAAATAAGTGAAAGTTGGAGAAATAGTCTTGCAAGAGATCTAACACTGAGGAAATGAACCAGCGTTTCCAGCTCACCAAGTCCGGTTAAATTGGGGAAGTTCAGTTCCTCACTGACCAGCTGCATCGCAGGTCCCTCTTGAGTGTTTTTGCGCAAAACATACACAGAGTATTTATCTCCAGCGAAAGCAGGCTTTGGATCTACAGCTACAAAGCTGGTAAGGCAGCACACACTCCTTCTTTGATATATGTGGTTTAAAGGAAGCTATTTTAGTTTGACTCAAACCTACTCCTTGTCGGCTTTAAACTGAAAAAATAAATAAATCAAATCACAGCACGAAACCTGTATGTCTAGCCTTTTATAATAATTTAACAAAGATAGTTTAAAATGGTATCTGAAAGCTGTGGAGATACACCCTCAGGGATCCAACTGTTATACTGGTGTAAAATTATCACCTCTACTGGATACCCCTTATCAGCCCTTTGCTGTAAGCTACCAATTCTGCAACGCTTGTGTGAGCATTTCCCAATGTGCACCAGGCAGAAAAACAGTCAAGTTAGTTCACATGAGTTTTTGAAGTTGTTTAAACTACTCTTGCACATTTTGCCCGAAGCTTACTTGGGGAGGACTTACATGAACTGTATCTCTAGCGGATACACAAGGGCCGTGACTTCCTTTGGCAGCATCGTCTCCTTAAAGTAGCTGTTATCTGCACATTGAGAAACAAGTTAAAGCCTTGCCTTCACGAAAAGGTTTAGAAAAAGATAGAGGGGAAGAAAGAAAACTTTGGAAAGAAAATCTGTAATCAGGATTTCCTAAGCAGACATTATTTGGAATTGAATCAGATCAAATCCTCATTACTTAAGCATTCAATTTGCTTCTAGCATTAAGCAACCGTCTTGGCTAAAACAAAGGAGGCCAACCTCATTTGGCAAGCGTTTTGCTGCAACACCGTTACTTAGAACCATTACAGAGTTCAGATTTGCTGCTTTGATTCAGGCTCTCAGTCCCAACACACACGATGCAAAATTTACTCCTGTATTTCTTACTCATCTGTTTTTAATACATTTGCTTTTCCTGGTTCTCACACTCAGGATCACAGAGAAGGAATATCAGTAAATGGATATACTCCCATCCAAAGTATCAGTGCTTTCCACAGGCCTGAGGTAGTCTTGTCCCATATTATTCAAGACAAATATACCTCTCTCCTACGGACGCTCTTCCCCAATCAGGAAAAAATTATAATTTTCTTTTAAATCTCTCCACTTTCCCATGGATACTTCAAGACAACTGATGATTTGACTTGAGTATAACTTCTCACTTTAACTGGGGCAGAAGTAACCTGGTTGTCACTTCATAACTTACAGCAACTTGTTCTTAGTGATCTGGTTTACAGCACAGAGGAGACATGAACTGCTGCACAGAAATACCAATGAAAGTGGCAAAGTGCTGCAACTTCTTCAACTTGCAGTGACAGTGTCTCCTGAGACTATATTCAAGCTTCATTAAGCTTCAGTTGAAGACATTCTTTTGCAGGCTGGAGTTAGAATGCTTAATCTAAAAGTCAAGTCACTTCATAATACATATTTTTAATGTTGTTTTTAATGAAAAAAATTGCTATTGTCAGTACAGGACACAATGCCAATCGCCACCTCCAGAACAGGGGGCTGAGCCAGTGGTGTAATGAGAAGGCATTTGCTCATGAAGAGAGGAGAGAAGGCTGCGTGTTCTATGTGATGACCTTCCATTTCATTACTTCTACAAGTTTGAAGAAACATGTTTTTCTCATGGGCCAGAGACTGGCCAGCAAGCACTCACCAGGATTCAAGGTCTTCACACATATTATCACCTCCTTTAATTCCACTTCTCTCACCTTTCCTTTTTAACACAGAAAACCTGTGGTACACGGTATATACATAAGGCACCACACACAGAAGCAGCTGTGTAAAATAGAAAAGATTCTTGCCAAGAAACTATACTGCACATGTAACCTCTCCTCACAAAAAAAAAAAAAAAAAAAAGGGCAGGAAAAGAAAAATATGATAAATATTAGTTCCTCTATTTCATGATTAGGCTGTAAGATACTATGCTACGTACCACGCTCTATAGCTCAAAATTCATAGTCAGCTTTTAGTTTTTCAGAAAAGGAGAGATGGTCAGGTAATGTGGATAAAGCAGTATCACAGGTTAATATAAACCATAATGCAGACAGTGTACAATGATGGGTAATGACACTGCTGACAGACCTCCCAGGTAGCCCTGAGCTAATACCCCTAAAAAGCAGTACGGTGCCTTTTGAATAAATTTATGCTGTTCAAGCCGGCACTCCCACAACCAGCTTAGGCACTCCAAGTACCCTTACTGTGTTGCTAAACCACCCTCAACAATCTACTCCTAGCTATTGAGAGTTCTGCCTGAAGAGACTATCAGTGAGGAAGACTGTACGTTACTGTCACTTTGCTTAATGCTCTGCTCTGGCTTTCACCTGCATCAGTGAAATATATATTCAATAATTTCAATGGCTCTGTGACAAAACCGTAACTTGGGGAAGGAGACCTGGCACAGAATAAAGACAGGAATGGGTCAGTCACAAGGGATGGAAATGTAAAACGCAACCAACAAAGACTTCGTATTTCCATCATTCATCTATTTATTTTACTAAAAGCTGGCAATGACTTCCACTCGTCTTAATACTGTATCTAAAATTCTTCATCTACAAGTTTTTTTCACATATAAATGTCAGCTAATGTAACAGCTGCAATTTACCTAGTATTATGTTGATGTTTTACGTATCAGTTCAAAATATATTACCCTACCCCCCCATTTCCACAGACAGTTTAAGTAAAATGATGTATTAAAGTCAGCAATAGATAGACAGACCATAAGGAAAAACATTTGAGCTATGAATGCATTTCAGAATGTCTTACGTGGAGAGTTAGAAACAAACCAGCTCAAACCAGTACTGAAAATTCAAAGCTCCTAAAAAGCAAAGTGAGTAATTTCCCATAAAAAGGCCAATTAGTTTCAGAGAAAGGCAAGCATCTCTATATAATTTTATGCCTGTTATTACTGCATTTCTCTGAGGCTCTTAATAGAGTGCCTCCATATTTACGGCACTTAGATACAGTTTCATCAGACTACACAGTAAGGTCACCAAATATGTCTCATAACATTGCAGACACTAATCCGTCTTCAGAGTGGTACTTCATGGAGGAAAAAACGTCCATAAAGCCCAACAGTCAAAAGTTCTATGTTCTTTTAATGACTCCTTGAGGCCATCTCTCATGCTGACATCACCCCAAACAAAAAAAGTCTGTTACACTTTACACAAGCAGCGTTGCAATTTTCAATAGGACAATTATTGCCAGAATTCTAGAAAAAAAGCTGGAGTCTGACCAAGTCATCTGTGCAGTACAAGCCATTTTAGCGTCAAAAAATAAAAAACAACAGTACAAGATATATATGGAAAATACCCTGTACCAAACAGAGCGAACAGCCAAATGAGGAGATAAATGACAGCCATTGCCAAAACATATGTTCATAATATGAAATAAATTTTGAATCTGGAAACCATAAAAGTCACCTTTAGTGAAAAACACACCATGCAGACATTAGCAGGGGTCAAGTACTATAGAACTGGTGGTCACAACTGCATACACCGTCACTTTTGTAAACGCTAAGCTCGCTAAAAACTAGTAGCAAGGCTATCAAAATTATTGTCACATACTCAAATTAATATTTGAGCTGAATTGTATATATCTTTCCACAAAAAAAAACAAAACCAAAACCATTATGACTCCCTGGCAGCAAACACTGCCAAACAAATCCAAACTGAACTGACTACAACTGAAAATAGATTTTTTTTTTTTCAAAACCAAACTCACCCCTGTTGAGGAAAATGCTTAAGTCAACGTAAACATGGCTTTTAAGAGGCCATTATGGAAATTAATCTCAAACTGCAGTAATCACTTTGAAAGGTTTTGGCTGGTTGGCTCTAACCCCCCTCCTCCTTCTGAGAAACACCAGTTTTGTGTATGTGACCACTCTCTCTGTACTGGTTCAGCACATCTGCAGGGAACGGGAGAAAACAGAGAACGAAAGCTTCTTGCCTTCATAGAATTCTTGAAAAATACTGAGCCACAGAAGAAAAGCAATGATGAGAATTCCACTTCCAGAGATCTCCATTACTCCATTTCACAATGACTATTTTAACTGCTAGAATTTTAAAGCTCTACACATATATAAAACCTTTTGTAAATAAAGTGTTCATTTGCAAATGTGGGGGGAAAAAAAAAAAATCAAATGGAAGAATCTCCAAGCTACAGAGAAACTGCTTCACACACGCTAACACACGGACACAAGGATGACACTGGAAATGTATGAAAGCAGAGTCCTGCTCCCCAGCAACACGACATCCTGCCTCCTGCCCACTGCTTATGAAATACTTGACTGTGTTCCAGAAGAGCAGGGTTTCATTTTACAAGGCTGCTTCACAAAGTTAGCAGCAGAGGGAAGTGTGCAGTACATGAACTCATCCCTCCCCAACCCCCCAGATAAAGTTTCTTCACATACAAAAGGAATTACCCAACTAAACCAATGGACTTTAAAACCCCCAAAAAGTCATTTCTAAATGAAAGTCATGCTCTCATTTTAAAGCAAAAGGCATTAAAAAAGCTTTGAAAATGGAGCTAAAGCTATTGCCAGATTGTAAATCCATGTGCAAACCCTCTGGATCTATCTACTATTTTTTCCTATAGCAAATTATGAGCATTGCTAGAAACATACATTTAACATTTTTTCAATCCATTTACCTTTCCCAAAACCTCACCAGGATAACAGGCTTGGATAAAAAGAGGGACGCCAGCCTTCAACTTAGGTGAAACAGAAGGTAAACTACTAGTTCCAGTATCACAAAAAAAATCCCAAACAAAACCAATCTCAAACCATTGAAAATAGTCCCACTGCAACAGTCATTCCCTGGATTTTAATCAAGAGACTTACTGGAAATAATTAAACTTTAATAATTTTCAGTAAGTCTGCACAGAGGAGTGGGGAGATAGGAGAGAAGAGCTTTGATGTAGGAAGGGTACTGGACAGCTTAAGAGTCCTGAAATTACAAATTTGATTTTCACTGAATAACGAAGAATACGCCAACGAATCACACAGAGCAGAATGGAAGGGTTATACACTGAAAATGTATATTGAAAATGTCCTGATATGCAATTTTAAAAGGCATTATAAAAACTGCATAGCATTAAAAGATTAATTTAGCTTCAGTATAATTATGGAAGTGATCGGCGAAAAAAGGGCAGTAAGGGTAGGAAAGTGTGACTCAAGCAGGATATTTAAGCTTATACAAAAAGAAAAATGATGCTAAAGCACTTACAATAGCGACAGTACCAAATATTTCTCTTGCCCTGAACGTAATACTGATCTTGTTAATGTAAGTACAAGACGAAGAAAATCTAACCCAAGATCTCTAGAAGCACAGAAATGCATCTATCCATAGAAATAAAATAAAGCTCTTCAGGCTATTACAAAGCAGGAACGAGAAACTTGTGAAAAGTTTCACCAGAAAATATACTTGAAAATAAAACCATTTTAGTTTATATTTCATATGTAGAGATACTATATATGGATATATAACATTCTTTACAAACAACAATTTCCCCATCTCTACTAAACTGCAACTACAGCCAAAGAAGAAACAGCTGTTATAAATGTGTTAAGAAATACCACATAAAAGAAATAGGCAGCGCTGCATTTCGTTGGTGGAGGGTAAGATAGCAAGAGTGGCAGCAATCATAAGACAAAATGCCATAAGCTGATTAAAAGTTTGCTAAATGAAAATTTAGAAAAGTTGTCACGTGGAAAGTAACATGAAGAAAGATCTTGAACAGCTGAAGTGAAATAAAGTTTCCATCAGTTAAGTTATACTGATGCTACAGGTGTGAAGCAAAATTAAAGGTACATTTACAATTTACCATGCATGCACACGCGTATTTAACTCTTGTTCATTAATCTTCTTTCTCATCATGGAAGATGCTACCTGTCAGAGGCAGGCTGACATTGTTTTACGAATCAAGATCTCCAGAACAGGATTAAAAATTATCCCCAGGTGAGAAAACCAGAAGTATCAACTGCTTGTCCAGGAGCGAAGCGGCAGCCACATCAGCCTGCAGACAGATCATCTCTGTCTCTTGCCCTGTATCACATCAGTGCCACGCAGCAGCAAAGAGAAATTCTCTTCAGTTTATCAGGTCCTTTTGTCTGTTTAGTTTTTGTAATCCCCAACAACTGTCAGGTATCAGATAAATTTCTCATTACTATACTCAGAAAGCCCCAGAGACATGTGTTGTAGCCATTCATGAGAAGGGAAATAACCTTCCCCAAAACAGAGGAGACAACACCTCACTCAAGTTGCCGCAGAATCTGCTCATACAGCTTGACATGCCTGTTTCTGAAAACTCCTTGTATTTCCAGTCATTACATATTCAACATGGTCAAGAGTTGAAAAGAACTGCACCGTATGGGAAGGTCACAGTCGGGTTTAAAAAAAACTAAAAATACTAACTCCCACTTCTGTCTGAAAATCTAATTATATAGAACTAAAAATAGTGGTTATTATAACTGTAAAACTATTTCTGCCATTTAGACAGTGTAAATCCGGCGGCACTGTGCCAACAATTGTATCGTTGATGAAAATTCCTATTTTTGCCTTTTGCTTTACATACTCAAAGAGGAAAAATGTGTTTTAAAAAAAACTAATATGAATGAATAATATTTTAATTTTATTTAAATGTGAAAAGCTGTTTCAACAGTCTAGTTTCAAAATTATAACATGATATTGAAATGGAACCTCCAAAGACTTCTTCACTGCTTTCTGAAGCAGCACTACAAGGACTGTGAATAGAAACTATGCCGCAGTAACACTGACACATTAACAGGTGCACTTGCCATTTTAGCATGTATTTGTGAAAGCAGAGATGGCAGATGTTTAAAAGATTACATCTGTATTACTCAGTTACATAATTCAGACCCAAATCATGTGCATCAGAAATATGTAGAGGAAAAAAAGGTACCACATCCGTTGTGCCTTCCTTCCCTCTCCCAAGTGCTGTGCACTTCTGAACTGACAGCACTGAACACAACTCTCTCACCTGTTCCTAACAGCAACCTGCACAGAATGTTACAGTGCAGAAAAAGTTAAACTCATGAAAAAACATTTAAAGGATGCTAATTTCATAAGGAACAGAGATTTCTGGCAAGGAAAGCCATGTTCAAAGATTTCCTTTATTAGTACTTTAATAGTTTGGTCTAGATGATATTCTATGAACTGGAAGAGATTCTCGCATTAAGTAATCACAATGCTCTTCTGAAAAAAAAAAGCAAGAAAGGCAATCAGACTTTGCAACTTGTAATATAGTACTGCCAAGGTATCTTCACTATCTGAAAGAATATTATTTTTAGAAAATATAGTATGTACAGGTGTTTGTAGCCACAGAAGTATCTTCAAAACCAAAATATTTCAGATCTAGTACTTTGTACCACGCTCTTTACTCATACTTGAAATTTTTCATAGTTATTCAACGATAACCATCTGAGTGCTTGAAATTGTGATAAATAATTATACTGAAAAAGTGTTGAAATTTAAAACTGTAAAAAATACAGCATATCACAATTAGTAAAGTTCTCAAAATCATTACAATATAGGTGTGTTTTTGTAACCCCTCATATTCTTGATAAAGTATAGCCCTAGGAAAAAGTTAATTCTTCAAATTATCGTAAGTTAAGTCAGAGAGAAACTATGCCTTTATGTTCATATTAAGGTCTGTTTGGTTTTGCATGTTTGTTTGGTTTGTTTGTTTTAATAAACACGTTAATACTCTTAATTTCTGGTAGTATAAATAAACCTTCAGGTAAACAGCAACAGATTGTAAGAGGGTTTTTTAATAGAAAACTAGCCTCTCTCTTACTCTACATGAAGAGAGAATAAATCAACACCATTTGTTAACATTCACCATAACAATTAGCCAAGAGAAAGAGCGATGTAATACCTCAGGAAGTTTTAAAATAGTTGCTGTGCATTTAGGAACTAATAAAATAAAGTAAAAATCTCTACCTCTCATTTCAAATTACATGTTAATGCTCTTTTTCTATCAATGAAAATTAAAAACCAGCAGAGATAAAAATTGTGAGCAAGTATCTTAAAAAAAGAGAAATCAATGTAAAAAATTTGCAGTTTAATACTGTCTCATGATAAATGACATGATAGTACCTTTAAACTGAAAATTAAATTTGAAAAGCAAATTTTAAAAAAGTGTGTTTCCACGGAGAACAGAAACAACCATTGAACAGTATCAGTTATAGGGGGGGTGGGCTGGGGGGCAGTATTCTCTATGAAAATGTTCTTCATCGTGCTCAAAATGAAAAGCTGGCATTTCATCACCAGTGAAAGCCATCAGCAGTGAAACTTCAAAGTCTTCCTTCTTACACTATAACTTTTAACAGTAATTATAACAATCCTCTGACGCACAGACCCCCCTGAATTATGAGATATTATTTGCACTGCAGCAGAACAAAGCCACGCACTACATGATACCTGAATATTTTCCAACACGTTTACTGCTCAAATGATCAATGTGCTGTTTAAGCACAGATGGGTTACAAAGATAGTTTTTTTACCCTGCGAAGCAAAAATCTTCCCATCCTTTGGCAAGCCAGCAGAACAAAGGGAAGCGGTAAGTATTTTATGTCTGGTAACCACAATTAGTAGTGGCCCTCTACAAAAACATTTATTCCGTAGCTGAGCTTGGAGCCAACGCCATGACAAGCATCTAACCGTCCTGCTATTATTGTGCTCAATGACTCTCTTACTCCTAGAGAATAGCACGTATGACATCAACTCAAAGACCAATAAAAGCCTTGGTCTATGACTGAGCTAAGAGGTAATACATAAGGCCATAAACAATAGTAATAATGAATTAAGCAGGTTTAAAGTACTACTTATCTCATCAGCATCCTAAAATTAATGTTCTCTGATTTAAAAAGAATCTTCTATCCAACATTAAGATACTGACACTGTTCCTCTTTTTATCACGCTAACAACTTAGGAAAGCTAGCAAAATAACCTGGAAAAGGTACCGATATTTTGTGCTGAGAAAGCTTGGGTAAAAACTTATATAACACTGCAAAATGAAGCACACAGACACCACAGTCTTTAATCAAAAACGCCCATGTAATTTTAATCGCTTGTTTCCTGTGCATATCTACTGTCCACAAGTCTTTAACATCACATGCTACTTTTCGTTCCTCTTCACAATTTTTCTGTTCAAGTACATTTCTTCAGACAAGATGAAATTACTTTAAGCATCAGGACTGACCACAGCAACAGTCTGATGCAAGAGACTCATTGAAAAAACATTAGGGAAAAAGCAGGGAATTACAGAAAGAAAAAGGGATGGCTAACCTGGAAGCTGACGAACACTGCTTTGGAAAAACAGACTGCATCCTGTCAGCATTAATACATATCCTTCATAATACTAAGCAAATTTTCTAAACTAATTTTTCCAAAAGTAGTAATTAATGACACATTTCCATTTTCTAAATGTTGGGCTTGATTTCTAGTATTCCTCAAGAGACATCAAGGCATCTGAAGTTATTAAGAACCACATTAAGAAACATTAAAAAAAAAACCCAAACCACCTGTAATATCTTAGTCGCTTAAAAGTTCAGGCAGTAAGTCTTCTAAATTTGATACCCCAAATCAGCAAATGCTTTCAAACTTTGCGCAATTTCAAGCTTCATACACATAAAATGCAGTAACATTACCTTGCTTCGCTTCAGGGAGATTGCATGAGAGATAGCGTTTGAAACCTTTTCAATAGGAGGGAGCACTACCCAAAAGCCCAAAGCAACAATAACACATTTCTGTACGCAGGACTAAGTTTCTACAATAAGCAGAATAAAGAGACTAAAACTCACACGAGTCATTGAACAAGGCGGGGAGGGATAATGAATAGACGCTCTATAATCCTACTGCCCTCTGCATAGGGCAGCCTACGGCTAAAATCCATATGTTCCAGCAGCCAACACCTGGGCTGCACAGCAAGCTGGATTTTTTAGGCATATCCTCATTTTGGAGTGCTTGAACTACACTTAGAGAAGACTATGACAACAAATACTTTACCTTTCAAATCAGTTAACATTACAAGCTAGAATAGAACGAAGACTCTCGTCACTCTAAAGAGACTTCTGGGCTCTGTCAGTAAAAGCAGCAGTCTGTAGTGTAGAATAATAAGGGAGGCTGAAGTAAAGGACTATCGGGACAGTTTTGGGGACTTCAGAGTGAAAAATGAAGCCCTCTTCTTGCCTATATACAAAACTACTAACTTAAACAAAATAATCCTATAAAGAAAAGACCACAATTTATTACCCTTTGCACCTGCTCTAAATACCTGTAATACAAGAGAATCAGAGCAGTATTTTAACTCCAACACACTGATAAAGTCTAACCGCCAAGCTACTTTTAAGACGAATGGATTTTTACTCCTCCACTTTGGAGAGGCAGACATTGGAGATAAAGGAGAAAGCACGCTGCACAGCCCATGACTTCAGCTAAGTACACAACTGCAATTCATTCAAGCTGTTTGGCTAACATCAGAAACCATGAGATGTAAGCCTGATTAGTTATTAAAGAGAAGAGCTCTTGGATTGAGTTACAGTCTTCTCATTAGCTACCGTGTCATTTTATTTTTAACACATGCTATATAATTTGCAGTGTTTGTTGTAACTAATTCTTTACTGCTGGTTCTTCTACTGAAGAAACTAATCATGTCTGCCGCATTCTAAAGCTAAATTTTAGATCCAAATGTGTCAGCAGTAAAGTTTCACTGAATGCAAGTCAGTTCTACAAGTCATTCTCTAAAGGAAAAAAATGCCTAAGCTCACTGACTCAAAGTACATTGTTTTACAGAAAATAATCAACACACAACATGTCGGTGGTAAAAGGTTACAAAACAAAGCTAAGGTGTGATTTCACAATTGAGGCAAGTCAATTTAAGCTTATGGATCTGCCAAAACAGACCCTCTCACTCTCATCACCCCAGAGTCTCTCCATCCTTTCTGTTTGCTGGCACTCACACGTATGTGAAAACAGCAAGATCTCGAAGGATTTGGTCCAACTAGTTACTGGCTGAGTTTCCAGGCAGAGAAGGACGAACAGCTTGCTGGAAGGCAGCATGATTGCTGGTGTTGACTGTGCAGCAGGAGATGAAGACAGAACTTCCCCTTTTGGCATCAGGCTGCAGATTTACGACTGACTTCAGGGAGCAATTAACCAATACAAACTTGCTACCTCCAAGCACAGGCAGAGCCACAGCCACGGGAGAAGAGAGATAGAAACATCACGAAAGAAACAAAGACATTTCCTTTTTTCCTGAACTCTGATTTGTCCTTCATGTGACCGCAGGACACAATATATTCACCTATCAATCCCTCTCCTCTTTATTTTTTATGAAGTTACATTTATCTCCAAATCTATAACTAAGAGTGTGCATGCAGATGACATAGTATTAAAAAACATCAAGCCTACTCATGATGGAGGCAGGGAAGTGGAAAACTGCTAGGGAAGTAACGAGAAACACGTGCAATGTTCAACACCACTGAGAAGATTTTACTGGTAGTAGAAGTTTGATTGTGGGACTTTTGTTCGTTTGTTTTAAAAGATCAACTCACTAAAAAAAGGCATTCCGAATGGCACAAATTACGTTTATTGCAACAAGGATTAGAAATCACAAGCTCAGACTCCACTCTCCCAGTTTCTATAAAAAATTAGGAAAAAAAACTGGCCTGTGTGTCAGGAACTGCTGAGCGTTCCTGCAGGCCTCAGCTCTCCATCAAAATTCAACAACACATTCAAGAAAAAAGAGCTACAAACTATGACAGTTCCCTGCTCTCTGCATTTTGAAGGTAAGAAAAAAAGCAAGAGAACTGACCTCAATTTACCCACTTACCAAAGCATCGCTCAGAGATAATTCCATGGGCCTGGACTAAGAATTGTCAGTATTTATGCACAGAACACACATAAGATCAAGACTTTCTAATAACAGAAACATAACAAGAAACAGGGCAAGAGGGAACAATAGTCAAATTAAAGGCATTGACACAAGTCGAAAAAATGCAACTGAACAGAACAAACGAGATTACCATCTGAAGTTTGGGGAAAGACTGTCACCCTCCCTCCTCCTCGCCACTACAGCTACTAGAATTTCTGGACAGCATATTTCTGTTTGGGTTTTGATAAAGGTAGAGACAAGTATTCAACTCTGAGCACAAGACTCTGAAATGAGTGAAATGTTAGGCTTTGATATTTAATACCGAAATTTTAGATAATTTAAGTACCAACACTGTAAACAAACTCTTCTGACAAATAGCCTGAGACTTGAACATGAACCAATCCCATTTCCTTCCAAGTTATCTGAAAGATCATAATAAAATTACATTCAAGATACAGTAACCCAAAGAGGGTTATTTTCAAACAATTATTTAATTTCAGGCTGGTTTGGATTCTGCTGTTGTGGCTTTAAGAATGAATGTTTGGGAAATACCGCCACTGCTCTATGAGCCAGACTGTACTTCTCAAGCTATTTTACATTTCATCAGGTAATATCAACTAAATTTCTGGCAGGAAAGAAAAACACCGGTGAGACCTCTTACTGTGGAACACTCACATAGTCACTGTGATCCTTCTAAGTGCAGGCAAGCACTTAGCATACAGAAATTTTATTGACACTATGGTCAGATTTTACCATTTCTATGGAAAGCTGCTAAAAACAAAACTATAAAGACACCTTATTGGCAAAGTCATTCAAAAGGCAATAGCAGACAATTTTTTTCTTCCTTATCAGAGTCTTGCTATCCTTTATCATGATTAATATGTTATAGAAACATGACATAAATACGCTGCATGTAATTATCCTACTAGTTGATTCCCATACAACAGCCATTTCTTTTATTGCCTAAACCCACACATTCCCATCATCTCCTTTAAAAATGGAGACAGTGAGTGGTTTAGGCAATTACAGCTGTCATGGAGGGTTTGACAAATAACTTTTCTGCTTAGTGTATGTTTAAGGCCACTGGGAAAGCTGTCAAATATGACATCAGAGTCTACATTAACACTGGCAAAATACAACTGTGCTTCCTTTCATATTTAATTTGGATGGTTTATTGCCCTTCCTTCTCCTATCCCCCCATCGAGAATAAGAGTGGAAAGAACAAACTGGTTGCATTTCAAACCAGATAAAACGGAGATAAATACAGGTTAAATGACAGGGCATGAAAGAAAAAAAGAATCATAGAATGGTAGGGGTTAGAAGGGAGCTCTGGAGATCACTGAGTCCAAGCCCCCTGCCAGAGTAGAATCACCCAGGGCAGGCCACAAAGGAACAGATCCAGGTGGGTTTTGAAAGTCTCTAGAGAAGGAGATTCCACAGCCTCTCTGGGCAGCCTGTTCCAGGCTCTGTCACCCTCACAGTAAAGAAGTTTGTCCTCATGTCAAGCTGGAACTTCCTGTGTTCCAGTTTGTGACTGTTGCCCCTCATCCTATCGCAGGGCACCACTGAAAAGAGACTGCCCCCTTCTACTTGATACCCTTCAGATATCTGTAAACATTCTTGCTTTGCTAATGAAGAAACTTGCTCATTCTTCATCACCAATGAACTTTGTAGGTTTGAGTCACTTCCTAAAATTCCAGTTAAGTTGTAAAGGATGAGCACAAAGAACAGCTGCTTTCCCCTCTTTCAGTATCTGAGTTGTTACTGCACTGCATTTCTGGTACATGAGCCATCCCACATGTAGAGGAACGTTAGATGGATTACTGCATCATGTGCTGTGGAGAGCTACCTTCCTGCTAATCCATTCCAAGGCTCTCAAGCATAGACTGTGTCATCTTCAATTAGATTTTATATTATGTGACCTTAATTCCAGTCAAAGTACAAAACAACCAGAAACTCACTAATACTTCAATGCCTGGTGAAGTTACCTGCTCAGATCTGAGCATAACCTTGGGCACTGATCTTCGTTTAAAAAGCTACCTGTGGGTCTCCACCACCCAGAAGGCAGCAGCAGTGCCCAGATGCAGCTGAGGCTCTGACATTACTAGAGAATTCCCTTGCCAGTAAAAAGTTTAGTGACTGAGGGAAATGATTAACAAGGGACTTAATTTTTCCAGTGATGTCTAACAGAAATATTATATTAACTTGCAGAATCAAAGTGACCTGATCTGGTCATATGGTTTGATTTTAGGTAGTCCTGCGAGGAGCAGGGAGTTGGATGCAATGACCCTTTATGGTCCCTTTCCAAATTGAGACATTCTGTGATTCTATGATCTGTTTACCAAATCTTTGTCCAAAGTTAAGCTACACCTGTCAGAAACTTGGGTCTGATGATTGTTTAGTTGAGTGGTTAAGAGCAGTACCTAGAACCTATTACAGCTTGAGCACCAGGGTTTTATTACTGTCAACTCTGAACTCATAAAAGATCCAAAGAAATGTGATCTTCCCATTGATGCAACATTTGACATCTACCAACATCTACTTAAAGGGGTTCTCCGCTCACCCACCATCAACCTCTAAATCTGCACAGAGCACCCAACTAAACTTGATCTAATCTCTTAACGCCCTGTTCCTACTGACTTGCTTTGCTGGTTCATCTGCGTTAACAGCAGCTTCCAGGCAAGGCCAGTGATTCTGTTAAGGCTTAAGGCTATGAGAGATGCTGGTTTTCTAGCAGTGTAGTTACATTAATGAGGGATGTGATTCATTCCCACCTCTACAGCATCGATGCAGTTAGAGTGACATGCAATTACTTTTATTTCTACAAGAACTGGAATAAGCTGTACCAGTATAACGTGATCCACACCAGAGAGGTGTCTATTCTGGCACATAAAAATGAGTATGGTTTGCATAGACATTGTTTTGTCTTCAATTTTATAGTTTGGGAGTAATTCCAACAACTTTTGTGAAACTCCATGCAGATGCCCCACCTGATGTACTTCGAGTCTCTGTGGCACAGCACGCAGGAAGGCACTCAGGAGTCTACAGTCTAGGGGGTTATTTAAAGTGTTCATTTTAAGAGTTTATAACACTCCACACACATATATATTATACTGTATTATTTGTGGCCACCCCACGCAAAAGAATTGGAAGTCAAAAAAAAAAAAAGAAAATAACGTGGAGAAAGAAGTGGATTAAATCTGTAGCCGACCACTCAACTGAAAACTGGCGGTCAGAAACGCCTGCATGGATTTTTCTCCTCTGCCCAGCCTTATTCAAACCAAAAAAGTCATAAAACAGACCACGCTAAAAAAAGGCACAAGATGAAGTTATTCACAGAAGCCTTCAAAACAGAAAATTTAAACAAAATGTGTGTGTACGTGTCCCAAATAAACTTTGCTTCTTACAACTTAAGAACAGTTCTAGCTTTTTACTGAGGTTCATTGTGATGATAAATGCACAAAAGTGTATGGTATGCACTGCCGCTTATTAGCATTTAATGCTTCTTGAACAACTACAATGCAAATATTCATCACAATAGATGGGAACCTTGGTGGAAACAAGAATTCCCACAAATTGTTTAAGAGTACAGTAAATGAATAGTATTATAAACAAATAACCCAAACCCCTCGCAAAGATGTATGCTACGCTTGCTTACAGATTAGCCCACGACACATTCATTGTGCAACTGCATTCAAACAAAACAAAAAGTACACTAATAAGAAGCATGTATTATTTATAGATATGTTCAAGTCAAACCATAGCTGTCTCAAGGTTTGGATGAGATATTTTCTTTGTATGATGACAGATTTTTGCATAAATAGGATGCTACAGGATAGAGTATGAAGTTAAGTAATCCTTTAAAATTGTCTGACAGTGTCTCAACACACTTACTAAGAAACATGGTAACTTTCCAAAAGTGGTGTTAGGACTTTATTTCTAGGCTAAGCTACAGCTGAACACAGAACACTAGAAAATCTAAATGACTGCACAGGAAGTAATCAAAGCTGCAAACAAATGGCATGCTGACACCTTTTAAAATTACTTCTACTTCACTTACACAATTAGTCAAAGTAAGTTTGCTCTATATAATGCGTTAAGAAACCTTTCACATCCTGCACAATCTCTCATAATTTTCCAAGTCTCATCTCTCTACTCAATACAGCAATATGTAAACATACTCCACAAACATGCTTTTAGTTATGATCAAGATGCTTACAGGAAAAGTATACATTGTCATTCTACTCTCCTGAGTATATGTGAGGAAGAGAAGCAGCCCTGCTGCTTACTGCAACTTGTAAAGGATTTCTTTAAAATCCTTAGTATTTTTATCCATATAAAACAGAAGAAAAAAAGGGATGTTGTTCTGTTCACAGTACCTTTTGTATCTTGCTTATGGCTGTCAGAAATTACAATAACAAGTAAAAGTGCACAATAAACAGTTGTCTTTAGCGTACGTGCACCTGACAGCCCTTCGTGGAAAGTTGGTTTCCTCTGTCAACAGCACAAGATGAGAGATGTCGAGGTTGCGCCTATAGACACACGCACACACGCACTCACATACATACACATCAGAACAAGAACATGCCGGGCTAAAACCACATCAGTGAGCAGCAGTACTGAGAAAAGCTGCGAAAAGCCCTCCTGACTCTTTTTAAAACAACCTCTAACAAGGGAAACAGCTCTCGAGTGGAGACGGCAAAGAAAAAATCCCAACAAATCGGGAGATCTCATCGGCCAGACCTGCGACGGGCAGAGGAAGGAGGAGTACCCTGCAACAGCTTCTCCATCCTGCCTCTCAGCCGAGGAGAGGAAGGGCGGAGAGCGAAGGGAGGAGGCGAAAGCGTGAAGCAGAAACGGCCCATGAGAAGAAATATGCCAAGCATCGCCTCCGCTCAGGAGAAATCCCCCTCTACACCCACAGATACACTTTTATAGAGAAACAGGAGGGACCCCTCAAACATACATCGAGAAAATTTCTTCTCTTCGTTCACCCAGCTTCAGTTTACTGAAGAGACAGCAAATAGATCACTTCCTCAACATCCCCCCACGGGGGCAGACAGTCAGTCCCCCCTCAGCCCTCTCTGATGGGGAGCCGCCGGCTACTCCCAACCCTTGCGAGGGCTGAACAAGGCGTTTCCCCGACCCCCTTCTCCGCTGTCTCGTCCCCCCAGCCCCCCCGCCGCCATCCCCCAACGTCGAGTNGCCCGCCGCCCTGCGACACGGCTGTGGTGCCTGCACGCCTCCGAAACACAGAAATTCTGGGATGCCACACCGGCTGCCCAGCTCCGCTCACCGCTGCTGGGTGCGCGTCGCATCCGTTGCAGAAGCGACCCACGGAGAGACCACGGCGCAGGGGAAGTACCGGCTGCTTCATGTTTTCTTTCCTCCGTGTCATCAGGCCTTAAAAGGTCGGACTCTTTGCAACATCCGAGTTAAGTGCCAGTCCTTCACCGATCTGCTGCTGGCGCAGGAGCTGTTGCGTGTCCGAACAGGACCCGGAGCTGGCAGCTGTAGAGACTCAGCTGGTCACGAAAAACAGACTGTAGGTGCCGAGACACTCGCCACGCTCAACACCTGGATATTTACAGGCAGTATTTGCTTCCTGCGCCACCAGTTAATAGCAGCACTGCCACGGCTTACACAGGGCTCCTGCCAGCATCACACTAGAAAACACAACTGTGGCCGCGATCAGGGTGCTCACGCAGCTCCAGGTTTAGCTCACGGCAGCTCCTCGCTTGCCAGAGATGTCACAGCAACACACCACCAGTGCCTGGGTTGACTAAGGGATTGGGTACTATATATAACCGAACCAAACCACTAAGTTAGATAGTGCTACTGAAAAATGCATTAATGGCAGACATTTAAATGCAAGTGAATTTATACAGTGCCTCTCCAAGAAGTAATTTGCAGGATATTAAGCTGGGGAATGAATGGGAGCCCTCCTTCAATTAGGTTGCTTTTTGATATATCCTTCAGAATGCTTAATGAGAGTTTAATCAATAAGAGCCCTTGGAAGGGTATCAGAAAATTCAACATAACCAAGATACTGCACAAGTGGTTACAACATGAACAAGACATGATGAAACCTGTAACTTTTTATTTAAAAAAAAAAATTAACAGCTTCAGAATAGATCAAATGTAATAACTTCTCCAAAAAATACCAAAAGGTACAGTGTAAAGCATCTTCTCTTTAAATACAAACTAGCATTTTTTGATGCATTGCATCAATGTTTTGCATCTATGTTGATGCAAAAGAATTTTTTTTGTTGCATCCTGGTACATGGAAAATGTATACACTGAAACAGGATGACTGACAACACTTTAATCTACTCAAATTCTAACAGTAGAACATTAAAAAAAAAATAAATTCCTACTAGTAATTAAGAAAAAAACCTGAACACCATTACATTTAGCTTGCTTCTGCTAAGGTATATTTTTCACCATTAAAAATAAGGGTTTAAGTACTATATAGCATCAGGATGCACTCTCTCTTGAAAACTGCTATATAAACAAAAGCCCTTCCTACTGCACAATGCTCTTCAATGTTGAAGTTTCCAGTAAATGCTAGTTAATTGGAGATAAAAATGCAAGGAAACTAACTCTGTAAGAAGTCAAATGTAAATTCTTCAAGAACAGCAAAAGGAATTAAAACCACTCCAAACACCATAAACATTTCTGGATGCAGCAAGCCAATCATTCTTTTACCTGACTATACCTAAATCTCATTGCTATAGAACAGTGTTAAGTTCCAGTTCCTGGTCTGGAAACAATTCTGAACAGGTGCCTCAGTTTTAGGGATCATATAAATCCAGATTGAGGATGCCCCAGTGGTTACAATCCTGCAGGTTCTGATGCAGAAATCTAAGCTTAAAGTAAGTGGCTACACACTCCTGCTCAATGCCTTACAAAAACTGAGGGCTTTCCTCCAGTGAGGTTCCAACCCATGTCAAGATGCCCGACCACGTCTGATCGGCATCACGTCTCACCTCTCTTTGGTATACACAAACTAGTGCCGTGAGATTGCTCGCCTCCGGCTACTTGTGAGAGCCAGAGAAAATCCTCTGGGGCAACGTATGTGAGATGAGAATCCTATGTCTGGGAGGGTAAGGAACTTTGCCATTCCCCTGACTTTCTTGTGAACTGTTGTATTTATTCCTATGAAATTATTAAAAAATGTGAAGTTATTGCATTATGTTTGTGAAAAAAACTCACAAAAAGAACTAGAAAGCAAAAGTTTAAGAAAAAACAGGAGACAGACATACTCCATTTACAGAGGAGGAGGATGAACTTGAGCTATTTGCAACAGAAATTATTCTCACACTGCCTGTGCAGTCTTCCTCCAGGATGATCTGAATCACTTTTGAGGATAAGAGTAGAATAGTCTCCATCCCAATTACCCATTTTGGGTCTCAGCTAACAGCTTTATTTGTAAAAATGAGGAGGCAAAACATTTAGATTTCAAGAAAGGAAAAAAAAAAGAAAAAAAAAAAAAAGAACTTCAAAAGCACAAAGAGGTACAAACAATGCTCCCGTGAAAACCGCCGCTACATCACTACCAAAGTATTCATGGACTGAGGCTCTGTGCCAAACTGCAGTCCAAAGGAAAGTTCAAAGGCAGTCTCTAAAAAACTTTAAAACGGGGTTTGTAATGAAGCACACTATCTTTACCATAACAGAGGGGCCAAAGAACAGGCAACTGAGCACTCCTAAACAAAAAAAAGACCCCAACTTTTAAAATTTGTGTTTGTGTTTTGGTTGCAAAAAGACCCAAAACCACTGTTAGTCATTAGCTGGGCAAGAGAATCTTTTCCAACCCGGTGATGGTGCCACTCCAGCAGATCAGTTTCCCTGCTTTCCCCCTCTCAGGACATCATGTCTTTTACCACTCAAAGTAAAAGTAACAAAAATAGATAGCTCTGCCATCATCTTAGCAAGAAATCTGGAGAATTTCAGTGATGTACGCTGTATTCCTCTGCCCTCTTCTATCTCAGTTTCTTAGGTAGGTGGGATTGGTGCTCAAGTCCCTCTGTGAGGTTAGCCCACTGTTACAAAACGGCTTCCTTTGTTCTGAGATAACGCTGTTCTTTGCTCCTTCAGGATCCCAAAACGCTCGTTCAACGTCATCCCTGTCTGAAAAGTAATTTTACCACAAATGTAAAAAAATGTAAGGTTAATTTAATCAAAGCAATGGAGACAAAAATAAGGTTTTTCTCATTCTGTATCATCACTTGACCTACCTGCCTCAATTAGGAGAAAAAAAAAGTTTCAATCTGATTTCATCATTTTCTGCACCTTTAAAAAAATCAGTTTGGACTATACATGAAGAGATAGCATTTCTCAGAATTCATTAAGAACACTGAAAGTCTGCTCCAAATATGACAAGTTAAACTGAGGACAGACAGCCTGGAAAAGGTAACTTTCATTGCACACATTTCCTCACGCAGATTCTATGCAATTCCAACACACGCAGCATTTTAGCCATGTTAATCCAAGTTGCTTTCCAGTCCATCCAGTTGAGGCAGTAGACTGAAGTCAAAAAGTTCCAATAGATTTTACAATATAGTAGTGGACAATTTTTGACATACTGCTTATTCATGGAGGGAACAAATCCAGACTGATGCACTGATGCCATGTAGTTTTCTACAGCTGATACTGCATCTATCTCTGAAGAAATTCTTACAGGGTGACAATGTCAGCACTAAGATTCCTGCACCATGTCACCTGTCTTCATAGAACCTGGGAAGAACTGCTCATCTTTCAAGCCTTTACATCATCACATTTGATTAGTTTTTTTCCCCCCCCCAGATAAATGGCAAAAGTTGCCTTATAAATTCAGCTGTGAGTGTTCCAAGTGGGTTACACAACTGAAAGCAGCTCACCCCTGAATTACGCAGAGTTGCTGATTCAAGCACAGCAGGAACACCAGAAGGCTTTTAGATACATTCAACATTTTAAATCCCATTTAAAGCATGTGGGTGTGCAAGACATGAACTAGAGGAACAGGAAGAGTGAGTTGAGTTACTTGCTTGAAGTTACGTAGCAAGTTAGTGGAAGAACTGGAAGTGGAAACAAGAAGTAGTCACTAGTTCCCTTTCTGTCACTCATGAGTCTAGGAGGAAAGTGCCTGGTCACTGACTTTTGTCTTGAGACTACTTCAGAGTTAAGGAAAGAAACTGTGTTTACCTGTTTCCCAACGCTATTAATATCAAATTGCAATGGAACTCCTTTAGGAATCTTCTTCTCCTCAGATTGGTCCCTCTTCATCAGAAATGGTGGTACAGCAGTACGAGTTAATCGTAATTTCTGGAAACTGTGAAAGAAGAACGTTACAAAGGACATAGTGAAGCAGTGAAGCCTTAATGCTGATAAAGGTATGAATTTTTTATCAAGCCATTCGATCAGGCTGACCAAATAGCTGGAGGGCACAAACTCAAGAAGGTAAACATCAGGCAGAACTGCAGAACGTCAGCGTTTGTTATTGTTAGCAGACAGCAAGTGTCCCAACAGGAAGTGATCTGATCCTTTATCTCACAATCCTACCGATAAACCACAATTTGTGCTTAATTATTCCCATAAACATAAAAAATAAAAATTGGTACAGTCTCCCTTTCTGATAAAATGCTGCTAATGAAAAAAAAAGCTAATTAAGATTTAAAAAATACATCACCTCATGAAACAACAGTACCATCAACTTCCAAAGACAAACACAGCAATGCTTTCTTCAAGCACAACTTGAAGTATCTTTACATATCAGGGAGGAACTGTTAACTATCACTCATCAAGTGGATACTCATTTGTTTTCATTCAGACAGGGGAGGAAAACAGCTGCAATATAATCTGATTTGGAACAGGCAAACAAGGTGAAAATCTGCCAGCCCACCACTCTTCAACTCCATCAAGATCTTAACTGTGAGATGCCTCCAGATCTTCAGCTGTGATATTATTCAAACATAGCTCAGAAACACTCACAAAGGGGCCAGATTTAAAAGTCTTCACAAGAAGCTGTGACCTTGAGGTCACCCGAAATCCTATATGCAAGGAACTTGCTAAACAGCTCAGTTATGTTAAGAACATTTCAGAACTTTTTTTTTGAAAACTCACACTGGGGTTGTGATTGCTCCTGGGTTATCAATGGACACAGTCAGAATCCCTCCACTTGTGGTGGAAGTCCGCCATCTAGTTTGAAAACACACAAATCACAAAAATGTTGCAGAAATTTCGGTCAGACTATCTTTATAAGTATGTCCAAAACACGGGCTAGCAAAGAATGGACAAGCTTTCTGAATATAGGACAGCATGAAGAATACTTGCACTCAAACAATCTCCATTGATTCTTTTATCTTTTACATTATCTGAACTGATTCAGGTCAGCACTAGATCACACGCTGGTAAGGTGTGCCAGAACTACAGCACTGGCTGAAATGGTCATTTTTTTAAAACATTTGGTTTCTTTGCCACAGGTGGGGCCAAAATGGTCCTCACAGCACATCAAAGGGTGACAGACTGCAGGTCTGCACCATATATCGCTTACCCAGCCTCCTGTGGTACCAACAAGATGCAAAAAGCCTGGCAGGCACGGAACGGTACGGGAAGAATGCGTGGGGGGAGAGCAGAGCAGCGTCCACCTTGTGACCTGCCTTGCTTTTTCCAAACTGCTCCACAGGCTTGTATGTATATTACATAAAATGGAAATTACATCAAGCGCTCAGGAGAACAGTGACATTTGAATTTTTCTTCCAGTCTATGCAGTATTCATGAGTGGTAGAGATAAGTCAGATCCTCTGATGCTACTACCTTCCCCCTCATTCCTGGAAGCATCTTATGCAAATGCACTCCTAGCTAAATTAGAAGATAAATTAGGAAGTAACTGAGAATAGGAGGAAAATCTCTGCCACTCAGGTGATAAGCCTAGAGAGAAAAAAGTCATTTAATTATCACATCCAGGCAGACAGAACTAAAATAAGAATCCTATGAGTAACCAAACTGAAGTTTTCCATACTAAATACTTACTGACGAGTTCTCTTTACTGTCTGATTATCAAGATCATCTGTTGACTGAACTTGGGTCTGCACCTGAAAACACATCAATACAGATGCCAGATTTGAATGCTGTTTCAATTCCCACTGTAGCAGTTGGAAATACCTAAGTTCAAAACCAGAATTTTAAAGCTGTTTGTACACTCTGCAAAAACAGGGTTGTACTTTCCGAGGAACTTCAAAGGAAATTATCCCATTATTTTTGTAAGACATTGGAAAGAAATTACTTTAAGAACGCAAAATGATGTAACCAAAATCATCAATGCTAGTAACAACCAATAAAGAGATAAAAATCTTTGAGGACTATGTCAGCAAACATACACTTTACCAAGATACACCACAATGTTACCACGACAGCAAGAAAAACCTGGCTAGTTCCTAATGTGATCAATGTTAGCATACATAATACCCAATATGCCACTAAGTCCTGCTGCTGTTTTATATAGGACTTTGGTTTTGTTTTTCTTCCTCTTGATTCTGCCTGCGATCCTGCAATCCATGTGGATTGAAGACAGAAGCCACCTACAGTCACACGATGGCAGATGTAGCATGAGGGCACACATGAAAACAGAGAACCCCGCTATCATTCACTGCACACTCTATTCTCTTGATCTTACTCTAACTAAAAAACCCTTAAGTAACTAAAATAAATAACCCCAAAATAACTAGAAAATAAAAAGATCAAAACCAAACCATAATCAGATTTGAAAATGTGTTTCTACTCTATCCTTCATCCAAAGGCAACTTTTGGAAGCTGCACAGTGATTTCTAACATTTACTTTTAGAGGGAAAAAAGAACAGCTGGAAACTACCCCAAAACACTGACAAGTTCCATGCCCCTCAGAACAGTCCAGCTACACTGGAGCAGGAAGCGAGACTCAATGGGTTACAGCACCTGAAAAGGACAAGTACATTCCCCTAGAAGAACCTGTGCCCATTTCCCAGCCTTCCTGAAGTTTCTACTCAGATCTGATATTCAAAGCTGATTCATTCATGTCAGTATTATAGGTTAGCTTAGAACTTGTGGCACAATTTTGTTGCTTTCAGTGACTTTTATTACCTTCAGGCCCCTTCTAAA
Source organism: Baryphthengus martii (assembly GCA_013396935.1). NCBI lineage: Eukaryota > Metazoa > Chordata > Aves > Coraciiformes > Momotidae > Baryphthengus > Baryphthengus martii. The sequence continues at coordinate 114,765 of VWZK01019649.1, forward strand.
CAGGAAAGTTGCTTGACGAGATTCTTTCTGCTGATTTAGTTTGTTTCCAAGTCGGGCAAAAGTGGATGGCACATTATTCCTGTAATATTAACATATAGTTATCAAAGGCCCTAGAGATAGCATCGCAGAGAGACTACTACGAAAGTCAGGGAAGTGCTCAACACATCCCTAAGGACATCTGCAATGGTACCTCTCTGAGGCTGAGCATTTCAGTTGTAATAAGCTTCTCATCCACAAGGAACAAAACACATTATTCATAAATGGAGAAATCACTTCTGTTACACAGAAGCCTAGCCCTCCTACATCACAGGACAGCAGGGTTATTAATTCTGCTTTTTACTTTGCTCAGCACCCTCCAGCACTTTAAGCATTGCTGATTAGATTAAAAAAAAAAAAAAAAGAGGAGCAGTCTCACTATGTATAAAGTTTGTTTACAGTTTCCACAGGAGAGTCACACAGTGAAAAGTTTCATCACGGAGACCAGTTAAGATGCAGTTCGTAACAGACAAGCTAATTCCAGCACAAATAAACCATGCAATAGCTTCCATGAAACTGAAGATGGCACCAGCTTCCACAAAGGCATTTTATTTAGAAAGGTCACTAAACCATGGCTGTCACTTCAAAGCCACTGAAATCCATGTTGGCCATTTCCATACAGGCCATGATGTAAAAGAAGGCAGAATGCCAGGTGCTCACAAAGAGAGGTACTTCCTGAGTGCTCTAGATGGTAACGAATATCAAGCTTTGTATAAAGACCCTGTTTGTCCCATGCTCAGCTTCCAGATTTGTAGAGCTTCGGACACACCATGATGTCGACTGTGTCACTACAGCCAGTACCTACCTGCTCTTTTCTCTTGGACTCAGTCCTGTCAAATAAGACTCATTACGGAAAGCTGCCAAGGAGAGTTCAGAAAGGAGACTTGGTATTTACCTTCTGTTTAGCGGGGCAGGCCTCCTGAGGGCTGGAGCTTGTTTTCTCTGCGTTTCAGATGGTCTCTGCAGGTTTGTTTTTTTTTTCAATACCCAGTAATTCCGCTGTGTGTTCTTAAAACAAACATATATGTATGTTTCATGAAAAGGATATATGTATACTCTAGGTACACAAACGCTTCTCCTTCAATTTCCATTTACAAACTACACATAGAATACATTTGGCTTTGCCTACCTTTCAGTCTAGTATAAACTGAAAATACCTTCTACGCTTTCATTCATTCTATATCCCCCTCATTATCAGGAAAAAAACCCAACACAGCACAAGAGAGCTTAGCATCTACTTTTTGATTACTGTAGCTCCCTAAACTGGTAAAATACACGCTCCACACATCTTTAAAATTCTTATTCACAAATCCAAAAGCAATCCCAGTTTTACAATACCAAGCGAGATGGAGCAGGCAACAATGCCCTGGTGGAGTGCAGAAGAGCCAGCCTATTGATGGAGTGAAGTATTTTGAAAAACTTCCATTTGTGTAACAGGCACACGCTTAACACCTGTCTGTTGCCTGAATCACTGGTTTGTAAACAAAACAATGCAAAGACAAGAAATACTAGTAAGTGAGCTTTTCTTGGAAAAACACAGTCACTATCTCCACACTTGCACAGAACATACTTCTGTACTTCAATTTTCATGACTTGCAACGCAAAGTTACAAGTTTCAAACCTAGTCAGTAACCACCCCCCCCTCAAAAGAATCAATCACTCAGCTAATACATCCCCAATTTAATAGATGGCACCAAATGCCTCCATTTTATATTTCCGTAGCACTGTTCTGAAGCCACTGTGTTTCATTTTTTTAACCTGTTCTTCCATGGAGCACTAGAACTGCATGAATTACCTTCTTGCTAAGTGGCTGTCTGTTCAGAGGACTAATTCCTTTGTGTGAACCCACTGCTTTCTTGGCTGCCAAGCCAGTTATAACTCCGTAAGAACGCTTCTTCCCTGCTATCTTCTTTCTGTGTCCCAAACGGTTTTTACCATAACCTGTAACAAGCATGAAGAGTTCAACAATTCTTATTGAGAGAAAAAAGCTTATTGTTTTAAGATGCCATGCAGGCAACACAAGTTATCTGGTTGCACACTACAGGCCTTAGAGCAGAAGCTATCGCTACACTTGAAGACAATTTGGTCATTCAGTTATTTTAGCAGGTCTGGCCCAAGCCCTAGCACAAGAATAATCAGCTTCTGTTATAGAACACAGCTTTGCTCTCATTCATTGCATTAATCTCTGCTGAAAATTTACTACTTGAAATGTCTACAGGGAAAATTTAAGAGTCATTCTGGCATAGAAAGTTACCAAAATATTCTAAAACAGAACTTCACCAAGTGCTGAATAACACAAAACCAAACCAAAACAAAAACCCCAGCTCCTTACTCATTCAGCAAACTTTAAATTACCAGTTTGATTTAAAGAAAAGAAAAAAAGCAACTTCAAAGCTTATTTATTCAGATCAGCGGTTCCCAAGACATGACTTAAGAGAAAAGAACATACCAGTCGGCCCACAAAACCATATTAAACAACATATGAATTACATCACATTTAAAGTGTTTTCAATTAGAAGTCTGCACAGCAGTCTGGATGAAACTGAGAACTGAAAGCAGCCTTTGAATATAAAAGGTTTGTAAGTCTGAGGTCTGTAGTACAAACATCTCAAATCTCCAGTTACAAGGGATTGGTTAACCCTGTCTGGAGCCATTTAGCTTCATGCAGTGAATACAGACCATGCTTCAGTTTTATCCCCAAGTATCATCCCTTCTAGAACTTCAGACCGCAAGATAAATTTAAGACTAAGAGGTCAGCTCTACGGCAACAGACACATTTCGTTTTGACATATCTGACTTCACAGTGTCAATAACAAATGTGTGCTGCTTTTCATGAGACAGGAGCCGTCACATGAAGTCATTGATCAGAACCCAGATTAGCACCTTCTCCATGGCAAATTTACCTGTGTACCCACATTTTGCAGATGGTTAGCAAACGCTCTCCTTTTCAAACAAAAAAGCTGAGAAACACGGTTACTTAGGCTGAAAGGGCCCTCACAAGCTCTCTGGACCAACCTCAAATAAATGACACCCTCAAAGTTAGCTCAGGCTGCACAGCTGCATTCCGTGTATCACCAAGGACAACTTTTATTTGAATGAACAATGTTCTTCTCTCTGTTTCTCCCTGCAAAAGCTGAAAAGAGTCCTAGCTCAAGTTCCTCGCTGCTTTCCGGAGAGTTTGGCAGCCATTTCTAAAACCGCAAGGAATTCAATGCTGTTGATCATTTGTGCTTTCTGTAGCTGTCCACAAACAAGAGGATTTGTTACTTATCAGAATAACTTCAGTGGTAACAGAGCAGCAATAAATCCATTGGTCATATGCTACTAGTAACTACAATGCTCATAAGAATTATTTAACGATACCTTCTGCTCAAAAAACAATATAAAAGACGTTTGCTTTCCACAGGAGAAAAAGTGTGGAGCTGTGTAGGAGGGAACAGTTAAAGCTGTTCACAACGTTTCAATGTGTCATAAAAATGGCAAATTTTGCAAAAAAAAAAAATGTTTGCTTTTTCCTAGAACAAGGGCAGGCAGGCAGGGCAGGTTCCAAGAGAGAGAAGGAACTGCCAAAATGGTTGTATACAGAGTTTTATATTTGCAGTTCAAATTCCTCCTAAAATTCTAAATTCTAATACTTGCTTCTTTTGAGACATGTTAGATCATCAACAGTTGCATTTGTTGATTGTGGTCATAAACAGAAGCCTACATGTTTGATAACGTACAACTATAAATTTACTTTTCACCTACAGAAATACTCTTACACTTGGGCTGACAGATGTAAAATACTTTCCTGCACTGTAACCAATTACTAAAGATGCAGCAGTAACACCACTGTGTTGGCCTCTATAAAAAGCCAAACTCCTTTGACCTCGGAGCAACATGACATTCCACTGATCCCTAAAGACATCTGTGTCCAAGATGCTACAACAAACATTAAGCAAGACAAAGATAAAACAAAGATCGCTCTGAATCCACCAGACAGATGTGTTACTTGTTCTAAATGATGCTACCAAACAAGAAATTGCATGTATTAACTTAAAGACATAACCAGCTTGTATTGAGCTGGCAAGCTTTCTGATTAGAAGTATTTTTCTTTATCATGATCATCCAGTGCTAAAAAGGTACTTTTCAAAATGAAATGTAAGTAAAAATCAGTCTATACTTCAAGCAGGTGCTGGGCACGTACTGAACTAAAATCTGGGGATCATTTTAGAAGGCGACTCCTGTTTATCAACACAAAACTGACAGTTACTCAGGGAATCTACAGTAAAGCTCTTATCGTGCACTTTTACTGTCTTCGCTCCCTGCCCGTAAGATATTTCTCCCCCGCTGTTGTATTTCACTGTAAAAAAATTGGCTTAATGTGGCTGGCACGGTACTTCCTTTGCATCCCAAGCGCATTCCGAGTTCTTACCAAGAAAAGCCAACTCAGACACTCTGCACTATCTATTTCTATATCCCAGAGCCAGCATTCCGTTTGCAACAACAGCTCCTTTGGGGAGACCTACTAGGAGAATTCTACCCAGCAAATATAAACATGCCAGCTCTTTTGTACAAAGCTCTGAGCTCTGGCAAGGTCTCCACTTTTCCTAATATGCAGACTTTGGTGTAAGAACTCTTTCTATCCATCTCTGGGAAGGGGCAAAGTTTCAACACAATATCCAAAACTAAAATAAAATAAATCAGAAAGAAAGTTAATCCTTCCTTGAGTCAAATAGAGTCCCTCGAGCATTTAAGTTCCCTGCTGGTCATTGACATGTTTGGCCGCCTCACACTGAATCAGAAACAAAATCAAATATAAATGGATCACAAAGAATAGAATTATAACCAAAACTGCAAATGACATTACTTGAAAGACACCTGAATTGACCATGTCAATCTGCACATTCCATTAGGTTCCATTTCAGCTACAAAAAATACTGCACAATCCACATTACGTTTGGCATACACACCTTTCTGCTGTTGGATTCCCCACTTGGAGCCTGGTGTCCTGAACTGTCGAGTACGATTCTGCTGAAGACCTCTTTTCAGTTTGGGGGAATACTGCTTTCTCTCTTCTTTCTTGTTCAGTTTAATTATATCATCTGTAAGAAGAAAACAAAAAAAGAAAAAAACTGACACACTGCAGACATATTCTAATTCTGAAGAAAGAAACCGGAGCAGCTTGCAGTCATGGGAGACAGACTAGTTCATCTTGCAAAGCACAGACAGGCTGAGCTTCCAGAAACATTATCGCTATAAAACATCCAGTCCCTGTTAGTCTTACAGTACTTACTGTAGAATATAATCCCCTAGTAAAAGGGAACCAGTTGCATACAGACAGAAAATCCAAGAGGCTTGAAAGATTGTGGCACTCAGCCCAGCATTAAATTTTATATTTATCGATTCCACTGTATCCCATTAAAGAAGAGATAACCCCATCTCGCTCCCAGACTTTGCAGGTTTTGGACAAAACATCAATTCAAGCCATCCTGTTACTTGAGAAAAATCACACAGAGAGAAGTCAGTCTATTAGTTATCTTCACATGTTCACTGAGGTTGAGAAAAAAGATCCAAAGGAGCAAAGGGTGCATAACAAGAGTGTGATCAGCAGGTCGAGGGAGGTTCTCCTTCCCTTCTATTCTGCCCTGGTGAAGCCACATCTGGAGTACTATGTCCAGTTCTGGGCTCCCCCATTCAAGAGAGACAGGGAAATACTAGAGAGAGTCCAAAGGAGGGCTGTGAAGATGATGAGGGGACTAGAGCATCTCTATTATGAGGAAAGGCTGAGACACCTGGGGCTGTTTAGTCTGGAGAAGACTGAGAGGGGATCTTATCAGTGCTTACAAGCATCTGAAGGGTGGGTGTCAAGAGAATGGGGCCAGACTCTTTTCAGTGGTGCCCCGCAACACCAGAAAGGGCAACGGACACAAACTGGAACCCAGGAGACTCCACTTAAACATAAGGAAAACATTTACTGTGAGGGTGATGGAGCCTTGGGACAGGCTGCCCAGAGAGGCTGTGGAGTCTGGAGACTTTCAAAACCCACTTGGACATGATCCTGGGCAACTTACCCTAGGTGATCCTGCTTTAGCAGGAGGGTGGACTACATGATCTCCAGAGCTTCCCTCCAACCCCTACCATTCTGTGATTCTGTGAGTGGATGGGAAAAACTGCTAACAAGACTATTCTACCCAGGTATTCACCACCCAAAGCAATCATCTTAATTATCGTCCAGGCAAACAACACTGAACAAATTATTAACTGGTTTAAGATAATAAACCAATGGAAAGAGAACAGCAGGTCTGTCAAGTGCAAATCATGCCACACCAGTTCGATTTCTTTTCCTGACCTGGTGGTAACTGGCTCAGGAGATAGGAGTAAAGCAACAGCTGTGGAATGCTCTTATTTGACTGTTAACTTGCTTATAAATGCATTGTGAAGAAAAATGTCAAATTCTGTTTAATGCAGCTAGGTTATGACAGCACAGCTGATAAAACCTTATGTTTCAACAGGGAGCTACCACAAACAGGTGGACTCCTTATTTGAGTCAGAGAAAGACAAGAACGGGGTTACTGTGCATAACAAGAGTTCACATGGACATGGATGGAGCAGAACAGACAAAAGATCATGGAAAAAAACCCACAATCACGTTGTTATCCAATGTTTTGCATCCTGCTGAAGTAAAGCAAAGATAAAATCAGCTTATTTTACTACAAAATGGACTGAATATTCAGAAAAAAAATCTATTAGGATGTGGAACACTGATACAAGTCACTCAGAGTTTGATTTCTATAGTCTCCTTTACTAAAGGCATCATCCCTAGAGCAAGAATTCCCAAACTATCCTCTTTATAAGAAAAAGTAAACAAAAGCCACTGCAAAATCATATACAGCTCCAAAATAACACAAACAATCACTGCCAACAGCAGTACTCATCCAGCAAAATTATTTGAACGTAGTACTGCTGATAAAGTGATATTTAACAGAAATGAAGGCTTCCAAAACTGCCAGAGTAGACTATGCAGTTCTATGTAACGGCTGCTTCCACTCCTGTGTACCTGTGATAAACCCCCACCACGTTTAGCCAGCACAGATCCCTCCCTGCTTCACAGTTCGTCTGCTCCTTCTTAAGTATCATTTTTGCAAGTCAGCTGTTGCTGCACACAGGGTTACCAGTTTTTAAACAAAAGAACTTAATTTCAGCCTTCATTGTCCCAAATAAGAGAGCAGCTATCCGGGGCACTATATGTTTGTTAGCTGAGGTACACTGAAGCACTTCCCTATCTTGCCTGGGAGCAGAGATCAACTCTACAGCTAGAACAGCAGAATAATCTGGGAACGTTATCAAACTGGAAGCTTAGCTTCTGATGAATTGCTCACAACACACTAGCAAAAAAAAATACGTTTAATCTCTATTACTACATGAGAAAATACTCAGCATTTAAGATCTAGATCTTAAGATTTCCTAGATTAATGTGTCAATTCTTCTGAAATCACAGAATTGCATCTGATCTTTGTTTACCCCAGACCACACAGCTTTGACCTGGGGAGAGCAGCAGTGGATGACAGGGTTCTCATGGGAGTTATCCTTGCACCTAAAGAAACTAAGGGACACACCCACTCATGACAGCTTCTTAAACAAAACGTCACCAAGACACCACAACAGCCCTTTACAATTTGCTGTTAGTCAATGTCCAGGACATGCCATAGTGGGTAACCAAAAGACTACCTTGGCCACGAAACATAAGAACATATGAAAATATCATTGGCCACTCTGAATCGATAACTCCATTAATCTTGGTAACCTTGGAAACAAAGATTCAGTGTGCTATATTAGAAGTAAAAATAGATTTATGGATTTATCGGAATGCTGAAATGCTACTCCATGTTCAGACAAATTCTGTAGATCATTTCGCAAGTTATTTCCATTGCCAAAACAAAGAACTCCACTGGATTATTTCTAGAAGGAACAATCTCTTTACTTTAAGGTGGTTCACAAAGGCCAAGGGTACCACTGTTACAGTTCACACAGAGATTTCACTTTTTGAAGCAAGTCTCCTGATAGCACCCACCTATCGTGATGTGGTAACATCACGGAATAATCCTGGAGTGTACAAGATCTTTTTTGGCTTTGTTTTATAAAACTAAATTGGAAGATGCACTCCAGGAATGTACCAGATGTGTCCCCAGCTGTTAAGTGGACTTGTCACACAGGACCAGAACAGAACTACTCTGAGATATCTCTTTGAAATATATATAGCATGGATGTGAGATTCTGAGACACTTGAGAGATACAGCTCTGCAGATGTGGAAGGAGGCCCTGCAACTTCCTAAGGCACACAACCAATGGGTGGACAGGGGAGGAAGGGGCAGATTGTCACAGGAAACTACCAGGAAGAGGCAACATCAGGCTTGATCTGACTGGTAAAACACTTCAGAGGAGTTACAAAGGAGACTTCTCATTACCAAATCCCAAACCTGGGAAGAAAAAAAGGCAAGGCCGGCTGAGCAATACCCCAACCACTCCCACCGCTGCAATTACGAGCCCTGAGACGCTCCCCGAGGGCCACCCAGCCAAGGGCCCGGGCAGCGTGGGCCTGACTGGTGCCACAGGCACGCAGCGCCCCGGTCATCGGGCTGCTCCAGACATCCAGCTTAACAAAGAGGACCCACTCCGCTGAACCCAGCTCCCCCCGAGCCAGAGGCAGCACCGCCCGGGCGCAGGCCCCCAAGAGCCCCGTTGCTCCCAGAGACACGGCCGGGCCTCGCCTCCCGTCCCCGCTGTGACGGACTCCCCGGCCCCCGCCGCCAGCCCCGCGTTCC
>VWZK01019650.1:0-21705 GCA_013396935.1 Baryphthengus martii
CCCTTCCAACCTAAACCATTCTATGATATTAATTACCCTCATACTGTTTGAGTGGCAGAGCTGTATGAAACAGCACGGACTCACAGTGCCTAAAACACAGACAGTTTGCAGTTCAAAATCATTAGCGTCTCTTCTAGAAATCATTCTGATTTGCTCAAAGGTGTAAACCCTTTTCTCTTCTCACCAGCCTCTTTCTGGTTATAAGCAGTCTTTTCACAAAGAAGAGCTTTACAGGAAAAAAAAAGAGGAAATAAAATCTACAGTAGTGCATTAATCAAAACAAAAATGAGAGTATTAAACATTAATGCAGAATTAATCCACCATTTTGCACAGCTTAAATATAAGAGGGCGGTTTTATTATGGTTTTGCCTCTTGCCTCTGAGGGTGGTGAGAAACTGGCAGGGGTTGCTCAGAGAAGCTGTGGAGCCTCATCCCTGGGAGTGTTGAAGGCCAGGCTGGAGGAGGCTCTGAGCAACCTGCTCTGGTGGGAGGTGTCCCTGCCCATGGCAGGGGGGTTGGAACTCGATGATCTTTCAGGTCCCTTCCAACCCAAGCCATTCTAGGATTCTATGAATTATCACACTAATTGCTGTTTTGGCAGAGACTTGAGTCACAATACACTGCTGATACCTCATTTTACACACTGTAAATAACACAGGCTAAAACTTTACCATCCATTTTTGTAAATGTCCTAAAAATCAGGAAAATATACCACAAAACATCAATATTTAAGCCACAACGATGTATCTTAAAAAAACAAAAAAAGGTGACTCCTGACCAGGGAAGGCATCTATTTTATCAGGACAGTTCCTGTTAAGAATTATTATTTCTGTTTCAAGCTGTTGTTGAATGGCTTATCCTAACCTTAAAATGAAGAAGTAGATTTTTCCAGGTGCACTAGGCAGGGAAATGTTTTAATAGAGATTCATCAGTATTTCTTCCTCCTTTACGCTGTCTTACACCAAAACTTCCGATGAGGCTTGAAAACAACTAATTGTAACTACCTTATTCTTCTGGTGTCTCATTTTTCCTCATTATTCCCCTCAAACCACATTTTCCTTGCCATTTTCTAGCTCCAGTCTTTCAAAGAACTTCGGTTTGTTCTTGGCTTGAAGCATTATGGAGTCATCTCATTCTGTTAGCTCTGGAGTAGCCTTCCCTTAGGTTTCCACTCAAATTAATGGCTCTCCGAGCGTATTGCCCAATAATTCTAATGCATGTTGAAAGCTGACAGACAAATTCCTGCAGTCTACTCTTAAAAACTACTGACTTTCACTGTTTCCAACACTGCAAGGGGTAAGACTCCAGCAGTGTGTTTTATTACTGAATTTTAAATAGGCAGCTAAGTTATAGTTACATTAAAAATTATACTAAAACTTACATCCAGGAAAAGAAACCAGTAAAAGGGAAAAATTGGACGGATTGTTTCCTGGAGCCAATATAAACGATGGACCAACTGCTCGTTTCCTGCTGTAGTTCTAAACATCTCATTTTCACACAAGTCAGCAGTATTATTCCACGGTCACACTGATGTAACACAAAAATTCTACACCCTCTCGTGAGGCTGCATAAAACCAGTTTCTCTGAAACCTTCTGAAATACTTGGAACAAATTTATTTTTTGCAGAGAAAGGTGACTACTGATATGAGCACCTCAAGTCTGAATAGTGCAAAGAAGGAAAAAAAAGACCTTCCAAACTGGGCTGAATATTTAACTTCTTGACCATTAGGAGGAAAAATTTACTACATAGATGAGGAACTAATGAAATAATCAACCTTTCCACAGTAAAACCATTTGAGAAGCCCTCTGTACCTTTTTTTTTTTCTCTAGAAACGTCAAGCAAGGTTTTTAAATGTTTTTCAAATTACTGTGTGAGCAGAGCCAGTAATCAAAGCGTGCAATCACAGTTCTCATTGAAGACTGAAAAAATCTTTGACCCCAATGCATTGCAACAAATTACACGCTTAACCAAGGTTTCCACTTCTCTTCATTGACTTCACCAGGAACCTACAGCAGCATAACGAATTTAGTTGTATCAGCTCGGTGCCTAAATTTAGGTGGGATGAATATAGCTCAAAAAAATTACACAGCAGTGGTTGACGATGGAAAAAGGCTAAAGACAGTAAATCACAGGCTGATTTGAGGCACCCGCAGCCTTTAACAGGTCCCAATTGGTTCCTACTGTCCCAACAACTTTTTCCTCCCACTAAAAAACCAAAATGGCAAAAAATGACCCAATGGGTTGAGTGGTGCTCTGGGATCCACAGAGTGGGAATGTTTTCCTCTGGTTCTCCTTTTGGAAAACAATAAAAGCAAGTCTCTCTAGAATTCCATACGTACAATACTTCGGTATTTCAAATCCATTCAGTCTATGCTATCGAAGACACCGGTAGTTCATCCAACACTGGGTTACTCTGGCTAAGCTGGTTTTGCTACCAGAGCCAAACTGTCTTGGGTATTTCCAAAACGTGCTACAACCTGACAACACGACTGTCAGCCTCAGTACTGGTGACTTAACGACACAAGGGAATTGTTTAGATTCACAGGAAATGGAAAGATTAAATAAATGCATTTCAAAAATTCTACGTTTAGCTAATCATTTTTCAGTTAAAATTGTAAATACGGAATTTTCAGTTGTTAAATGGAAACAGTACATTAACATGGCCTAGTTCAGAGGAAGAGAGAAAACAAAAAAACAACTCAGATATTCTTTTGGATATGCACATAACATCAGGGAGAACTTTGTTATTTCAGAAGAGACCATTTTGTGGAGATGATTTCTGCAAGGAACATGACTGTTCTAGTAAACAAAGGATACGACTTTAGAGAAATTGTTTAATAGCCAAATAAAACTCTTTAGGTAATATAAGAGAACAGAGGAGCCCCTTGAAAATAACACATTCTAAAGTATAATACAAATAGATGGACTGAAAATTACATTTCTACGCAGGTAGATCGAGGAACACGCTACTGGGAAGCAGCCAAACTTCTGACACACCTTTTTTTTCTTATTTTCTTAAGTTGTTAAATGGAGTTTAAACATATTTTAAACTAAGTATTTGAAAAGGAGAAATTCCCATCAGTTCAGTGGACACTCAGCTTTTTTTTTTTTCTATTGGGCCATAAACTACAACAGCTAGATCTCTAGTTATATTAATCAGATATCGAAAAATAGGGAACTTAGATTTTTCTGCACGATACAGGCTATAGGTCAGTGGACAAGAGCAAAAATGCACTTGTACTATTACTGCCTTAGAAATCAAAACTTGAAGCAAAATAAATTTGAAAAAAAAAAATCACAGATCTAATGGACCTAAGCATCGATACAGTGGCAACTACAATCGTAACACACAAAGGGCCTTGAAAAGAGGTGGTGCACCTCATGAAGACTTAATTCTCACTGCTCCGGTTATACCTGAAGATTAACTCAGGTTAATTTTATTGCCCATTCAGAAGCCCTGTGTGAAACAATTTTTTGATGTACACAGTATTTAGAAGAGGGAGGGCAATTGCTGCATGCAGGTAAATCGGAGTTTGTTTGAAGAACAGCTGAAAGGAAATGTATTTCAAAAATTAAACCCATGAAAAAGAGCTTTAGTTGCATCTTTCTACTGTTATGTTAAATATATAAAGCTATAAAGATGGAGCCTGAAGATGGGCACATTTGAAATATATCTATTATTCTACGTACCATTTCCTCTATTACGATTAGAAAAAATAAACTTCCCTCTTTCCATCCCCAAACTTGACAAAATTTAGAATTCCTGAAGCTCAAATGAAGTGCTGGGTAGCTATAAATAGATGAAGGAAGGCCAAGAAGTAGTAGAATATCATCTACCTTGACTGAAATCATGGTATTTCAATCTGCCTGCACCAGAGTAAAGATATTCCTGCATACACCATATGTCACCCATCATATACATGTATGTTATGCAAACACTGGGGAAATAAAAAAAAAAAAAGGCAAGCAACTCCTAAATTTCTGCTTTAGTTACATCCTTCTGCTCTCAACTTTATTTCTCTGTTATTTTCATCCAGTGCTCTGAACAACACCAAATAAAGTTAAAACACTCATGCGGTTTCAGAAGATGAGAATATAAACTAACATTCTTACCAGTTTTGGCCAACACCACTGTGGAAGTTCAATTATTTTTAACTGGAACACTCTCAGCATTTTACTACCTCATTTTACTGGGTGAAACAAAATGGACAAGACATGTTTTCTAGAAAGCCAGGACCTAGCTGAGACAAATCTTTGGTAATTTTCCAACCAAAATCTGAAGTCTCTCAAGAAATGAATGCTATATAAGTCAATAACAACATCAAGGGAAGTTCTCCTCCCAATCTACTCTGCCCTGGTGAGACCACACCTGGAATACTGGACAGGGAAATACTGGAGAGAGTCAAAGGGAGACTGTGAGGATCGTGAAGGGTCAGGAACATCTCTGCTGTGAGGAAAGGCTGAGAGCCCTGGGGCTGCTTAGTCTGGAGAAGAGAAGCCTGAGAGGGGATCTCATTCATGGTTACAAATCTCTGCAGGGTGGGGGTCAAGTGGAAGGGGCCAGGCTCTTTTCTGGGGTGCCCAGCAGTAGGACAAGGAATAACAGGTATAAGCTGGAACCCAGGAGGTTCCACCTCAATAGGAGGAGAAACTTCTTTGCTGGGAGAGTGACGGAGTCTGGCCCAGGCTGCCCAGAGAGGTGGTGGAGTCTCCTTCTCTAGAGACTTTCCAACCCTCCCTGGATCTGTTCCTGTGTGGCCTGCCCTGGGTGATCCTGCTCTGGCAGGGGGGTTGGACTCGATCTCCAGAGGTCCCTTCCAACCCCGACCATTCTAGCATTCTATGAGATCATGGACATGTACTGTTGATTGCTGTGTACCTTCAAACTTCTCCATAGTCTCCTCTCAATTGTCACAGAGGAAAATTGCTAGGAAGAAAAAAAACAACCAAAAGGCATCTGCTGTACAAAAGGAAGAATATTCAGAAGTGTTGCTGTCACTTGATTGTGAATTCAATGAGAAATTTTAACCGAGCGTAACCCAATACCCTTCGCCAAATCTGACTGCGACGTGATGTTATTACCTCAGAGCGTATACGCTGGAGAGACTACATGTAGTGACAGAAACACTCTCATAGTCACTGCTGGAGATGGAGCTGAGGGGGGAATCACGTAAGCCATCCTGAGAACTGAAAAAACATACGGAAACAAAATGAACTGCTGAAGCCAACAAAGGTAAAAAAAAACCCCACCAAACCAAAAAAACAGAGCACTGTGATAACTCACGACTTGCACAGAAATCAAGGCTAAACTGGCAGTTGGAATTTTGTTCTTCAGAAAGGGATACAAACCTATTCTGTTTTCTTCCCAAAAAGGACAGGACAATTTGGCAAAGACAGTGGGCACACATTGTATAAAAATCTTCAGTTTAAATTCACGTCATACAGTGAAAACATTGAGGAAAGGACCGAGGATCTTACATTTTGATGGGGTATGGAGGTCCTAGCACGCCCATGCTGCTAAGGGTGCTTTAATGCTATAACAAAAACACAACACAACTGAAAAGTTCATAAAGTCACTGCATGTTTCAGGCCAAGACACCCTAAATATTAAGCTTCAAGTGAAATATCGTCACAAGTTTGATCTAAAGTCCCTCCCGACGAGGAAGAAAAAGTTAGTGAGAAAGCAGAAAGCTGAGGCTTCAGTGGAGATGNGCATCGATACAGTGGCAACTACAATCGTAACACACAAAGGGCCTTGAAAAGAGGTGGTGCACCTCATGAAGACTTAATTCTCATTGCTCCGGTTATACCTGAAGATTAACTCAGGTTAATTTTATTGCCCATTCAGAAGCCCTGTGTGAAACAATTTTTTGATGTACACAGTATTTAGAAGAGGGAGGGCAACTGCTGCATGCAGGTAAATCGGAGTTTGTTTGAAGAACAGCTGAAAGGAAATGTATTTCAAAAATTAAACCCATGAAAAAGAGCTTTAGTTGCATCTTTCTACTGTTATGTTAAATATATAAAGCTATAAAGATGGAGCCTGAAGATGGGCACATTTGAAATATATCTATTATTCTACGTACCATTTCCTCTATTACGATTAGAAAAAATAAACTTCCCTCTTTCCATCCCCAAACTTGACAAAATTTAGAATTCCTGAAGCTCAAATGAAGTGCTGGGTAGCTATAAATAGATGAAGGAAGGCCAAGAAGTAGTAGAATATCATCTACCTTGACTGAAATCATGGTATTTCAATCTGCCTGCACCAGAGTAAAGATATTCCTGCATACACCATATGTCACCCATCATATACATGTATGTTATGCAAACACTGGGGAAATAAAAAAAAAAAGGCAAGCAACTCCTAAATTTCTGCTTTAGTTACATCCTTCTGCTCTCAACTTTATTTCTCTGTTATTTTCATCCAGTGCTCTGAACAACACCAAATAAAGTTAAAACACTCATGCGGTTTCAGAAGATGAGAATATAAACTAACATTCTTACCAGTTTTGGCCAACACCACTGTGGAAGTTCAATTATTTTTAACTGGAACACTCTCAGCATTTTACTACCTCATTTTACTGGGTGAAACAAAATGGACAAGACATGTTTTCTAGAAAGCCAGGACCTAGCTGAGACAAATCTTTGGTAATTTTCCAACCAAAATCTGAAGTCTCTCAAGAAATGAATGCTATATAAGTCAATAACAACATCAAGGGAAGTTCTCCTCCCAATCTACTCTGCCCTGGTGAGACCACACCTGGAATACTGGACAGGGAAATACTGGAGAGAGTCAAAGGGAGACTGTGAGGATCGTGAAGGGTCAGGAACATCTCTGCTGTGAGGAAAGGCTGAGAGCCCTGGGGCTGCTTAGTCTGGAGAAGAGAAGCCTGAGAGGGGATCTCATTCATGGTTACAGATCTCTGCAGGGTGGGGGTCAAGTGGAAGGGGCCAGGCTCTTTTCTGGGGTGCCCAGCAGTAGGACAAGGAATAACAGGTATAAGCTGGAACCCAGGAGGTTCCACCTCAATAGGAGGAGAAACTTCTTTGCTGGGAGAGTGACGGAGTCTGGCCCAGGCTGCCCAGAGAGGTGGTGGAGTCTCCTTCTCTAGAGACTTTCCAACCCTCCCTGGATCTGTTCCTGTGTGGCCTGCCCTGGGTGATCCTGCTCTGGCAGGGGGGTTGGACTCGATCTCCAGAGGTCCCTTCCAACCCCGACCATTCTAGCATTCTATGAGATCATGGACATGTACTGTTGATTGCTGTGTACCTTCAAACTTCTCCATAGTCTCCTCTCAATTGTCACAGAGGAAAATTGCTAGGAAGAAAAAAAACAACCAAAAGGCATCTGCTGTACAAAAGGAAGAATATTCAGAAGTGTTGCTGTCACTTGATTGTGAATTCAATGAGAAATTTTAACCGAGCGTAACCCAATACCCTTCGCCAAATCTGACTGCGACGTGATGTTATTACCTCAGAGCGTATACGCTGGAGAGACTACATGTAGTGACAGAAACACTCTCATAGTCACTGCTGGAGATGGAGCTGAGGGGGGAATCACGTAAGCCATCCTGAGAACTGAAAAAACATACGGAAACAAAATGAACTGCTGAAGCCAACAAAGGTAAAAAAAAACCCCACCAAACCAAAAAAACAGAGCACTGTGATAACTCACGACTTGCACAGAAATCAAGGCTAAACTGGCAGTTGGAATTTTGTTCTTCAGAAAGGGATACAAACCTATTCTGTTTTCTTCCCAAAAAGGACAGGACAATTTGTCAAAGACAATCTTCAGTTTAAATTCACGTCATACAGTGAAAACATTGAGGAAAGGACCGAGGATCTTACATTTTGATGGGGTATGGAGGTCCTAGCACGCCCATGCTGCTAAGGGTGCTTTAATGCTATAACAAAAACACAACACAACTGAAAAGTTCATAAAGTCACTGCATGTTTCAGGCCAAGACACCCTAAATATTAAGCTTCAAGTGAAATATCGTCACAAGTTTGATCTAAAGTCCCTCCCGACGAGGAAGAAAAAGTTAGTGAGAAAGCAGAAAGCTGAGGCTTCAGTGGAGATGAAAATACTACACCTTCCCCCAGATTGGCTCAGATTTGCTCCAATCTTGCGCTATAAACTGAGAGATAAGAAGGAAGGAGCAGTCTCATGGCAAAACACTGACGCTTCATTAGAGGAAATCTGCTAAGTAAAAGGCTATGAATAATTTAAATGAATGGGACACAACTTGTCTCTGGCAATCCCTGGCCTACTGAAAAGCCTTTAAATAACACAGTGGTTTAGATCTTACATCCTATTGTTACATCATTCTACGCTGACCAACCTAACTAGGATGAGGAGAGGAAAAATAGTTTCATAAGCACTACATAACTGTCTTGAAAAGCTAATTTTTGTTTTGGTTTTTTTCAGTATCAATTTGCTCAGCTACTTCAAATTCCCCAAACTGCATTAAATTATAGGAGATAAGAAAATATGTGATCTTGAGCTGAGGTATCAAAGCTATATTGGCTCTAGGCAATGCAGAAGAATCACTCGAGCCTGCTGAAGTCAAATGTTCAGTCAACAGAAATCCTTGGACAATGCAGCGAGAGACCTAAGAAATATCTTTTGTTAGAAGAGACATAATTATAGAAGTCAGGATTATTTTCCCTTACTTCTCCACAATCACTCACATTTTTTTTTATGCTCTTTTGATTTGTAGACGTACGCGGGGTACATATTCAACCCAAGCTCCATTCCCAGTTCTTTTCTTCCATAAAATTTACTATTGTAGCTCTTTTTGCAGCTGGAAGGCTGGAAGAATGCTTAAGGGGAATTCTTCAAAGGAGGGGAAGGGAAGGTATGTGCTCTAATCTCCCCGAGAAATAACAGGATTTGTTTGCATACCTCCCACTAATCACTTGGAAAATGTACCCCTTCACGTTCCTCATTTCTGCTTGCCAACTTGAAAATAAATCCCAAGCGTGCTACGCTGGAGTTGAAAGGAGAGCCGTCACAACTGGAAAATAATTTTATCAGACTTGAACAAAAATCTATTTAACTTTCATTCGTTTTATGTAATTTCCCTTGCTAATTCTGCTCATTATGAAGAGATAGCTGCGTTTAAACAAAGGCTTACTCTTTTATAGCTCATCACCTTTACCCATCCAATCTCACAATATGGTCATGCTACTAAAATGTACTTTTACTAGCTGGTTTATGGCAGCTAAATGATATTACAAAGCCATTAGCATGTGATTTCACAGCACGATTGAGCGGGAGAAGCGGTCTTGCAAAGACGAAACGTATCGCTCAGAATAAAGCAACCTTTGAGCAGCAGAACTACGCAGCAACTGGCAAACTCGGTACCTTCTTTTATTCTCTCTCACCTCCTGCCCTTTCCAGATTTTTCCAGTGTAACAAATCCTGCCAGCTGATTTGGGTAGTAACGCTTTTTTTTTTTAAATTTCTGAAAGATGTCAGCTTTGCTCTCCTTCGGTGCTTTCTGTGAAGCTCTGCCTGATATATTTGAAATCCAGTCAAAATAGCTCAATATTACCAATATAATCTCGATATTACCAATAGGACATGAAAAAAATAATTATGAAAACATTTACGAAATTAAATTCAATTTTATTAGATGCTGGTTTTCTAGAATTTTTGCTGGGTTTGTTTAAAAAATTTGAGGTTTTCAGCTCTTACGCACAACCCAAAGGGCTAACACTTCTAAGAACTCAAAGTTCTTAATTTTGAGGGAGCTAAACATTCTAGGCTAAAATACAAACCAAACAAACCACCACTCCAAGTACAATCTCTCTATTAAGAGCAGATATTATTTATTGTCAACATTGTCCCAAATCACAAAAATCACTTTCTACCAAGGGGTGATGGTTTCAAGCTGGAAGAGGGTAGGTTTAGACTGGATGTCAGGAAGAAAGTCTTCACAGTAAGGTTGGTGAGACCCCGGCACAGGTTGCCCGGGGAGGTTGTGAATGTCCCCTCCCTGGAGGTGTTCAAGGTTGGATGGGGCCTTGAGCAACCTGGTCTAGTGGGAGGTGGCCCTGCCCATGGAAGGGGGGTTGGAAGGAGACGATCTTGAAGGTCCTTTCCAACCTTAACCATTCTATGAATCTCGGGCTAAGTTTGTGGAGTGGCCAGTCCAAGCCAGAAGGTGCCTTTACTTAATGATAAGTAAACCTGAGGAGTAACCTCTGAACCTCAGGGCACACAACCAACTGACATCAGCAACAAACTCAGGGCTACACTGATGGGTGTTCTCTGAGCAGCTGCCACACTTCACCTCACATCTCTTCTCCATGCTACTCTTCCTTTCATGTCAATCCTCTCTCAGTTACTATCCACGTAACTTCTCATCAGCTCCACTCTCTCCTCTCTTTTTAAACCTTCACACTGTCTGCCATCCTAAACTGCTTCAGAAATCCCTTGGTTTTCCACTGCTCCATCTTTGGCTTGGTGCACAAAGCTGGCCGAGCTGAGCCATCCGCTGGTTTCAGGGCGAGATATCCATCTGGTCGCTCAGCATTTGGCAGCATAACCTGCTTGGACACACTTGACACAAACCATGCTCACAGATCTTAGTTTGTTGTAATAAGGGATGCATAGTTTAGACAATTATGATGTGTGAACATTTTTTCTCAAGCCCAGGTACCAATACAGACTTAATTTTTGGACCAGAAATAATATTTATTATTTACAATGTTTATTTCTGGTTCATATTCAAGCTGTAACTCTTGAGATAGGAAAATCTGTGTTGATTCTGTACCAAGAAATGGGAAGCCAATAATGATAACTGGTTTATACCCTCCCAGTGTTATGCTAAATAGTTGTTTTTTTTTAAAAAATAGAATAAAATAAAATAAAAGACTCTTGATATAACCAGTGCATTCCTTCTCAGTACACACAGACTCAGGATGGGTCTTCCTAGAATTTTCTTCTCATTAGCGTCTGCCTGAAGATTCACTCAGCTTTTCTAAGATGCTCGTAGATCCTGAGGTGAATTGACCTGCTTTTCCCAACTCCGAATTCCTGTTCTCAGCGGACAGCAGCTCAGTAAGCATGTTCATTAGCATATTATAAGAGGAGGATGCTCACACAGATGTATTCTGTAGCTGATGACAACTAATTCTTTCTTCCCACACCGGCCCACGGGCGACCTGATCTTCCCCACATCTCATGCTTATTTGAAATGACTGCTGTGTTGGATGGGGATTCTTTTGAAGTGACTGCTGTATTGGATTGGGATTCACAGGGCTGTTTAAACTCCGTAAAAGTGGCAAAAGTTTGTTTCATTTGTGAGGTCTTAAATGCTTAGAGTGCTATTTAAAAAAAACCCAAACAACCCAACATTCTAGCATGCGATAAAACCACCGTTTCACGCTCATCAAAACAGAATTCTTAAACGCTTCTGATAAAAATATAGAATAAAGATTTGAGGTAACAGAGCAAAGTGACCTGGGGTGATGTGGCTGCCTCTTTTCATGCAATACTGGCGGAGTGAACTAAGAAACCATTTATTTAAAGCTGTTGGCCATTTTTTTTGGTAATTATTCTAAGTAAAAAACAAACTGAAGGCCACCTTCATCCTGGTTGGTGTATGTTCTTTTCTACCAGAATGTGCTTCCAGGCTCTTTAATTAAACCTGGGGCTGTTTCAGGGGATGGTTTCTCCATGAATGTTATTACCTGAGTGACAATTACCTTCCACGTTACATTAGTTAATTGGCACAGATTCTCTCTTCTCTATCTTGCCACAGGAGAACTAACTCTAAAACCTCGTGTCAGCGACAGCAAATCCACTCAAATAAGTGGCTTTCAAAACTCGACCAACTCTATTTATTTCAGGAATCTCTATGTTGAGAGTAAGGACAGCTCGTTGTTGCTGCATTTGATATATGGTCTTAGCAAAAGGGAAGTTGGTACAAAACGTTGACGCTTTTAAATTGCAAGCTAAGGCTTCAGAACAGCAGCCTCACTACCCAGCATCACCCAAAAACAGTGTTCAACAGCCAAGGTTAGACATTCCCACTTTTAATGTGGGATTTATATTGTTAAAAAGAAGCAGAAGGGGAGCAGGGATTGAAAAAAATTGATTTATGCCAAATTGGAATTTGGGCAGTTGTACAAAAAAAAAAAAAAAAAAGAGAATAACCAGAAGAACAGGAATTTCAATCAGCAGCCAGCTAAAGGACAGTTTAAGGGAAGTTTTGCAGTCAAAAGGATGAAAGTTCCCAATCAACTACTACTTTCCTCTTGCTGATAAGTCTTTTTTCACTCCTGAATAGGTAGTTAAAAGACTAATCAGGACAAGACACTAAGCAGACGTGGTTTTGTTAATTAGAACATGCACAGCTCTCCATTAATTTTTATGGGAAAGGCAACTTCGTCATGTAAAGACACACAATTTTCTGAAGTCTTACTGCAACAGAAATATTTTAGGGAAAACATAAATTCAAGACATTTAATCAGGATAATTTGCACTGCAATATCCATTAAACTCACTTTGATACTGGAGCACTGTAGAATCAAGTGCTATAAAATAAAAAACAAACTAGAGAGATAACTCGTCTGGGTTTATTTTGGGGTTTTAAAATATAAATGCTAGCCATTCCCAAAATATAAATGCTTCTTTTCCATGTATTTCTAAAAAGGGAATAACTTCTCTCAAAGTCGATATACTGAAAATGTGCACACGTGTCACATGTCGCTGGGGAGCGAAGAAAATAAAACACAGGCAGGAAAAACAAAATTAGAAACCAACTGTAGAAAACAGGTGCTCACCTTTTTACAAGACCATTCTAATACCCTGAGGATATACAATTGAAAATAGATTACTAGATAGGCTGTTGTAAAATATACAAGCTTTAGACTACGGAATTGCAACACTGAGAAATTGGACAATGTGAATACTGAGCTGGAGAGGCGTAAATTATTCATCTTCTAGAATTGCAACACAGATCAGCGACCAGCAAGCCAAGCTTTTCCAAGGATGCCTCATTCCTCCTCCTTACACTGCAAAAGCATATGGCAAAATATTCTGGTTTGGTTTTTTTAAGCCCCCACAACTAAATGCGAACAGAGCCGGCAGCTCTCAGCCGATGGACACAGCTAGAGCTTCCAGAAAGTGGGAAGGGAAGTTCTCACCACCAATTTCAGCTCCTTTTGCCAAATCTCAGGTGCACTGTCACCAACAGCACGCTCACCAAATACATCAAGGAAAACGGAAAAAAAGAGTATAATTTAAGTTGGACATAAACCTATACTGGAAAGGGGAGAAACCGCATTTAAGAATCCTTTTTTATATCAGAACAATTCTAAGGATAGTTTGCAGATCAACAACCACTCTAAGGACAGTTTGCAGATCAACAACCATGCAACAGAACCAGGTATTTAAGACTAAAACACGAAAACACTCTCACTGTGTGCCAAGAGCAAACAAAATGCCCAACTTGATAGAACACCTAGAAAAATGAGCAGTTTCACAAGGACTCTTCGACTCTGGAATGAACCAAAAGTCAAGTATTTCCAAACCACCAAAATAAACATAATCTTTGCTGTTTGTAGTTTTCTTTCCCCTTGGAAAAAGCAGGCAGGATATTATGACAGAATGAGTGTTTTTAATATCTGTAGAGCTTGCTTCCAGTTGAAAAAGAAGGACTTCTAGGTACAGACCTCAAGCTTCGTTTTCATCTTAAGCCCTGTTTTACCCCAAACCACTAAATGCTGCGTTGTCCGTTTTCCCACCTTCTATACTATTCTTACCTTATTCCCTCCCTCTTAGTTTGCTTTGTTACATGAGCGCCTTTCACTTATGTTGTCCCTTCAGCAGATCAGCCACTGAATACATCTTTGTTAGAGCTTTTTTCATATTTGCATCTGATCAATGCTGCTGTCCAAGACTCTCGGTGCCCTTGGTGATTTGTCTTTGAGATACTTGCAATAAAATAATGGAGAAAGACATAAAACCTCAGCTATGACTTAAAACTCAAGGTAGTTAAAGACATGTCCATACCCAAATCTTCGGCAGGAGAGTATTTAATCTGTATTTTAAACTCCACTGAACCTTGAGGTTAGAGAGAGAAGCCTGAAATACCAGGTATTTCAGATTTAAGGATTAATCACAATAAACCCGACTGAATCATTGAAATGGCATCTCCAATACCATATTGCGCAGCATAAGAACTGATTTACTAAAAGAAAGTTTGTATCTCCACGTAGACATTTGACAGCTGCTTGATTCTGACAAGGGAAAGAAAATTTTCTTGTCCTAGTCGGTGATTTACAGAAACCAGAAAGTAAATACATTTATCAACGTGATGAATGAGCATAGCCTGCTGCTATTCCAGGTCCATCAGACTGCTCATTGTTCTAGGTAATGGGCCCATCTTTCTGAAAACCATCTACTGTCTCCACATTTCCCCTACGGTTAAATTGGCATTTGCAAACAGGGAGCAGTCATAGAAGCCTAATGTGATCTTTTTTTATTTAAAAATATCCTTGAAAAGCAGCGATTAGTCACCGCCCAGGCAGCGTGAGTAAGAAAGGGTCCGCAAAGTCCTGTTTTGTAACCGAATTATCTTTTCCCCAATAACATGACTAGTGATTCAGAGGCAAGAGCCAAATCTATCTATAGATACATAAATGAGAAAACTAAGGATCTACAGACAGATAATTTGTTTAATCAAATCCTCAGCAGATCCCCAGCATCTCCATCTCTCACTGAATATACCGAAGCAATTAGTATTAGAATGTTTCCAAGGAAAGGAGCAACAACCTAGCAACAAAATGCCTCCATCCCTACCTGTCCACTTCTGCAAAGATGAGATATTTGCCAATTAATAACAGCCGTCCTGTAGCTTCAGTATTGAATAGAGAGAATTAAACATAATCAATAAAATAACTGTGGAAGAGGCTATGGGGAACACAGAAAAAAATTCACTAACTTCTTGGGTGAATATTTTTGAATATTTTGTGAAGAGCTTTAGGAGAACTCAAGAATGAATCAGATGAATTATTAACCTCTCATTTAAAACTTCCCTGATGCCTGGAGTTTAGAGGTGGCAATCTCACAAAATAAAAAGGACTCCAAGGGGATTCAAACAACTCTAGTTCTTTGAGCCTGATGTTCATACCAAGCAACTTAACAGGCTATATCAAAAGCTAAAATAGGCAGATAATAACGAGAAGATCTGCCTGGGAAGAAGGAACATGGCTTTTGCAGAAGGAACCTCTTGGGAGCTTTGTGAAGGGGTCAAGAACCTTGTGAAGAACAGTGATTCAGCTGGCAGCCTCTGCATTTCCAAATAGACTCTGTCAAAACAGCTCACTAAACACTTTTAAGAAAACTAAGGAGCTAAAGCGTAAGAGCAAGGGGCCCCAAATGGATAAATAATTCTTAACCATGAATAGGAAGCTGTTAAAAGATTATTTCTCAGAAGAGTGGGATGGCACCGCTGAAATTCTTCAGAACCCTGAGGGGTTTGTTTTCACATACAACCTGCAAAAACAGGGAGAGTAACGAGGCCTGAAAGGCTGCTACCTGCGCAAAATTATTCAGGGTAATAACAGCAAGAGCAGACTGAAGAACTGCACAGTCTGAATATCAGGTAATAAAATGGCAAGATGAGATTCAACTGGTAAACACAGGGAGAACAATTTTAGCATCAGCTAGAGAGTGACAGCCTCTGAGCTCACAAGAAGGATATCCTAGGGGTTTTGGCCGACGACTTCCAAAAATCATCAGCCCACCACCTGGCAAAATATCCAAAGGCAAATATTGGGAGCCATAGGAAAAACAACAGAAAATAATTACAGCACTGTGCAAGTCCTATCTTGACCAAGTGTAGCTCTGATTCACCTCCCACGAGGAAGAAATAGTGTAATAGAATAAGGTTTAGAGGAAGACACAAGAAACGACCGAAGCTACGGAGAACTTCTGATTGAGTAGGTTGTGACTTTTCCAACCTGAACAAGTAACCACCTGGGAGAGGTGTGAATGAGGTCTACAAACCCAAAGCTGGCGTGAAGAGGCCAGGCAGGAACTAGGAGCTGTTCAATGACGCAGCTAAGAGCCAGGTCCAGAGCAAACAAAGGGACACAGAGGAACACAGACCTACAGGACACTCCGTTAAAAGGACAATTCTCATGCAGAGCTTTTACACAATATTAATGGAGGCTGGAGAAGTACGTGGAAAAGAGGTTATTACATCCACGAACCATGGGAAGCCGAACAAGAATTACATTTTGCAGACTTGTTCTGACAAATTTCACTTAATATCCTAGCCAAGGCAAAAATTAGTAGACAATCTGTTTGAGTTTTGTAAATGCTATATGATTTATCAGGACCACTGATTAAACACAGGGTCATTACTTTGAAGCAATATAACACCTGAAGTGTTGTAAAGGCATAAAATGTCAAAGGGATTTATGAACTACTTCTTAAAATGAAGTCCATTCAGAAACCCTCTCGTAAGGCCTTGAATATAATCACACTAGCAAAGCCTAAGATTGCAACCACTCAGAAAAACGAGAAAGATAAAATTTAACCTCCTCAAAAGCTGAGCTTTGTGCCTACTAAGCTGCCTTTTACCTTTGAGAAGAATTAACTCCAGCGCAACGAACTCTTGATTGTACCAGTAGAATATTTCCTAATTCAATTTGTATTTTATTAAACAAATATTTATTTCTGCAGCCTTTACGCTATGGCGATGCTTCATGCTTCAAACTACTCTTGCTGTGTTATCCTCAACTCTACACAAATATAATAAACGGAGTGATCCCGCGTCACACACATGATCTCCACAGGACAGACACAGTAAGGCACAACGGAAGAAAGAAATCACAGAAATACAAAACCCAAAAATGCCTATTTAATTTCTTCCCTCTGCTTTATAATATTACTACTTTAGGGAGATAGAAGACATTGACTCATTACCAAACAGGTTATCCCCGAAACAGTAAAGCAAAATGAAATTGGGTTTCCTACTGATGCGTGTAAGATGACTAAGGTCTAACAGAAGTCGAGCTGATGCACTCCATTTTCCTTAACTATTATTATGGTCTCTCCTTCTTCTTTAGCTCCTTATTGTAATTAAATATGCAGAACCTTATTCCATGACCTCTACTGAAATGATTTAAAAGCTGCTTCTGCACTCCCTTCGGCTCCTTCAGCCCAGGCATTCACAAATACACTCGTGATCGCGTTGCCTGCAGGCACATCAACCCCGGTCTCTCAAGGGAACCTAAGATAAGATGGGTTTAGATCACAACTTAATCCTGTGCACTGATGCAGAAGTTAACTTTTTAGTATCTGCCAGACTTTTCCTGCAAAACAGCAGAGCACAGCACAGGTAACAACCCAGGTAACGTTTAGTAGCAATGTACTCTTTGTTATGTTAAGCTGGTTAGATTAGTGTACTTGATTTCAATGATATAGGGATATTATATGATTAAAATTCAGGTCTTCTCCAAATGTTTTCCAAAAAAAGCAAGGGCATCCATCTACTTGCATTGAAAACATGTATTTTGAAAAATTCCTTGATCGTGCACCACACTATTTTCTTTAAAATCAAAGTTATACACCCACTAACAAAGTACAAGGATCCAGGAATTTACTCCCATGTAAATTCCCACCAAAACATCACGCTGCTCTTACCTTGAACTAGATCTTGACTTGACATCCTCCTTGGCGGTCCTTTCACTACCAGCATCTTCACTGTTGTCCATTTTTTTCTCACAGAGTTGTTTCCTCTTCTCCCACTTCTGCTGATTTGAGATGCTTTCTGCTTCTCCTTGGGAGTCACTTTCTGCTCCTACCTGTGAACCTGAGGAATGTGCCAGGCACTTAGAGGAGGTTGGCAGCTTTTGCTCTTCTCTGCCCAAGTCTCTTTCCGCTAACAAAGCGGAAGTTTCCGGTTTTAACGTTTCCTGCGCTGGGACCGAATTCTCCACGTTATCTACATGGTCCATTTCCTTAGACTTTACTAACGTGTGTGAAGCATTTACAACACCTCCTGCAGAATGTTTAGTCTTTAAACCTTCAACACTGTCCTCCCTGCTGTCTTCACAGCTGCCGCAACACACACAGGAATTAATTAGGCAGTTTGTGGCGGCTATACTGAGTTGATGGGATTCATCCTCCTCACCGGCTAACGGATGAGCAGATCCAGGAACACAACTAATAGCTGCTTCTGGAGATGTTACTGGGGATTCCGAGCTAGAGGGAGATTTAGGATTGAATATTACAGTAGCAGATATTTTCATTCCCCCTGTCCTGTGAGCTATCACTTCTGCCGTTTCCGCGTCATCAGCGTAGGCATCCCAGCCATTGAGGTATAACTGCGAGTCCGGACCTTCTAGACAGCTGCAGGAATTCTGAACTGAAATGCCAGACATCTGTTTGCTATCCTCGATATTGTTATTATTGCTTAAGTCGCTGTCAGCATCTTTTAAAAGCAAAGTTTCCTCTGTCTGATGGCCATTCTCGTAGAGCAAAGCATCTCTATATTGCAGGTTCTGCTTGGAATCGTGGCAAGGGTTATTCACCCAAGCAAAAGTATCACTTACTGGATCCAACCCAGCAAGAGCTTCTCCTGCTCCATCCAGGTCATCCATAAAAAACACTCTGTCCTCTTCGTCGGTTAAATTGTCAAGGTGGTGTCTTGTCGGTGAAGCTTCGGTGCTAGAACTATTTCTTAGGCTAGGTCTGTGTGCTGGGGACTGGCAGATGCTTGGAGGGGAAAGCAGAGAAGACATTTCATCTCCAACTCTGTGGACCATCCTATTGAGCTGTTCCAGCTCCTGCTCATCATACTGCATAGAACAAGCCAGCTCTGCCTCTGTGTTCTCAGCTTTTGCTGAAAGCTCCTTAGCAGGCAAAGTCCCAGTTATGCCTGGTGCAATGACAGACGGTACTTCAGGATCCGCTCGGACAGGAAAATCCACATCCTGAGAGATGCAGAGGTTACGTTCCAGTGTGTGCAGCTCGTCCTCAGTTAACGTCTGAAGCAGATCCCTGAAAATGAACAAACACACACGTCCCTTTGCATTTACAAACGTAGAAGACAATGATGTTATAGATCTTAAAAAAGCTTTTACTGTCAGTGCAGAAATCCAGAACTCTGGGGGAACAGAGGACTTGCAGCTGTGTAACAAGGTGCATTTGACATTCATGTTCAGAGCATGTGATGTCTGATTTCGAGATTACTCGTGCAAATACAGGATACAAAAGTCTTTCCATCCTTGCAATGAAGCCCCCAAATAAGTCAAAACGAACCCCCAAATAAATATGCAAATACAGGATACAAAATTCTTTCCATCCTTGCAACGAAGCCCCCAAATAAGTCAAAACGAACCCCAAAATGAAACGTCTCCATCTACTTATAGTGAAAGCATGACTCAGTTAGATCTATTTGTCATTTTAATTTTTTAATTCACAAATTTGGTTTTGATTAGGAAATCAATTTCCCATCCTTCATATTAGATTTGAAAATTAAGCACATAAATGAAACAGTGAAGGGTTTAAGCTTGTCCCTCATCTATGCAGAGATATTAAAAACAAGGTATTTCTGGGTCAGGCCAAAGGCCATCAAGAAGTGAAGCCTGTCTCCAACAGCAGATTTTAAGGAAGAGCGTAGGAGCAGGACAAGCACACATGGATCTCTGCTGAGCATGTCCTACTGGCTTCCAGCAGCCTGTAGCTCAGGGATTTCCGAGCCAAGGTGGTATCCGTGTGCTCAGCAATCCTCAGGGAACTTCTACTTGCATGGATGAAAATGTGCGTGTCAGGAACCAACCAGTGGTCAACTGCTTAAACACCACCTTTGGTTCTCCATGCACCACAGTCATAGCTCAAAACACAAGATAATTACCAACTTCTACAAATACAAACGATGCCAGCAACATTTAAAGGAATTTCTTTCTATCCAAGCTCATTGGCGTAACCGGGAATGAAGTGGGCGCAGGGAAAATCTAGGATGGAATGTTACGACTTTCAACATCTCATCTGGGGTTTTATTCCATCTCCAGAACATTGCCTGGCAGCACCCTGCTTTCCTGAATGCCTGCGTGCCCAGAGCTGCTCTGCTTCTTTTCTGAAGACACAGGGAGCCCGGCTTCTCAGACCCATCTGATAGAGATTTCACACATTTGCTGTAATTAAGTGCTGGAAACACAATTTTACTTTACGCTGTCTGCCTCCATTGACTTGAGTAAAGAACATTTTTTTGTTCTGCCAATAACACCACCTCAAAGTTTAAGAACAATTGCGGGCAGTTTTGAGGATGAGTAAATAAAGCTTGATGACAAAAAAAAAAAGGAAGAAAAATCAATTAAATCAGCTGATAGTCCTTGTGTCCTTTTAGGTGAGTCAGATGCATGCTGCCTTGCAAGAGTTGTTATTCGTAACCATTATAACTGCTAGTCCACCAGCCCTGCTAGTTCAGTAGGGAAAAAAATCTTGCTTCAAATTCAAGGGAAGTTTGCTCGTTTTCCTAATTCAAACACAAGACATTTTGCCATTAACAAACCCAACTTGTTCTAAAAGACGTTTGGACAATTATCTTCACTTCTGCATAAAGCCTTCCTAGACTCACCGGGCTGTTTTAAAATTCAGTTTTCTCTCAAGGTGACCAATCTTTGATCAACAGTTATCTTTTTGATACAGGTTATACAAGATTCACTCCCGGCATAAGGAACATGACATGTTTTAAAATGCCTATGTAGATAGTGAGGAAAAAAAATTAACGTCAACCAGTACAAAGAAAGAAATGTTAAATCTCACTCCTGAAAGTTTATAACTAAACATCAGGCACCATTATTAAACCATAAGGTTTAATTAAGCTGTAGCTAATTCCATGGCTCATATCCTTTCTGCTGAAGCATCTGTAGCTCGTCACTGGATCCAGGCAAGTGGAAAAAAAAAAAAAGAATTTCTGCTTTCATTATTCAGAAGCCATAGGCAGAGAGAGCTTCTGCAATCTGCAGTGCACTTCCTTCTCACAGAGCCTTTAGAAAACGCTGAATTTAAAAAAAGGTGCATGTTGAAGTTTCATAAGGCTTTCAGTCTTTTTGGCACGGTATCACAGGAAGGCAGTCCAGCCTTGAAAAGATGAGGAACATTTTTCTTCCAAGTAGCTATAGCCACTGACAGAAAAAAGGCAAGTTCTTAACAGGTATTCTGCGTGTTAGAAGCAGTAGTATAAATTTACTGCATTGCAAAACAAATAAACATATTTTACTGCCACTACCCGGGGTGCAGAAATTACTTCTTCAAAGACCTGAGGCCAGACGTCCAAAAAAAGAACAAATTTGCCTAAACAGAAGACAGGGTCACAAAATTCCAAGAGAATCAATTTCACACATTCTCCAAGTCTCCTTCATTGACTTTGCTCCTACTCTGAGGAGAATTTTAAATTGTTTATTTTCAGTGAAGAACACTGTTGTTAAGCCTGTGCTTCAGTTCACGCTCTGAATGGAGCATCAGCAGCTGTCTTGAAGGAGCTGCCACCATAAGAACATGATGCAGGTATAGGAACGGAATTTGCATCCTCCTGCTTCCACAGAGCTGAGCTGAGCACACCAAAGTCTGCAGATACCCCAAACAATGAAAAAACAACACTGAGAGATAACAAATATCCCTGGTACTTCTTTACTGTAAAAGTTTTTTTGAAATCAGCTCCCTCTCAGGT
>VWZK01019652.1:0-27267 GCA_013396935.1 Baryphthengus martii
TCGAGCAGATCAACACTCCCACCTCATTCTGTGTTGGCTGATTGTAAAGAGTGAGATTTTCTGAGTTCCCGCTTGGTTAGGGGAGGAAAAAAACAACACACTTGTCTTAAAATCTTTCATTTCAAAAGAGTTTTGCTTCCTTGGTCCGTCGCTGCCTCAGCAGCGGGACTTTAATCTGCCCAGCGATGACATCCTAATCAAAGTAAATGATGCTAAAGCTCGACGTGCATTTCAATATTATTTTTAAGCTTCCTAAATCTTTCGAGGCTCTGCTGCTGAATAGGGATTAGCACAATCTCATTATCCGCATCCGCACGGGAGCGCTCGCTCTGGGCTCTTCCTACGGTTTGTGGAGAGACGGCACCATCTCCGAGCAACGTCCAACCAGCCTCGGCGCCTGGCGTCCCTCCCTGGAGGTGCCTGCAGCTTTTGGGGACCACAGAGGGGATGGATATGGGATAGGAGAGCAAGGCCCTGGCTGGTGTTTCCACGGCGAACTCGTCGGTTCCGCTTCGCCGCCGAAAGCGAGCCGCAGCCCCGGGGGTGACCAGAAGGCCGCCCCGTCCCGGTGCCGCGCGCGTTCTCGGCGAGTGAACGCGTCTCGCGCACCTCGAGCGGGAGCTCGACGTCGTCTCTGTGGGCGGGCCGGAATCGTTCCGTGGAGCACTCGGGAAGGAGTTGCCTTCCGAGGCGGATTTCTCGTGCGCAGCGGGGAATGTTTGGAGGGCGGCGAGGAGCTCCTGCCGGGGCCGCGAGATATCGGGATTTGAGGGCATTTGGACAACAAAAAGAGATGCTGAGGTGTTTCCAGACCTTCTTTCAGCATCTGCGTCTGTCTTTTCCTAATGGCCCAAATACAGCCTGTCTGTAATTCCCCAAGTTGGGAAAGTCCTGCTAGGCTTGGTAACCACGCAGCAGCCCCAGGCACCGCGGCTGGGCTTTCAGTGGGTCCTGCTGGTCTCAGTCATTGG
Source organism: Baryphthengus martii (assembly GCA_013396935.1). Taxonomy (NCBI): domain Eukaryota; kingdom Metazoa; phylum Chordata; class Aves; order Coraciiformes; family Momotidae; genus Baryphthengus; species Baryphthengus martii. The sequence goes on from VWZK01019652.1 coordinate 972, forward strand.
GTGGAGCGTCAAATAAACATGATGCTCTTTGAGGATCGGTGGGTGCAGTTAGGAAAGTGGGAACAGGGTGAGCTCCAAGGACTTCAAGGACTCCTCTTGCAACTCAAATCTTGGGCTCAGGNGTGCTGGGATTCCAGGAGCTGGAAGGACTCTTCCAACCAAAATGTTTCTATGATTTAATGTTGAGAGAACATCTCCAAGGACATGGTCTTTCGCTTCTCCTCTCTTGTTGAAGGAAGAGCTGCCAATCCGGGAGGTCCTTTCCGAATCCACCCCGAGGTGAATTTGGGAGGGAAAAATAAATATTGAGCTGTTTTGGGGCAGCTTCTGAGCAAGGCACGAGCTGCTCATGCGGATGGTGGGACGTTTCTCCATCTCCGAACGGCAAATGAAACAACCCCGGTGAGGTTGCCATTTGCCCGTTTGCTTTCAGCTCCCTGGGCGACACTTTTCTGATTTGCTCTTTCCCTTTGGAGTTTTTCCCTCCGTTTTCTTCAGCCTCCTCCGGGCAAACACTTTTCACTTTCCTCCACGGGGTAAAACGGTCCCTAATTTAAGGCGCGTTAGAACCCTTGGCTCTTATCCCCTTTTATCTTTCTCCTGATGTCCCCACTTTCCAGACAATTTAAGGCATCGAATAAAACCCGGAGAAACAAGTCATGAGATTTTTTCAGCTCCCAAACGGAGATGCCGCAGTAGCGCGGGAAGATTCCGGCTGACGGATGGTGCTGGTGCAACTGGGTTATTTAGGGAATAAACCTTATTTCTACGGCTTGGCCGTTGAGACGGGTGGAGGGTTTAGTAGGGAAGATGCGGTTTGGGGTGGAAATGCTCTGGTTTCCACCGTGCGCCTCCTCAGCGCCCGCTCCTCCTCACGGTTTATCGCCTGACATCCGTCGGCACCGCCGCGGAGCAGCGCAAAGGAGACGTCAGGGGAAATCAAAGCGGCGTGCTTGAAATCTTGCGCTGATGAAAATGCTGCTCTTTTTTTTTTTTTTTTTCCCCTTTCGTTCTCTCCCTTCTCTTAAAGATTTAAAGGGTATTTTCGTAATTCCCTGACAGCCAGCGCGGAGATGGGAAATAAGCTGGGCGGCACCGTCTTCATTTTATCCATTTGTTACTCTCTTTGTAACGCTCCCGGTGACGTCCGATTAATCCACGTCCCTCTGTCAGGATTGATGTGGAAGGGCATGAGATGGGTGCAACCGTGGATCTTATGGATGTTGACAAATCTCTGAGGGGTGGGGGTCAAGTGGAAGGGGCCAGGCTCTTTGCTGGGGTGCTCTGGGATAGGATGAGGGGCAATGGACACAAACTGGAACCCAGGAAGTTCCACCTCAACAGAAGGAAAAACATCTTTGCTGTGAAGGTGTCAGAGCCTGGCCCAGGCTGCCCAGAGAGGTGGTGGAGTCTCCTTCTCTGGAGACTTTCCAACGCCACCTTGGTCTGTTCCTGTGTGTCCTGCCCTGGGTGCTCCTGCTCTGGCAGGGTGTTTGGACTGGAGGATCTCCAGAGGTCCCTTCCAACCTCCACTGGTCTAGGATTCTATAATTAACAAGTTGAGCAACAAACCCATTGCTTTGGCAGAAGGTTTTCCTGGATCTTGTCCTCTCTGGGCCAGGTTTGGAAGTTCAGGTGACGGCATCCCTTACCGGAGAAGACCTTCAGGAAGGGTTTGCATGACCGTAGTGGTTTCAACGCTCATATTTTGCAGGTGATCGGCCTGGTGATGGCCTGGCTTTACTGGCAAAAGCTCGACGACATCTACTCCAAGCTGGACACCGTTGACTTCAGGATGCTGGAGATGCGGGATTTCAGCTTCGGGGCGGTGGATCTGAGCGGCGCGGGCTGGTGCTGGTGCTTGCCCAAGGAAGGGGGCTACATTCCCGTCAATGCTGAGGAGGAGGAAGACGACGAGGAGGTGGAGGAAGGCGCCGTCCACCAGAGCAAAGTGTGAGAAGGTGGAGGACTTGAAAGGCAAAGCTCTGAGAGAGGCGGCGGATGTTGCCTGTGGAAGGAACTAATATGATTTATCTTCTCAGGACCAGGAGATACTTTGGGGGAAAAGCCTCAAGTAACACTGGAAGGCGATAAAAAAATGCAACGCGCTGTGTGGGCACGCGAGCTCCCGGCGTCCTTTTTAGTACCTTGATGTTTCGAAGCGTTTGTAGGTCTCCATGTTGGGTTTCGGGGAGGTTGTTTCTGCACAATAAATGTGACTCCTGTTGCGTTTTGCAAAGTCGCTTCCGCTCGCCGCGCGCCGGTCGGGCCAGCGGGGAGGGAAGCGGCACCATCGTCATTGCGCTTTGGGGTGACTTTTTATTTATCTTTAGCCTGACCACCTGAAAACCGGTGGGTTTATGATAGATGCCCAGATGCGGCCAACCCCTGGGCGCCCCCAGGCCCCAGAAGGCTATAGCTAACGTTGAAAATGGAGCAACTTGCTCTGCGGAGCCTTTCCAAGAACCAAATCCCCAAGGAGGCACAACTTCCACCTGCTGGAGCAAGGTGGATGTTTGGGCAAAGCTCGCACGGGAGGAAACCCTCCATTTCTGAACGTTTCCAGCTCTTCCCTGTCCGCTACGGCTTCAGTTTTTATCCCCAGGCACGGAAAAGGGAAGCCCAGCAGATTTGAAGGCGTCAACTTTATTTGCCGCGCCTGGGGATGGTGGTGACCCCTTTCTGCTGGAGATCAGCCCCTAGAGCCCAGGTGAGGAGCCACCTTTTACAATATTCCCTTTTTAGCACAAGGCAGCGATTCCCTCCCGCGTCACTCGGGATGATTAAGTCGCTGGCGTGCGTTGCGTCCAACCCCGGACCCCTCAGTCGAGCCACGTTGGCAAACGGCCTCGCGGAGGGAAACCTCAAGATGAATTGCAAAAATACAAATGTGTTTTTATGGAAAAAAAAACCAACCTCCCTGGGCCGCTCGGGCGCGGGCACAGCCGTAAGCTCCCGACGGCAAAACTTCCCCCCCAGCAGCCGTAAGTCGAACGCAGAGCGGAGGGAGCGTCGATCGGGGACCCGTTTTTCTCTCCGAACGTTCCAAAATCCCGCGGGCGCCCCGGGGGCGGCCGTAATTGCCTCATCCGTCAAGCGCCGGGAATCAGCTCGGGAGCCAAAAGCGAAGGAGAAGAAAGTCTGTTTTTCAAAGGAGAGAGATGTCTGCGGAGGACGTGCCGGGTTTATTAGTGGAGCGGTTTATTAATAACGGTCTTTGGGAAGCTGGGAACTGGCTGGGTTTCTTTGGATGCTCAAGCAGGGAGCGGAGGGTGAGCCACTGCTGGGCTCTGTCTCCCTCTTCTGACTGTTCCCAAGCTTCATTTTTTTAAGTGAACGAGAAGCAGTCGCCAGCACAGGCTTGAAGATCCGCTTCGTGAATCCTTTTTTTTCCCCGCAAATCGCACTGAAAACGGAACTGTGAACCACTGAGCCAGTGGGGTTGTTGACTTTTTTTTCAGCAATGTAGCCAAAATTGGAGATTTTATTTTTTTTAAGTGGAGAAGGTAGAACCTGTAGCCCAGGGAACTGGGATGAGCACAGTTATTTAAGGAATAACAAGGCTGCTGCCCTTATCCAGGCTCCAGGGATTTGGATTTTCCTCCTTCTTCCCCCTCTCTCCAGGTGTTTAGTAAACCGGTAAGAAATACAAGCTGGTAAGTTCAACCTGCTCTTTGTATTTCTAAGTATTTAGAGAAAGAAAGTTCCTTTCTGTTATTTCCTCTTTATTTACAGGACAAGCAGCCACCAACATCTTCACCTGGCTGGGCAGAGCCCACATGATGCCGGACCCCGGGGGTCAGATGCCAGCAGGTTTTTGGTGATAGCAGTTTTTGGCAGGAGGTGAGTGGTGGCAGATGGGGAGAAGTCGATTCTTCTGTCAGTTTGGGCACCTGGCTCCCCTATTCCCACAGACAGTTTGTCAGCAAACGTCTGGAAATAGTTGGATGGTCCCATCCAGAGGGTAGTGGCCAACTGCATGGTGTCCAGATGGAGACTGGTGAAAAGTGGTGTCCCTCAGGGGTCTGTACTGGGGCCAGCCCTGTTTAATGTCTTCATCAATGACATGGGCAGTGGAGCCGAAAGCACCCTCAGCAAGTTTGCAGATGACACAAAGCTGAGTGGTGCAAGTGACACCCCCAAGGGACAGGATCCATCCAGAGGGACCAGGGCAAGCTGGAGAAGTGGGTCCCTCTCAACCTCATGAGGTTCAACCAGGCCAAGAGCAAGGTCGGGGCAACCCCCGGAATCAGCTCAGGCCAAGAGTGAAGGGGTGGGGAGAACCCTACGGAGAAGGACTTGGGGGTGCTGGGGGTGAGGAGCCAGAGCTGAGCCGGCCCCGGGCACTCACAGCCCAGCAGCCCCTGGCCCCCTGGGCTCATCCCCAGCAGTGTGGGCAGCAGGGCCAGGGGGGGATCCTGCCCCTCTGCTCCCAGGGCTCCGGGGACACCCCCCTGCAGGGCTGGCTCCAGCTCGGGAGTCCTCAGCCCAGGAGAGACAGGGAGCTGGTGGAGCGGGGCCAGAGGAGCCCCAGCGATGCTGGGAGGGCTGGAACCCTCTGCTGGGAGGCCAGGCTGGGAGAGTTGGGCTTGGGCAGCCTGGAGGAGAGAAGGCTCCAGGGAGACCTTCTGGGGGCCTTTCAGGGCTTCCAGGGGCCTGTCAGAAAGATGGGGCCAGACTTTGGAGCAGGGCCTGTTGGGACAGGACAAGGGGGGATGGGTTGGGATGAAAAGAGGGAGATTTAGATGAGAGAGAAGGGAGAAATTGTTGGTGCTGAGGGTGGTGAGAGCCTGGCCCAGGATGCCCCGAGAGGTGGTGGCTGCCCCATCCCTGGCCCCATCGCAGGGGAGGTTGGATGGGGCTCTGAGCAACCTGCTCTCATTGCAGCTGTCCCTGCTCCCTGCAGGAGGGTTGGGCCAGAGGAGCTTGTGAGGTCCCTTCCCACCCAAACCGATCTGGGATTCTATGAAAACAGGAAAGGCAGATTTAAGGAAGAGCATGAAATCAGAAGTGCATGTTGCAAAAGCTTTTCTCCCCGCTTACAAACCTGCCTCGTTACTCTAAATGAATGGGTGCCAATGATATTCCTAAGTCACCCTAACTTTTGCATCTTGCAATGACTGCTGCCTTGCTCCTGACCCCTCCCCACGACACATCTAATCAGCAAATCTAATAAAACTGGGAGGAAAATGGGGTAAAGCACCAAGCAGGTTTTGCTTTGCTTCTGCTGAGACTCTGGATTGTGCCGTCAAATCATCTCCCCAGAGGTGAGGGAAAAGCCCCAATATTGGATGACCTTAAAGCACAAAGTCTAATGGCCTGGTCTTCTTTTTTTATTTTTTTTTATTTATTTTTTTTTTTGGCTTAACAATGAGGCCGGTTGTGATGAAATGCCGGGCGCTGCTTCGATGGGGATTTATCGATGCCCCTGCTAAAAGGAGAAGCGGAGGCCAACAAGCCAGGCATTAAATAGAAGCGGACAGCTCGGGAAGCCAAGCCGTGACCGAGAGCTTGGGTTTCAGGGAACTCGAATGTAGGGATATTCAACGCTTTAAAAGTAAAATGTGGGTGTCACAGAATAATTTGGTGTTCGACCCTCAGCAAACCCCCCACCTCCAACGGTGTTCGATGGCCCAGGGGCTGCTCCCGTCGTCCCCAGGGTGTTTAGGAGCTTTGTTGCTGGTGGCGACGCTTCGCTGCGCATCCCTGAAGAGTTTCCTTCCTGTTCTTAAGACTAGATGTAGAGAGTGTCACATAGAGAAAATAAAAAAAATCCAGAAATGAAAGCAGTTGCCCTCCCAAATCTAACAACCGAGCCAAAACTGACGGGAAAAAAAACCCCAAACCTTCAACAACCCCAGCAAATGCAGATCCTGCAAGTTGGGGATGGCCAACTTGACTTTTCTTGCGTCCTGGTGGTCTGCTGTCTAGCGACCATCAGTTCCCAAGACCAGATCTCCACTGGCTGGAATGTCCCCTCCTCTCCAGAGGTCTCGTTGCATCCCATGATGCCTTTCAGCTCCCAAAGTCAATCAGCGTCGCCCCAGATACATTTTGACCCGGGAGCTCCGGCGTGTTTGGCAGTAGACGTCGATACGATGGTGGCAAGAGCAGCTTTATCTCAAGGCAATCGGGGCTCCCGCACTCACCGGCGCCCGTGACTTTCCTCTGCCGCCCCGTCCTCTGATTTCGGAGCCGTTTTGGGGAGCTCGAGGTGAGTTTGTTAACGACGAAACTCGGGTTTGCGGAACTGGGAGCTGGTGCTTGGGGGGAGAGGGATTTAATTGGCAAAGATAACAGCGTCACTCTTCTCCTCCCCTCGTTTCTAGTGAGCTGATAGTTACGGTTTCCAACCATTCCAGGCTGTGTCGTGCTTGTTTACGTGTGAGGATTTTAGGGGAAAAGGCTTTATATAGAAAAAAAATCAGAGGAGATACTCCGAGGCTGGCTGACTCTCATCAAGAGGCAATAATTAATCAGGACCTTTCATTTACCGGTGGATCTAACAACGTGTGGCTTTAACTGGGTTGGTTTTACTGCCCAGCAGAGCTGCGGTAGAACCCTCCCTGGCCAAACCAGATGGCCAAAAAAAGGTCCTCTTTTCCCCCAGATGGAGAGGGGTTTGTGTTCCTCCCCAACACCTGGAGACCCCAACCCAGCGCCGAAGCTCGTGGGGAAATCTCTTGGTGGGGTGGGGAATTGTGACGCTTTATCTGTTTGGAGCTACGGGGTCGTTTGGAGAGTAGAAATATTTGTGCCAGCAGCTGGGTGGGTATTTCAGTCTTTGTCTTGCCGGCACCAGCTTCCTAAAATCCTCCGAATTAGCCCCATAATGGTATTTCCAGGAAGCCAAAGCTTGTGACTAATATATCCATTAAGGTTCGGGGCCCGGTTGTCCATCCAGGGATGTTTGCCTCTGGAAGTAAATTGATTCCGGCACCCGTGCAAGAACTGTTGAGTTAATGTGGTCCAAAAAAAATTCCCAAATTTCTTAAATCAAGAGGTGTCTTCAAGCAGCAACCGGGTTAAGGCTGGAGCCCATGTTGGGCTTTGCTCTGGAGGAACGTGGGTCGATAATTTGGCAACCCAAAGCAGAGCTGACCTGGCCACCCCTTGACCCTTCCAGCTATTTAGGTGCCCACCTCGTTTGCTTTCTATTTTTAACGTTTTTGGCTTGGATTGGGAGTTTTTCTTCCCTAAAATAGATGGCTAATGATGTAATAATTGCCCTGGATGCAGGATGCCGAGAGGGGCTGGCTCTCCAACTGCTCTCAAAGTGACTTTGGGAGGCATCGACCCGGCTGCCATGAATAGTAACCGTTCTCCCGCCCAAGTCATGTGTGAAAGGCAATCACTGGAGGTCAGATAATTAGGAGATTAATTAGCATCCTGGGCAACACTCAAAGAAACTCGTATGGGGAATAAAAGAAGCAGGTCTGAAGGAAGATACCTGGAAGCGGCGATGTGCGTGTGGTGTGAAATCTGTGCTTAAGAGATGGGGGAATACGAGCTCTGCTCTGCAAAACCTCTTTTAGCTGTAGAAAACCCCCCCCCCCAAAAAAAATAAAAATAAAAAGGAAATGGGTGCTTATTGCCAGCAAGTAATGACCCTCGTTAACTGGACCGGTGTCCAGAATCATACTGGCGAATCTCGGGAATAATCCCTGATGCTTCGCTTGCGCATTCCTTTGAGCAGCGGAAACCAGAGACCTGAAGACGTAACCCCGGTGAAATTCATCCCACTTTTCTTAAATACGGGGAGAGCGGAGGTGGAGCGCGGGCAGGGCTGGCACAGAGCGGGGCAGGGCTGAGAGCTCGCCGAGGTGAGCGAGACGCGGCCGCTTGCAGAAGGTGCCAGGGGATCCCCGGCGCCTCCGCGGGGAAGGGCTTGTTCCTTGACGCATCCTCACCCCGCCCGGGAAGGACCCTGCGGTTTCCCTGGGGCCCCCCGTGCAGGATTCCCCAAGTGAGGAGCACCTGGTGGGTGCGCAAAGAGGCTGTTCCCCTCCCCGGCGCCCTTTAAAATCTCTCTTCTTTCTCCTCCCCGCGGCTCAGCTCTCTCCGAGCAGCGGGACCATGCTGGAGGATGAGGATGGGATGAGCGAGAGGGGGCTCAGCAGCTCGAGGAGGAGGTACGACGATGAGGAAGGTGAGTGAAACCTCGGGGAGGCCCCACACGGCAGCGGGGTCTTTCCAGCTCTCCCAGCGCTCGGCTCGGCACGAGGCGGGGAACGCTCCGATGGGCGCTTTAAGCCTGGCGGGAAGGCTGCAAACACCTCCTTGGCTTATGATTTTTGTTTTGCACGTGAGAAAACACCCAAGTTGGCTCTCTAAGGCTTTTCCCACCCCCACCCCTAGATTACCACTCCATCTACATCGGGGTGCCGGTGCCTCGGGGCTACCGGAGGAAACGGCGTCGGCGAAGATCTGCCTCCAGCCGGGACAGGACGAGCGAGAGCGAGCGGCACTACGAGCGCCAGGATCGCTCCGACACCGACGACGGCGGCCACGGCTGCTACGAGAGCGGCAACGACAACGCCAGTAGGACCAGTGAGTCGCCCTCAGGCTTCCCCAAAAAACCAAGAGGGGGTTTCGCAGCGTCCGTCGAATCCAGGATTAAATCCCGCCACGCCCCGGTGCCCCCGGCCGCGTTGCTCGCTCCGGCGTTGGCATTTGGCGCTGCTTTTCCCAACGCTTCCCGGATTTCTTTTTCCTCGGGGATGTCTCTGAGAGCTGGGCACAGAGTGGGAAATGGGATTTGAAGCTGCTCAGATGCTGAGTGGGCTCCAAAGAGGTTGCCCTTGCTCTTGGGAGGCGGCCCACGAGGAAATCGACGTGCAGTGGGGTCGCACCTTGTTCCCGACAGGCTTTTGCCCGAGGCTTTGCCCGGTCTCGTTAAATCTGCTTAGCGAAGATTAACATTTTACACAGCAAAGTAGCTGTCGATCTCTTGGGTTTGGGGTGGGCTTTTTCACCCCTCCCTCATAGAAATTTGCCTTTAGGTTTATGGCGAGCCGACCACGTCACGGCTCGGTCGAGCGGGCAGGGGCTCGGCTTTGCTTTTCTTTACAGAAGGAAAAGCTTTTCCTTTATTTTTTTTATTTTTTTTTTTCACATGGGGAGAGATTTTTTCCTTTGGAGCGGGATTCGTTCGTGGCTCCTTCATGCCTTCGCTGCGACCACGTCCCCTCCTTTCCTCAGGCGGTAAATGCCGGTGGGATACAGTACTGGACTGGTTTGGGAGGGATGAAAAGTCATTTTATGGAGATGAAACACCCCAAAAAGCCTCGACTGTGCCACAGCCCCGCTTTCCCCCAGGAAATCTCCTTCCGTTGGGTGCTTTTTACCCAGGAAAACATCTCCGCCCTCAACTTGGAGGTTTTTTTTTTCCCTGCCTCACTCTGGATGGGAAAATAGAAACCCTCCCCCAAACGCCCTCAAACCCCTTGGTTTCTGTCCTCCCACCTCTCCTTCCCTCCCCTTCCTCGCTCAAGTCCATCCCGCTGCCCCCCGGAGCGCTCACCTCTCCTACGTGCGTCCCGTTTGATTTGGTAACTTCCCGTCATGAGAGCCAAAGGGAAAGGAAAGTGCTTTATATTCTCTATAATCTGCTTCTTAAGCCTTGGGAGTTTCACAAGCCTGAGTGGATAAAGGAGGAAGTTTAGGGGGTTGGTGATTTTTTATTTTTTTTTTGTACCGAGCAGCGAAGGTTTGGTTTAGCCGGGAAAGAAATGGGGGAACAAATGGAACCGATTCCAGGTAGGTTATCGCCGACGCTCCGCGGCAGGGATAGCGGGAGGGGAAAGGAAGGCTCCGTTTTCTTTTTTCCTCATCCGAGCAAGTTGAGAACCCAACTCGTCGGGTCGAGCGCTCTGAAACTCACCCCCAAAATATAACTGGGGAGGGAGGGGAACACGACACGGGATCCGCTTCCAGTGCTCCCCAGCAGCAGATTATATTGGAAAGGAGGGAAATCTCCCGGCTTTCTTGAACGGGAATGGGGCATTTAATCCCATGGGATGTGCACTCCATGTCCTTTTATCTGTGGGGCGGGGGAGGGGAGAAAGGGGACCTTCCTAAGCCATGAAATCCCGGGGAAAGGTTGTCACGTATTCCGAAGCGGAACGGTTCATGTGCTGGCGCCTTAAAATAAGGCTTAACCCAGCTGCCCAGCCGGGTTCCAAACCCCGAGTGGCACCACGTTCCCCCGTCCCTCGTTTTATCGCCGTGTTTGTTGTACCTAAAGCCGGAGCCGGGGTTTTTCGGTTTGGAAAAACATCGCCAGGCGAGGTTTTACCGCCGGATCAAAGCCGGGGTGCGAAGGGTTCTGCGCACCGCCATTTAAAGGTGCAAATCGGCACAGCTGGTCCGTCCCGTCCCCTTACTCACGGAGATGTAGGTTCTTGTGACCTAAAATTATCCCTGGGCTAATTCTTGCAGCCGTGGGCTCGATCCGGACCCACGGTGGCCGAAACCACGGTGAAGGTTTGGTGGGTGTAAAGCAGCAGTCGTAGCTGGGAGCGTTTTCCCATCGTAAAAGTGGGTTTGGGGAGGTGCAGCTCCGCTCTGGGCATCCGTTGAACTACGGCTTGGAAAAAAAAGAGGTGCTGATTTTGGGGTAGCTTTGTGGCTTTTGGACAATGTTGTTGTAGGAGGTCCCCAGAGGTGCCAAACCCTGGATGCTACTGTCCCCCCCGCAAGCCGCTTCCCGGGGTTAATTCAGGTGCTGGATCAAATTTTCAGGAGTAAAAAGCAGGTTGGCAGCAGGTGCCGGGCTGGGTGCTCTCCCCGGCACGAAAGGGTCCTCCGGGTGACTAAACCCCGTGAGCTCTGGCCAAGCCCCAGCGTTGTTGGTTTAGCAACCGGCTCTTGGCTCGGGTCAGTGAGCGGCGGGAGCGGAGACGGCTAAAAAAATCCCCCCAAAAAAGCTCTTTATGTACAAGCTTTCCTTTATCCTCTGCGGTTGCAGCGTAGCGCAACCCAAACACCCCAACATGAGTCACTGGGGGAACCCTCAGGCAGGTCAAAGTAGGGGGGGGACACCCATTTTTCAGCACCCGAGGGGGGATTCTGAGCAGAGTCAGGAGCAGCAGCCCCACTGAGTCAAGGACTGGCAAAGCTCTAACCCCTCCACTCCCCCACCTGCAAAACTGCAAATCTCCCTTATTTTGATAAATCCATCAGGCCACGGCGGATATTTCCAGCAAACTGCTTGTTGGTTTGGTTTTTTTTTTTTCAGTCTGGCTGAAAAAAATCTGAATTTTGGGGCTTTGCAAGAAATCTGAAGTTTGGACCGCAGAGCAAAGCAGACGGCGTGAGGCCGAGGGGGGCGGTTGCCGATTCCGTCCCCCTCTTACGCGAACAACCCTTCGGCTTTCAAGAGCCTGAAGGCCTCCAGGCACGCAGCCCGGCTCTAAAATTAACAGGAATATTAATAATCATAATAATGAAGCTTATGGAAGTGGAAGGAGGACTTGACAACAGGGCTTTAGTCCTGGTGGTGGGGCTTAAAGGACTTAAGCGGTTAAGCAGGCTCAGCCTAGAGCGCAAGGGACATCCTATTCTTTCGTGGCCGCCGCGACTTGAGGTTTGCCTCCTTTTTTGTTGGGAGGACAGGGCGATATTCCTGGTTTTTCCTCTGCTTGCGCCTGGCAATTTAATTATCTGGGTTTTTTTGGGTACCCTGTTACCCAGCTTTCTTATTGCCAGGTCTGAGAACGGGAGGATTCTGCTCACAAAGATGTTTTCCGAGCTGAATTGACTCCCGGTGTATTAGGAGAGGACTAAGACCTGAGATTTTATTAAAAATACACCATTTATTAAAAAAGCACCATTAATTAAAAGCACACCATTANATCCCGATAGGTGGGGCTGGAGAGCATAAGGATTGGATTGCTGGTGACAGGCGGCTCTGACCTGGCAAAACCAGGCTCTGTGGTAGGGAAATAAGCGGGATATCCCATGGAAACAGGGCTCATAGTGCTCCTGGAAGGGGAATTTGACTGTAATATTGCACAGGAGGTTGGCCACATTCCTCAATTCCCAGCCCAGACCTATCCCCAGCATCCCATATCCCTTTGCACAGGGATTTTGGGAAAGGATTACTGAGAGTTTCCCCACTCCTCAATATCTCTCACTTGAAAAAAAANTCCATGCATCCTGGCCTAGGGCTGATGGTTTGAATAACGGGGCCGTCGGGGAGCGGTTGGTCTCATCCCTGCCCACGGCCGGGTCTGTTCCCAGCTCTTTGGTTCTTCCTTGGAACCAAATTTATAAGGCTTTGCTAGAAAAAAAAAAATAAAAAGCCAAACAGGTGAAGATGGAGAGGGTTAAAAGAAAACCCAGCCTGGCGTGTTTTCGGGAGGAGAAGGCAGGTCCGTCACCCTCCCGTGGCCACTGGGAATGCAGCAAAGGAAAAAATCCTTTTCCCATTGGTCGGGAGGTGACGGTGTCGCCGCTCCCCTTCCCGAAACGGCCCCCGGGGGAGCAGGATAAGGTGATAAGGGCCCTCCCTCAGCCTGGCTGGTTGGTTGTAGCGAGAAGCTGGAATTTTCCTGTGGAAATGGTAAATTTGTTTTATTCCCCTCAGATGATACGCGCTCTCCTCAGGGATTCAGTGGGAAAATGTGCGCCGAGCACTGGTGCATCCCAAGCACCGATGTTTCCCGAGCACCGGTGCATCCCAAGCATTGGTGCATCCCAAACACTGGTGCTTCCCAAGCGTTGGTGCTTCCCAGGCGTTGGTGCTTCCCAAGCGTTGGTGCATCCCAAGCACTGGTGCTTCCCAAGCGTTGGTGCTTCCCAGGCGTTGGTGCATCCCAAGCACCGGTGCATCCCAAGCATTGGTGCATCCCAAACACTGGTGCTTCCCAAGCATTGGTGCTTCCCAAGCATTGGTGCTTCCCAGGCGTTGGTGCATCCCAAGCACCAGTGCATCCCAAGCATTGGTGCATCCCAAACACTGGTGCTTCCCAAGCATTGGTGCATCCCAAGCACCAGTGCATCCCAAGCATTGGTGCTTCCCAAGCACTGGTGCATCTCGATAGGTGGGGCCGGAGAGCGTACGGATTGGATTGCTGGTGACAGGCGGCTCTGACCTGGCAAAACCAGGCTCTGTGGTAGGGAAATAAGCGGGATATCCCATGGAAACAGGGCTCATAGTGCTCCTGGAAGGGGAATTTGACTGTAATATTGCACAGGAGGTTGGCCACATTCCTCAATTCCCAGCCCAGACCTATCCCCAGCATCCCATATCCCTTTGCACAGGGATTTTGGGATAGGATTACTGAGAGTTTCCCCACTCCTCAATATCTCTCACTTGAAAAAAAATCTCATTTTCTTACCATAAGATCCTAAACAGCCCCACAGATCCCTCTTTCCCCCTCTGGAGCTTTCCTTGTGGGAATGGTTCGGGATCATCTCGTCTCCAGATGACGACAAAACTCTTTCTGTCCTCCCTCGGCAGTGTCACCGGCCGCCGAACGTCTCCGCTACATCTTGGGGGAAGACGATGAGCCTCCCAATCCCACGCTTTTCACGGAGATGGACACGCTGCAGCACGACGGCGAGGAGATGGAGTGGAAAGAGTCGGCCAGGTGAGGACTTGGGCTGGAGATACTTTGAGTTGAAAATGTGTCCGATAAAGATTCCCCCTCCCTCCCTCCCTCTAAATATCCCTGGATGGAGATGGCACCAGGAATGAGCAGCATTTTTTCAACAGGCTAAAAAAGTTATCCCGGAACTAGGGAAATGCAGAAAATCCAGCATTTTGAGGGGGACTTTTTATGTTGACTGCAGCCTGAGGAGGAAGAGAGGAAGATTTTTCAGCTTCTCCCATATTTCCCCAAGTTGGATCCGGGGCTTTTCCCATTCCCGGTTGCAGTGTGAGAGCAAAGCCCTGCAGAAAGAGCTGGGAGGGTGAAAAGACGGGGGTGACATGCTGGGAAATTGGAGAATGAGAGTAGAGAGCTGGGAAATGGGACTAGGAGACATAAGGAACATTTTCGCAGGTCTTTTTGACCCGCCACCCTCCTTTTTCTGGCCAGGCCAAGAGTTAAACTCGTGCCCCTCAAACAATAATAATAATAATAAAAAAAATCCCACCCACTACATCTTTAATTAGAGGAGCTGCAAGTGCTTTATTGAACTGGCAGCTTATCCAAGGGGAAAATCTCCAGTCCCAGTAGGATTTACCCCAGTAGGGTTGAGGGTTTCTCGGGGAGCTTTGGGAAGAGGCTCAACATCCCAAGGCCTTTCCTTTCAGTAGCACCCGTGGGATTTCTGAGCGTGGGTACAGAATTTCACCCGAGAGACGGGGCCAGAGCAGGATCAGGGCCCGCAGGTGCTCAGCCTGTCTCTTGGGCTGGGGATTGGGATCAGGAAAAATAGGGAAAGCTCTTGAGCATCCTCCTGGTTGCCAGCCCTGCCCAGGGACGCTGTTGCTAAAATCCTTTATTTCCCCCGGTAAATTTTGCGTTGGTCTGGATCTGCTCGTCCCTCCCTGCTCCACCAGAAAAAAACGTGGAAGACAAAAAATCAACCCTTGCACGGGGATTTTCATCAGGGAGGGCTTGAGATGGACGTTTCCAAATTCCCCTCCCCGGGAGGACGGAGGTTGCTCAAGCCGTGGATTTCCACGATTCAGGCTCTTTAGCCGCAGGAGAGCAGCTCCTCGCGGCGGGGAATGGGGCAACCCGCGGCTAAATCCGCAATAAATGGAAATAAACGGAAAGAAAGAAGGCGAGCGCGGCGGGGAGACGGCGTTTTGCCGTAGCCTTGACGAAAGCGTCACGGGACGCGGCCGGGGCCGGGGCAAAGGCGCCGCTGGAAACGTGCCTCTTGTCCCGAGCTGCCGCCTAATAACCCACTTTCGGCGAGAAAAACGAGGCAAAAAAAGAAAGGAAAAGCGCCCTAATCGGCTTTGGGCGAGCACCGGCGGGGCTTAGCGGCTGCGACGGCGGGAAGCTTGAATTTCCTTCCGATAAAAGTAGCTGGAGAAGGGGATTCTGCGAAGAAATCGGGGTGGGGAGCTTTGGGGTGATGGGGAGTAGGGCCAAATTTGATAAATTTGGGACAGAACCCCAGCACGGACCATTCCTGGCTCTCCCAAGTAATAACTTGGGATTTTTTTTAGTAGGAACTCTCGGCACTTTCTCTTTGCAGCCGCATTTTGATGCACCCTCCTGCAAATGATGCGACCCTGGGCTCTCCTGCCGCTTTTGGGAGGCGTCAGCTATTTCCAAACCCCTTCTCCTCCCTACATCCTTTCCGTCAGCGCCCTCTGCGGCGGCAGGAACCCAAATCCCAGTTGTACCAGTTAAAAGTTGTAAGGTTAAGCCCTCCGAAGGCTAATCCACAGAGCCTGCAAGCGTCCTGCAAAGGAAAAGCAGCTTTCTTCCCCAAATCGACGTCTTGCCGAGAGCCGCCTGCTCTCCCAGCAACCCCAAGCCCTATTCCTGCGCAACTGGGAGAAATCAGCCACCAGTCCTGAATTTGCTCTGGATTCTTTGGTTTGCAAATTTCAGGAAGGTGGAAGGACTGATTTCCAGGGTCTTGCAAACCCGCCGTGGGAAGGAAGTGCCCAGGTTGAGGTCTGGGCATTGCTGAGGGATTGAAAAAGGGGTTTGCTGGGCTCTGGGGTTTTGCTTTCCTGCAGGTGTGGCTGGAATCATGGCCGTGTTTTGGTTGGAAAAGACCTTGATCATGAAGTCCCAGCTCTGCCCCAGCCCTGCCAGGGCACCACTGAGCCCTGTCCCTCAGCACCACAGCTCCACGCCTTGGAAACCCCTCCAGGGAGCAGGGGGACTCCAGCCCTGCCCTGGGCAGCCTGGAATACGCCTGGACAACCCCAAAGGGGAGCAAATTCTTCCTCAGCTCCAACCTCAACCTGCCCTGGGACAGCTTGAGGCTGCTTCCTCTTGTCCTGGCGCTTGTTCCTTGGGAGCAGAGCCCAACACCCGCTGGCTCCAGCCATCTGTCGAGAGCGAGAACGATTTCTCCGTTCTCATCCTAAATAACAAGCAAAAAACTTTCACAGGATGAATGAATCCGGGCTGGCAAAGCCGCCCGCAGAAGCGAAACAGCTCAGGAAAAGCAATTCTCTTCTTCTCAACCCCCACGTCCATCCGCACGGCTCCCGCTCTCGTTTCAGGTGGATCAAGTTTGAAGAAAAGGTGGAGGAAGGCGGAGAGAGGTGGAGCAAGCCGCACGTGTCCACCTTGTCTTTGCACAGTCTGTTTGAGCTGCGGACGTGTCTACAGACGGGCACGGTGCTCCTGGACTTAGATGGCTACTCTTTGCCCCAAATCATAGGTAGGAGCCGGAGGGTCTCGGTGGTTTCGGATGGATTGTTGTCCTAAAGTGCTGGGAGCAGATTAAATGTGTTTGCTCGCGACGTGCAAATATAAACCCGCTTGTGAGAAGACAGGAGTAGAGTGCCAGCCCCTTGGTTCTGGAAGTGTTACCTTGAGCCTTCTTGGGAGGGTTTGTGGTGGGATAACCCACGTGTCTCCCTCCTCCGGTGCTTGCAGACGATGTCATTGAGAAGCAGATCGAGGACGGTCTGCTGAAGCCGGAGCTGCGGGAGAAGATAAGCTACGTGCTCCTCAGGAAGCACCGTCACCAAACCAAGAAGCCAATCCACCGGTCCTTGGCCGACATCGGCAAGTCCGTCTCCTCCAACACAAGTGAGTTCTTGGGGTCCAACCCGTGCCCAGTTGCGCCCTTGAGTCTTTGGTCAGCAAACCCAGAGGGAGGAGTATCTCAGGAGCGGGAAAGGGGGAAACCCAACCCTTTGGGGCACCCAACTCTTGACTGCATCGAGAAAGACCCCAAAAGCTCTGCTGCTGGTGGCTTTAAGAGCTGGGGAGGGGTTGATTGGCAGCCAGAAGCCAAGGAGATGCCTGGACAAAGGTGTGGTGTGAAGGACAACGGCGTTGACGGTCCCTTGGCCAAGGGGTTTCCTGGCAGAGCAGCCTACAGACAAATCCAGTCTGCTCCGCGGCTGAACCTGCCTATTTTTGAGCCATTATAAAAGGGGATTTGTTTGTTTTCACGCTAGATTATTTACTTAGGTTTAAACAGAGGTCATTTGGTGGAGCCTGGGATTTGCCGGGCTTTGGCTGCTCCCCGGGGAGACAGAAGCAGCGGCGCCCAAGCTCAAAGTGCACGTGGAAGGGCCCGTCCATAAGCAACATTCCCACCCCGTGGGCATCCCCGGGTTTCAAAGCAGCCGTCGACCGCCTCGGAGGGCTGGATGTTTGAGCTCAGGCTTGCCCAAGAGCCTTCAAAACTGAGCACGGCTTGGAAACGTGGTTTGTCCCTGTAGAGAGGAAAAATTGGGGCATCTTTCCTGTTTCTGGTTCCTTGACTAGATGATGGCATCGCGTTGAGTTTGCAAAGAGGGCCACCAAGGACAAGATGGTCGTTGGCAGGAGTAGAGGGGTCCCTTACTCTTCTTGTGGCAAGGCCGGGATATTGGAATAAATACTGTCGGCGCTGGGCTGGTCATGCCCAGCGGGAATTTCATTGTTATTTTTAGCGGGTTTAACAACAAAAAATGAGGAGAGATGCTGTGGTTGCAGGGATGTGGTTCAGAGAGATGTTGAGCAGCTCAACAAACCTGGTCCACATGGTTTTTCCCAAGAGAAAACCAACAGTTTGGGGAATTCAGGAGGTTTTCTGAGGACATATTGGACTTAATGCAGAAGATGTGTGAGGGAAAAGGGAAGTCTTTGGAGTGAAGTCGTTCAGTTTGAAGATCTGAGATGAAAAATGAGCCATGACACCAGTTTAGGAAGGAGAAACATTCACCTGAATCTTGGTGGTGACCAGTGTAAACACTCTGAAGTGTGAAGTTCACGGCACATTTCAAGTGTAGGTTTCTTTGGAGAATTAGGAGGTTAAAAAGCCAAATAAAGTGTTGAATCTTCCTAAGTAACAGAAATGGCTCTTCTGAACCCATTTCTAGCCTCCAAGAGAGCGCTGGTGGGATCTAGGGTAGTTCAGGCTCCTTTCTCCTCCCTCTGCAGCAGGAGGACCTGGTTTAGGGCAGTTGAGGCTGATTCATCAGCCCTGGAAGGGTCACGTCTGTTCCAGGCAGCTGGTTTTCCGCCCGGCCTCTTGCCTTTGAGGTCACCCAAGAGTTCTCCAGGGCACCTACATCTCCTCTAATGGCTCCTTTCCCCCAGCCCGCAGCCCCGTCCGGAGCCCGGCCGCCGGCGCCGCCTTCCACCGCTCCACCGAGGACCTGCGGATGCGGCAGAGCGCCAGCTACGGTCGCCTGCGTAAGCTGGGGAGGGCGGGGGGAGGCAGAAACGGTCCTGAAAGAACCAGGGAAAAAAAAAAAAATCAAGTTGCGATGTGAGAGCAAGAGATTGTAGTTACCAGGGGATCCCACCACAGAGATGGGGTTTGGTGGCTCTTCCCAGAAAGACTCATGTTCTTGGGTTTTTGCCTTGATTGCGCCTATTTTGCAAGCCCGACTGTAAGAAATAATCTCAAAATCCCAGCATCCCAGCGTGGTGAAGGCTGGGAGGGTCCTCTGGAGCTCATCTGGTGACCTCCCACCCTGCTCCAGCAGGGTCACCCCGAGCAGGGGGCCCAGCAGCGCAGGGTCCAGGCGCCTTTGGAATCTCTCCAGACAAGGAGACTCCCCAAGCTCTCTGGGCAGCCTGGGCCAGGCTCCAACCACCTCCCACCAAAGAAGTTTCTCCTCCCGCTCCCAGGGAACCTCCTGGGTTCCAGTTGGTGCCCGGTGCCCCTCGTCCTGGCGCTGGGCACCCCTGAGCAGAGTCTGGCCCCGGCCTCTCACCCCCCGGGAGCCCTTGAGCTCTTGCTCAGCCTTGCTCAGCTCCCCTCTGGGGCTGCTCTTCTGCAGCTGAACAGCCCCAGGGCTCTCAGCCTTTCCTGGCCACACAGATGCTCCAGGCCCCTCAGCAGCTTCCCAGCCTCCCCTGGACTCTCTCCAGTTGCCCCTTAAACTGGGGAGCCCAGAAATATTTTCTTCCCTCCCGCCACATTTTCTCCTTGCACGTAGGGCTGAGAGGCAGCCGCACGTCACAGGGCGGTTTTCTCACCTTCTCTCTCTCCTCCCCGTCAGGTCACGCTCAGAGCCGGAGCATGAACGACATCTCGGACACCCCGAGCACCGACCAGGTAACGACCCCCAAAGACACGAGCGCAACGCTGTGGGGTGTGGGGAGCGTGTCCACCAGGAGCTGCGGTGGGGCCGGGGTTCCGCGGTGGTGAAGGTCCATGTGAGCTTCGCTCGGTCGATAACCACACAAATCCCTAATTAGGGAAATTAATACCCGTATCGATCGCGGCGACCTCATGGGCGAGCTGTCCCAAAAATAATACCTGCGCTTGCACAGAGCCAGGGACGCGCGAGGACGCCGACGTAGCTGGAGATCTTTAGAGTGGAGGGCAAAAATTCCTTTAAATCTTTAGGTAGGAAAAGAAAGGTGCTTGAAGGAGCCTGGTGATCCAAAAAGAGCCTTCACTTGGCTGGGTGAGGGCAGGAGGCAGGAGGTAAATCCCAGCTCTTGAGACAATGGTCTGTCAACAGAGGTGGGCCCTGATGGACGTGGGCCGGGCTTCTTCATGCAAAGCTCAGCCCAAGAGTCTGTCGGGGGCTTTTCCCCCCCGGTTTGATTTGCAGGGGAGAGTTGGGATGGAGATCAGGCTGCTCGGGCAGCTCACGGGCAGATCTCTGCTTGTCAGTGGGATGGAGCAGGAGGGTTTTGTGCTCTTCTTCTGCTGGATGTCCCATCCCCATCCCTGCTGAGCAGCAAGGCTCTGGAGTCCTCAGCCCAGGAGAGACAGGGAGCTGGTGGAGCGGGGCCAGAGGAGCCCCAGCGATGCTGGGAGGGCTGGAACCCTCTGCTGGGAGGCCAGGCTGGGAGAGTTGGGCTTGGGCAGCCTGGAGAGGAGAAGGCTCCAGGGAGACCTTCTGGGGGCCTTTCAGGGCTTGCAGGAGCCTGGCAGAAAGATGGGGACAGACTTTGGAGCAGGGCCTGGTGGGACAGGACAAGGAGGGATGGGTTGGGATGAAAAGAGGGAGATTTAGATGAGAGAGAAGGGAGAAATTGTTGGTGCTGAGGGTGGTGAAAGCCTGGCCCAGGTTGCCCTGAGAGGTGGTCGCTGCCCCATCCCTGGCCCCATTGCAGGGGAGGTTGGATGGGGCTCAGAGCAACCTGCTCTCATTGCAGCTGTCCCTGCTCCCTGCAGGGGGGTTGGACCAGAGGAGCTTGTGAGGTGCCTTCCCACCCAAACCAATCTGGGATTCTGTGCAGCTGGGAACTGGTGATGCTTTAGATGGGCTTTGCTTTTTTCTGTTTGTCCCCGATTTTAGTGTAAACCGAAGGGAAAATTAAACACAACGCAGGTTCATAGGGGCCAGCGTGGGACAACACTTTGGTTTTCCCCGGGGATGTCCTTGCTGGGCTTACCTGGGGCGATCAATTTAATGGGAAGCGAAGGATGGAAGTTCCTGTGTTGCTGAGAACCACGGGACAGGGATGAGAGGGACTTTCTACAGTGGCCTGTGGGGATAGGACAAGGGGCAATGGTTTGAAACCTGAGCAGAGGAGATTCAGACTGGACATCGGGAAGAAGTTCTTCCCTCTGAGGGTGGTGAGACACTGGAAGGGGTTGCCCAGAGAAGCTGTGGAGCCTCATCCCTGGGAGTGTTGAAGACCAGACTGGATGGGGCTCTGAGCAACCTGCTCTGGTGGGAGGTGTCCCTGCCCATGGCAAGGGGTTGGAACTGGATAATCTCTAAGGTCCCTTCCAGCTCAAGCTATTTGAGGATTCTATGCCACCATTATCAGGGAGATAAAAGATCTCCAGGACACCTTCCAAAATTCAAGCCACGGTCAAATAAGCCAACTGCCCACTGAGGCACCCCAAATATCAGCCTCCAGCAGCGGGGTGCGGAGGGTTAATCCCAAAATATGCAAAGCATTTCGATTTAATCGCCCTATTAGACCCACTACAAAGGGACTTTTTAAGTGTTACACGCAGCTTAGCGGTCCCTGTTAACTCCTGCTCTCGCTTAGGCCAAGCTGCCTGGGAGGAGTTGCTTTATTATTATTATTAATTTATTTTTTTTCCATTTGGGTTTAAAAGATTAGGAAGGGGAGAGCTCCCTGCCCAGCTCACATGCCTCCCCTCATGCTGGTGTATAGATTAGAATAACACCCTGCCCGGCTTGGTATTGAACCCTTTTAGACTAATAATGAAAGAGCCGCAGGGGAGAAGAGACCCGGGGAATAAATCCATGAACGAGGTTCCCTCCTTCCATTGTTTGTTCCTGCTCCGAGTAGGAGAACTGAGGAGGAAGGAGCTGCGAAAGCGCCTCCCCCGGGCGTGCCCCGAGCGGCGTCTCATCGTTCGATGGGGTCTCCGAGGAGCTCCGAGTGGGTGAAGTTGTCAGTGATGGGTTAAAGTAGCGAAGAACTTCAGCTTTATGCGTTTTCACCGCTTTATCCTGGGATGTGGCTTTTGACTCCCCATCTCCGGGAGTCTTGGAACCATCAGAAATCAAGAGTTTTGAGCCTGCGGCTTCAGCTTTTGCGTTCAGGGTGTAGAAAAGAGGGAGGAAAGCCAAATTTTGGCAGCCGCTCCCTTCCCCGCCTTCATCTTTCCAACAGCTGAAGAACAAGTTCATCAAGAAGATCCCCAAGGATGCGGAGGCCTCCAACGTGCTGGTGGGAGAAGTGGAGTTCCTGGAGAAGCCCTTCGTGGCTTTTGTGCGGCTCCTCCAGGCGACGATGCTGGGAGGGGTGACGGAGGTGCCCGTCCCCACCAGGTGAGAGCAATTCCTTCCAGTCTGAAGCACCGAGTGGTCCCACAACGTGGATGCCGGTGGTCCGAGGTCACCAACACGGTGCCTGTCCCTTCCCAGGTTCCTCTTTATTCTCCTTGGGCCCGCGGGAAAAGCCAAATCCTACAACGAGATCGGCAGAGCCATCGCGACCCTCATGGTGGATGACGTGAGTAGACGCAACGCGCGGCCCTCACTGGGAACCTCCTCGCTCAGAGCCAAAAAAAACCCACCCCGATTTTCATCCTATCGCCCGAACGAACGAGCTTTCAAATCCCACAACCACGTGGGACCTGGGTGCGTTCCTGGGCCGACACCTCTCCGCTCTCGATCCCCAGCTCTTCAGCGACGTTGCCTACAAAGCCCGGGATAGAGAAGACCTGATCGCCGGCATAGATGAGTTCCTGGATGAAGTCATCGTCCTGCCGCCCGGCGAGTGGGACCCCAACATCAGGATTGAGCCACCTAAAAAAGTGCCCTCGGCTGACAAGAGGTGGGTGGGAGACATGGGGCTTGTCCCAGCCCAGTGGCCATCTCTCCTTCTCTGGAGGCTTTCCAACCCCTCCTGGATCTGTTCCTGTGGGGCCTGCCCTTGGTGCTCCTGCCCTGGCAGGGGGGTTGGACTCGATCATCTCCAGAGGTCCCTCCCAACCCCTACCAGTCTAGGATTCTAGGATTCTAGGATCCCCATCTCTTCTGGGTTGGAGATGCTGGAGGAAGACGGTAGCTTTGCTCGCCTTCATCCCTAGAAGGAATCTCTGCAACTTTCCCAGAGATGCTACTTTTTCGGCGCTTTTTGCCCCCAGATAAGCTCAGAGCCGTTTCCACTCTGCAAAAATCTGCATTAACCCCCCGGGCTGAGCAAATCCAGCTCTCGATTGTTCCAAATTCACTCCCAAACCCAAACTCTAGCGCAGGCCAAGAGCTCCGGCGTGGCCTGGGGTCATGGTCCCTGCATCGGGACCGACTCGGCAGGGCAAGTGCCGCGGCCGACGCCGGCGTCTCTCTCCTGCAGGAAATCGGTTTTCTCGCTGAACGAAGTGGGGCAGATGAACGGCACGGCGGGGGGGGCCGGCGCCGGGGGCGGCGGCGGAGGCAGCGACGATGGCGAGATGCCCGAAGTTCACGAAATTGGGGAAGAGCTCGCGTGGACCGGCAGGTGAGAGGCACCCCGGTGGCATCTCCCGCAGGGTCCCATCATGGTCTCCTGAAGTAGGGTGGGATGAAGTCCTCTGGGACGCAGGCTTTTGCGCAGCACCGTGGCTATTCTGGTGGAAGGCCCGTGCATCTGGTCCTTGGTGGTGTCTCTCCAGGTTTTGTGGTGGCCTCTATTTGGATATCAAGAGGAAGCTGCCCTGGTTTCCGAGCGACTTCTATGAAGGTTTTCATATCCAGTCCATCTCTGCCATCTTGTTCATCTACCTGGGTTGCATCACCAACGCCATCACCTTCGGGGGCTTGCTTGGAGATGCTACGGACAACTACCAGGTCCAGTCCAAGGACAGAGGGTCACTTTGGCTTGGGGACAGCAAGGAGGGATGGGATGGGATGGGATGGATTTTACCCTCCTTGTGCCACACCAGGCTTTCCTGCTGGGGCTGTAAATTCATTGCCAAGTGGGACTGGCAGTCCTGAAATCCCTGCAGGATGGGAAAACCCGTCCCAATGGCAATGCCAGGGGCAAGGGGACGTGGTCCCAACCATCCTGTATGGCTCCAAGCAGAGGTCCGTACGTCCCGTCTCCAGCTGGGGCATCTGTGGAGATGTAACGTGGCACAGCATCACCATGACGCTGGGTTTGATCCACCCCCAGGGCGTCATGGAGAGCTTCCTCGGCACGGCGATGGCAGGCTCCGTATTTTGCCTCTTCGCCGGGCAGCCGCTCATCATCCTCAGCAGCACCGGCCCCATCCTCATCTTCGAGAAGCTCCTCTTTGACTTCAGCAAGTAGGTGCAGGGCGACGGCGGGAGGGAACTGGAGCCCATTCGTACCTGGGTGGGAGCTGTCCTCCAGCCCAAGGCATCTTCTCATGGGGCTTGTTCCGGCTTTCAGAGGCAACGGGATCGACTACATGGAGTTCCGCCTCTGGATCGGCCTGCACTCTGCCCTTCAGTGCCTTATCCTGGTGGCCACCGACGCCAGCTTCATTATAAAGTACATCACCCGCTTCACCGAGGAAGGTTTCTCCACCCTCATCAGCTTCATCTTCATCTACGACGCCATCAAGAAGATGATCGGAGCCTTTAAGTACTACCCCATCAATTCGGACTTCAAGCCGGACTATGTGACCATGTACAAGTGCGAGTGCATCGCTCCCGACCCAGGTGAGTACACACCTTTTCCGGCACCGGAACGGGGAAGGTGAAGTGGGTGAGGGGGGTCCGGTTGCGGATAAATCCCGCCGCAGATAAATCCCGCTGGATCGTTGGCCGAGGACGTAGAAGGAGGCAGCTCCTCAGTCAGCGTGAGATGGAGAGACCTCCTCCTCCTCCTGTGAGGGTGCTTTTGGGCGAGATGGAAGTAGAGACTCGTCCCCCGTGGATGAAAGCGCCGGTGTTTGCTAGGATGCGGCAAACGGTGCCGGAGAGCTGGAGCCTGAGCCTGGAGCAGCTAGACCTGGATGGATAAAAAGGAAATATGGAGGGAAAAAAAAAAAAAGAAAGACGTTTTAGATCATAGAATGACAGAATCATTAAGGTTGGAAAAGACCTCCAAGATCATCAAGTCCAACTGTCTACCCAACATTATGGAGACCACTAAACCATGTCCTGAAGCCCCATGTCTACCTGTTTTTTGAACACCTCCAGGGATGGTGACTCCACCACCTCTGATGATTAATTCCAACCTGCCACTGACAGAAACTTCTCCAGAAAATACCCTGGAGGGATTTTGACCTCTTTGGTTTCTGGGACACCTCAGGGTGTCTATTTGGGTGCGGAAACTTCCTCGAACTGGTTTGGGTTTTTTTTTACCCTTTCTTACTCCTTTTCAAAAAGGAGAGGCCGTCGGGCTCTGGGCAGAAGGTCTTTTGATGGCTCCCCTGGTTTTGCTCTTGGATAGCCGTAAGGGATAATCCCCGCTCGGAATTGTGCAGCTCAGGTGCTCCTGCGGCCACCTGGAAGAGAGCAGAGATCTTCACTTCGGGCTAGTGGCAGCCACCTCCTGCTCTCGGAAGAGCTGAATTCATTTTAAAAAGTCTAAATTGTAAGTTTTGGGAAGTAGCAGCTGCAGGAGATGGTGAAGATGGTCGGGATGGCGAAGCTCTGCCCATAAAAGCATCCAAGACCTGCCACGCAGTGTGTACCCGATACACCCATCATTATAAGAAGAGCTCCCACGACAGAAATAATGTCTACTGGGTTTCATTTCGTATTTTTCCTCGATTTCTGTTTATCAACCGCCACTGAGTGACCCGATCCCCTTGGGTTTTGAACGCCCCGCACACAACGGGAAGCACCCGGAGTCAACACGATCCTTGCCCAACCAAAACCCTCCCGAATTTGACCTTCAGGGAACCACAACCCGACGCTTGACGCAATCCCGAGGGGCCGAAACATCCCAAACGGGACCGTCACCACCTTCCCCCCCACGCTCCGTGTGCCGGGACATGCCCGGCAGCGCCCGCCGCCGAGGCTGAAGGCGGGAGGAAGGCAAAGCCTTCACCTTTCAGGGACGTCTCCTCCTTTTCCAAGCTCCCATCCCGAGCGAACCCCGGGTGGCCGAGAGACGTTTGAATCCCCTAAAAACCTCATGAAACCTCCTCTTTGCCACCCGGCCCCGTCCCTCAACCCTCACCGCCCCCGGGCACCCAAGGCAGCGGTGTCCACGTTGGTTTTGCCATTCCTCTAGATAGTGAGAAATGATGTTTATTCCCCCCTCCATCCTTTCTTTTTTTTTAATTTTTTTTTTTTATTAGTTCTAATTTTTGATTATTATAACTGATTTGTCCCATAT
Source organism: Baryphthengus martii (assembly GCA_013396935.1). Lineage (NCBI taxonomy): Eukaryota > Metazoa > Chordata > Aves > Coraciiformes > Momotidae > Baryphthengus > Baryphthengus martii. The sequence goes on from VWZK01019652.1 coordinate 26,753, forward strand.
TTGTCTCTGCTGCACACATCAATTTGGGCTGATTTCAATCTCAAGTGAGTATCGCCTTCTAAATATTAAAACTATTTTAATATTTGATACTCTTTCCCCCGTGGGGGTTTTGTTGTTATTTTTTTCTTTTTTTTCTTTTTTTTTTTTCCCCATGTATTTTACTTTTCTCTCTGCTCCGTTAAAAGGGTTTCTGTAAAGCCCTTATGGGTCCTCTCTTAAAATACCACCCGTGGTATCTTACCCTTCGAAGTTGTAGAAATCACCAATCAGGCCGGTTTCTGGAAAATGAAAAGGTTTGAAGGAGGAAAAAAAAAAAAAAAGCTACTAAAATACTGATGTTTTTAATGCTGGGTTTGCCAGCGCCCTTTCCCGGAGCCCGGTTCAAGCAGCCCCCGGGTCTCCGCTTCTAACCCAGCGATCGCTTCTCCTTCATTAATCCCCGGCGCCGGGGATGGAGGCGGCAGGTCCAAGGCAGCCGAAATTCCCGCTCGGTGCTGGAAGAGGATGGACCAGAG
>VWZK01019654.1:0-69239 GCA_013396935.1 Baryphthengus martii
CATGCAGCTCAGAAGGCCAACCGCATCCTAGGATGTATGAAGAGAAGCGTGGCCAGCAGATCGAGAGGTGATTCTCCCTCTTCACTGTGCTCTTGTGAGACCCCACCTCCAATACTGCATCCAGTTCTGGTGTCCCCACCATGAGAGGGATATGGATCTGTTGGAGCATGTTCAGAGGAGGGCCACAAAGATGATCCAGGGGCTGGAGNATGGATCTGTTGGAGCATGTTCAGAGGAGGGCCACAAAGATGATCCAGGGGCTGGAGAACCTCTGCCGTGAGGAAAGGCTGAGGGAGCTGGGATTGTTCAGTCTTTAAAAGAGAAGACTTTGGGGGTACCTAACAGCTGCCTTCCAATACCTGAAGGGAACCTACAGGAAGACCAGGGAGGGACTTTTTACAAGAGCGTCCACTGATAGGACAAGGGGAAATGGGTTTAAGTTGAGGGAGAATAGATTTAGATTAGATCTTAGAAAGAAATTCTTCAGTACAAGGGTGGCAAGACTTTGGAATAAATTGTCCAGAGATGTTATGGATGCCCCCTCCCTGGAGGTGTTCAAGGCAAGGCTGGACAGAGCCTTGAGTAACCTGGTCTAGTTGAGAGGCATCCCTGCCCATGGCAGGGAGGTTGGATTAGATGATCTCTAAGGTTCCTTCCAATTTAGGCCATTCTATGACATCTACATAGGTATAGACACAGATACTCCTGTGGGCTGTCAATCAGTTATACATCTAAATGTGCAGACATCTCACTAGATATCTCCTCAAATCTAACCTATCAAGTTGCTCCAGAAGTGTTATTTCTGTCCTTTAAGCTTTGCTATGGTCATATTCATGGGAGTGTGTGCTATGGGTCTTTCCACAGTGAATTCTCTATTTGCCAGTACACTGGCTGAAGGTGGAGTGTGGATCCAGCAATACAGAAGCACACAGGATCCCCACGTCCAACACTTACATACTGACACCCATCACACAGCATCACACGTGTTGTAACAGACCCCAGGAGCTGCTCATTCATTTTGCACCCAGAAGTACCAATAATACCTGCAACAACCAAGGTCTCTTGTAAGCAGTGAAATCAAATCCCCAAAGCCTCGTAGTAGTGATGAGCAGAAAGTCACAGCAACCAGTGCCGGAAAAATAGAATTCAGCAAAAGCACCTTGACAACACTTGGTGCTGCAAACATCATTTAACTTGACAAAGAACCAGTAACAGCTAGACTGAAAATAAAGGGTTAGGCAGGTAGAGAGAAAAAGTATGAAGAACATGCTGAGCAAATAACAGCCTTTTGAGAATCAACATTAGCATAATTACTAAACATAGCTAATTGCTGAAATAGCATTTGCTGGCAGCATTTATATTTCTAAATGCAACAATTTCTCTCTTCCCTACGTAATCTTCTGCTAGGACTATGGAGTGTGCTCACACCCTGTGCTTAGCTGAGAGTGCACTGGGATGGAAATTGGCACCATCTGAAAGCCAGTATCACAGAGAGGAAGAAACACATTTAACTCCTTGGAGTCCAACCATCCTTTTTAAACAAGATTGTCATACTTGAGGCTCTGTGTCTTTTTAAAATCTGTATGTTATACCATCAGCTCGGCTTTTGTCCTAGCACCCTACTTGATAAGATTTGACATTCTCAAATCAATGCCTGTTGATTTCTCACTGCTGAAATAGGATAAGTATGTGCTGGACACAGTGAGTGTTTAGTACAGCAGATCAAGCCATTCTAGCATGAGAAAACAACTCTGTTGGCATAAAAAAAAAAAATTTAAAACTGCAAAAACCTCCACCAGACACAAATGTAACATGTAGTGCCTAAGCAAATCAAAACCACTAGCTGGTTCTGCTTAAAAAGGCATATGGTCACAGTTTTGATGGAAGAAAAGATGGAAATTAAAACAAAAAAACCCCAACAACAGATGAGGTTACATCTGTGAAGGCTGTAGGGCTGATCTGCAATTATTTATGAGCGCTATGTGTTACCTGGGTACTGCGATCATGCTGTACTGCCTTACAGCACCTCTTACTGTATGTTTCTTCTTAGGGCAGATAGGAAGCTGCCAGAGACAATAGTTGGCCTCTACCTAAATAAGCTTTATCATCTGTGAAGATTGCTCCAAGTAACAGCAGTACAAAATGGACTGAGCCTGAATTTTTTGAAAAGAAGCAAAAAAGTGATTTGAAAGTAACTGCAGAGGGCAAAAATGTGACCATGCAAGGGTGGCTTACAAAGGACAGGTTACCATGGAGACAGCCCCCATGGAGAAGGCTAAAGTAGTGGGGCCTCCTAAACCTTCAAGGTGGTGGTAAGATACAAAAAACTTGTATATAGGAGCAGCTCTCATTGGCTGAAACTAACTTTTTGTTTTAAAAATTGCTGTATTTTTTTTTTTTTTTTGTGAGGTCAGAAAGATGATATCCATCTCTGAACCACTGATCATGACTAACTTGACAGTCACCTTCGATGGATGAGTTGAGAGAAATGGGTATCATCCTGATATAAACCATATTCCAACACCTGGAGCAAAAGCATGAGGCCTCCCTTTTACGGGCATCCCCACAGCTCTCTGAATGCTGCCTCATCGGCTCCCTGATGAGCTTCTGCGGGGGTTTCACCAGCAGCAACCCAGGCACATGTTTCCTGGAGCATAAATTGCACTATCCTCAGGGATATCTCAAGCCTTGAGAAGTCACACTTGCACATCATTCCCTCAGCTGAAACTCAAACACAATAAGCAAGAAGCATGAGGCCATTTGGTGATTCATACATAAAGAGCTAAAAAGTGGCAGAATCTTAAAAATAAACCAGAAAAGCCTTCTACGGCCTAACCCTGTGATGACATTTGGGCAGACATTTCTTTAGGCAAGAAGATCAGTATTTTGCTGTCATTCATTACAGATTTACCAGTTTTGTATTGATTTTTTTGTGGCCTCTTATGTACTTTAATTGCTGCAATAGAAAAACAAGTTGCTATACATGACATTTCCTTTCTGAGAAGCTGGCAACAGAATTGCATGAACCACTGGTAGATTCACTTATTTCCCTTGTGAGCCAGTAATAAAATGATGACTGAAACAGCTTGTCCTTCTTTCTGTTCCAAAACAGCTTTTTTTTTTTTTTCAAAAAATTCTCACTAGCTGTGGATTTAAAAAGAGAAATCTTTCTAATTGCTGGATAATATGGTAGACTTTCCTATAGTATTTTATAGTTGTTAATACTGAGGTTTTATTGATTGATTTTGAGGGACAGGCACCTGAGTGCCTTTGCTTGAGCAAGCAGGTTCCTAGGCCCTGGGTGAGGTCCATGTAAAGTTGGCCAGGGGCAATGATGATAATTGATAAAGTGGTTTCTGGTGCTCTCATTGTTAGACTGACACATGGTGCAGCTTTGAGGAGTTTGGGTTGAAAAAAAACAATACTTCTTTCCTCTGAGATGCAAGTCACCAGCTCAGATTCAAGGCTTCTCACCTGGGAGATTTGCAGCAGCTGGAAACCCATATGGTGTGGGGCAAAGGAATATCACAATGTGCTTACAAACTGAGGACTAGGTAAGCCTGATTAAGTTATCTCACCTCATCCCTCTGGAAGGGTTTCTTTTGATGTTGTAGTTTCTGGTTCTTCTTCCAGGGCATTTTCAGCTCTCCCAGATGAGCAGACTCCACCATTCCTGAGGAGCTGCCTTGCCAGCAGAAGGCATCTGCTCACTGAGTATCTTCAGGCTGAAATGGAGGTGAGAGAAGGAAGGCTGTTTATTTTGTGTTCCCTGTGCTTTCCTCCCTCAACTTTAAATATTTTCAAAAAATAATGTTCTAATCTTCTGTATTTAGCCATCTGCTGACACCCTCTGTCTGGGTTTCTGTAGCTCTACTCTTCCTGTGCATTTCCAATCCTGATACTTTCTTTTGTATATTTTTTTTAAGCTGTGACATTGACAAAACTGAGTCCAAGGAAGGTAGTAGACCAGAGGTGGTTCACCTCGTTGAAAACTGTGTCAGTGTTAGAATTCATGACAATACCCACTTAGACCAATTTGGGTCCCATTGCATGAATTAACATGGTAAGGAAAGAACCACAGAATTCTTCCCTCTGGGAGATTGGTATGTGCATGTTTAGATATCATAATGACAGGTGCTACAAGAAAACATAGATGGATGTAGGCCTGTGAAGTGATCCATAAATAAAATACTCCAGTGTGCCCATAAGTAAATTAAAATCTGCAACTACCCTGTGAGGTAAGTCAGTATTGTGTAAGTTTTTGAGACAGGTAAACAAGGTTCCTGGAGATGCAGCTGGTGAGGAGTTATATCAGCAGCTCATTGTGAGTAGAACCTGGGCAGTCTTTGGCAGGATTTTAGAAGTGGTGAGATTTCTGAGAAAGAAGCAAGAGTTGATCAATCTGATAAGAAGCAACTGTATGTTGTTAAGTAAAGTAAAATAGTATCTGACAGCTCTAGGGGTGTGTTAGGGTTTGTGTGTCTGTTTGTGGAAGCTCAAAATCCGCTTCATAAAAAATGTGGTTTACGGAAGCGCTCAGTCTAGAAAGCAGAGGTGGGCTGAAGGAAATAACCAAAAGTAGCTTTCTTTGCCTTCTGCTGATCCTGCTTCAGATCAGAGCTTCTGGAAAACTCCTCAAGGAGTATTTACAACCTGTTCTGCGTGGCCATTTTGGCATAGCCCAGCTGGTTAATGCTAGCAAATCTGGACTGTTAACAGTTCCTGAAATAAACCCCATCTTGCCAGAAGAAGAAAGGCTATGAACAGCAATGTCTGGTTGTATTTTTTTCCGTCGCTGCTATGTACTTCTCAGAGACATGTAAATAAAGCCAACTTGTTGATGAGAAATATGTCAGTCAAAGAGCTGCTGAATGTTCTGGAGACAGTTATCACTAGATGTTTTGACTAAATGTCTGAGAGCTCATGCTCTTGGGAGATTTCCCAATAGATCTGAAGATAAACACACAAGCTCTTGGCACCTCTCCTAACTGGATGAGAATTTGAGAACTGATAATTATTTACATTTAACCTGAGCACCTTATAAAATTTGTGGTGCACTTCAGAAGGCAGCATTGGAGCATTTTGCAGTGTTAATTATTAAGGACAAAGTCCCAGTGAATATTTAAATTCTGCCAGCCTACTTGTCTACATTTCAAATCATGTCAAAACTTTAAAAATTACTCTTTATGTCCTATTTACCTGTAGTCACTTTGGTCACAGTTGAAGTACAGAGGTAGCAAAAAGATGACTGAACCTGTTCTGGAAAGTTCTGTACCAGGGGGTAACATTACAGTCATTTGGTGAGGCAGTGAGAAGAAATTTGGTATTTAAAGCAACTTTCATAATTTTTCATTTAAGTCAAGTGTTTAATGGTCCCCTGCTATGAAAGGTTCCCTGCTGCTACACTTCTATGCTGCTGAATGATCCTTCATTGGGCAAAACTCTGCTAAATTGTAGATTTTGAGCTTCAGGGAGGCAAGATGAATTACTGCCTCAAAGAGCAAGTAGTAAAGATTCACAACTAGGCATCTGCAAAAGCACCAAAGCAGTAAGTAGCACGTCACTACTGATGATCTTACTGTTTGAAAATGAGAATGGTTCACTGTGATTCAGTCTTCTCCCCAAGCATGAGCGCTCTTGAGCAGTGACATCCAGTGCAGCAGCCTGGGAAGGCTACTTGAAGAGGGACATGGGGCAGCAGATGACAATACAGGACAATCTCTAAGAAAATAACACCTCTTCAATCTGACCAGGAAATAATTATTTTTTTCCGCTTATTTTTTTCTTTTGATTGAATTCTAACTGTGAGGACATAGGTAGTGTCTACTGTGCAGTAATCTTGACTCCAGAACAGGAATTGGTAAGCAGAGAGTTTTAATTAGAAAGCTCAAATTTTCACCTCTGCCAGCACTGAACTTTCCCAGGAACCCCACAGGAGTGATTCTTTCTGTTGTTCTGGTGACAAGAATTACAGTGCATAAGGAGTTTTGTTCTCCACCTCGATTACAGGTAAGCTCAATTTTACCTGTTATATTTGGTCTCGCCTCCATAGCACCTTTCTGACTGGCAGAAACACAAGCCCACATAGCCTGTTGAGTAGTAAACATATCCGTGAAATGTCAGGACATTAAGCAAAGTTTCGCAGATCAGCACAAAGAATAAATATAATGAAAAAGATGGTTTGCCCATGAGAATTAACCAGTCTCCATTAGTGGGAGTAAATGACTGACTGACTTTATTCCTGGAATCTGTAGAATTTTGTAATTCTCCATCTCAGCCATGAACCAGTTATTGGCTTGCCCAGACTCTCTGTATCTTTTATCTCGGTTAAGTCAACGAAATACAATCCGGTTCAATGTAAACTATTGCAGGTACACCATACATTAGCATAAACATCATTGCTCAGTACTGCAACAGGGTAAGCATTTAATCTGAGCTGCAAAATAATTTTCTCCCCCAGAGGAGTTAGAAGTTCAAGATGGCCAGTGGGGTGTGCATTGCCCTCACCATCTGCCTAATGTAGTCTGGTCAATGGGGGAAGTGATGCTGACCTTCTTTATACCCTGAAAGCATAGCTCTGGACAGACACTGCTCTGCTGTGTGTTTGTGCATGTGCATGCATATATATATATATCTGTGTGTGTGCTTTCCTCTATTTATGTATATATACATATATATAAACCAAGGGCCACCAGCCATGCTTAAGCCTGACTCCAGACCACTGGACAAGAAATTTTGATGATGGATTGGCTGAAGGCTGATTAGAGCCCCACTTTTGTAAATTTGTAGCTTAAGGAATCACTTCCTTGTTTTCTACAAATATTCACCAAAGTATAGGACTTCTCAAAACCTATTAGATAATCCAGGATCTTGCCAAAATGAAATAAATATATAACCTTAGTGATTCTGTGCATAGTCTTCCCTTTGATCATGAGCTTACATATTTATATTAGGAAAGTACCTGCTTTCCTGCCCATAGGGTCACAGGAGCCCCGAATGCCTTCGGTGCCTTCAGAGTCTGACTTCCAGGGACCATGCTCATGGGCAACAGCAGAGCAAATATTTCCATATGAGTACATTTGTATGCTTCAGCTCCAATAACACACAGAAGGAATAGCTTCTTTTCATTAGTCCCTTCAGTCCCTACCTGGCAAACTTAGAAAGAGGGATGAGACCACTGCAGAAGCTCAGCTACCAGGTCATATATACTATTAATTATGCCACATCTTTCTACTTTCCCCGAGAATCCTGCTTCTCATGTGTGCTCTTTTTTACTAGCTGTGGGTAGCAGAGATGCTCCAGCTGTACCCATTATATCTAGAACACTGGATTTGGATCTTATTCTTCCATTTCATCTTGAATAATCCATGTAGGTGTCAGATGAACAGAGACCAAGTTGTATTCCTGTTCTTGCAATGGAAGTGATATGAGCTAGAGCAAGAGAAGGACAACAAAGGAATTACTGCCTTTTTCTGCATGTTTTCAGACCTGCAGTCTGCTTAGTCTGCAACCCAAGGCGATGTGTGAGCGCAATTCTGTGGCTGAAAATATTTGCTGATCTTTGAGAGATTCTACACAGACTGAGAAAAGAGGGATCCTGCCTGGATATTTACATACTTGTACTGTTTCTGGGTCACTCTTAATTTACAGTGGTATTATGGGAGCAGTTAATTACAATAACTTGTTTGTATAAAACCTCTTCTATATGCCTCGATCTAAACGTATGAGTTTCATAACTCATAAAAATAAAACAACTCAAGAACAAAGAAATACAAATGATAATTAAGTTTCAATTCTTCCAGCATTCCCAGGCCACTCCTGGGACTTGCCAGTTTTGTCAATATTTTAACACATTCAGCAGCTCTTGAAAGTAAACAAATACCCATCGGTGGGTAAGCACTTCTGTATTTGTTTTTCAGAATGAGTTGCTCAGGTAGGTTGCATGTGTGTGGCAGATTGAATACATTTATTTCAGAGGCACAGAAACCAGGCTTAGACATCTGTAATTTTGAAATCTTGAACATGTTTATGTCAAGCCTGGGCTTCAGATTACATGAAATGTTTTCTCTACCAGTTAATCAGCTAAGTACCAACACAGGGCAGATGGGAAACCAAGGACTCAGACATATTAGTCTCCAGCCATTTACTGACCTCTAACAGTCCTTTCTACCAGTATTTCCTTTGGTAAATAGTTACAACATACAAAAAGAGTCAAATTCAGTTTGTACAGCCTCCATGTTACAGTATCCCTTAAAAAATCACCAAGAAACAATATTTGAATGACTTCTCAGATTAAAAATCTACTTGATCAGAAGTGACTGCTCTTTTCTCAGGACCAAAAGTCAGTAGGAAAAAGCCACAAAAAAGTCATCAGAGATAGATTACTTACACTAGGAAGAAAACTACATAATCAGACCACAGCTCAATACAAGGAGTTAAGTTATTAAAAATATCAGAAGATGATTTGATGTGGACAAACAGTGATGCCAGTTTTGTGCTTCATATGATATCAGGTGGAATAACCAGTGAGGCTGATACAAGTTACAGCCCCAGAGCAGCAATCCAGCTCATGGACATTTGGATAAATTAGGGTCTGTCTTCGTTGATGTTAAAGCTCTGGAGGATGCTAGTGCAGCGAAGATATTTCAAGCCCTTCCTGTTGAGTCAATGCTTTCCCAAGGCAATTTCTTGTCTTTCTGCAGGTGATCTCGTACTTGCTTCGAGGACCTGGCTTGAAGGGAGAGGGCTATAAATGCAGACACTGTACACGGGATCATGAATGGTCCCCCCTGCCTGCTTAGCTCATCATGATGCAAGCAGTGATGTTTGGAAGTAATTACTGCAGTCAAGTCCTCTTAACATGCCTTCTTTCCTACTTTTGTAGTAGAGTGGAAAGAGCTCTCCATCTCCCCTGGGTTGCTGTGCCCCTTACAGCCTGAATTATGCTCGTTTGTCATAAAACTGACAAATGATGCATCCTTGCTATAAAAGCCAATCTCATGTTAAATCTCAGTGTCCTGCTCCAAGTTACCAGAATTGTTTTGCCTAGACGAAATCTGTATGTATTTGTTCAGAAATACTCGGATAAGCAGTGTACAGGCTTTCAGCTTACAGCCTGCTGTAGTTCTGGATCACTGAAAAAAAACTATAAATGTGTAAGCATCAAGCAATTATAATAATAAAAAGAGCTATTTCATGCACATCACCTCTCACAAAAGTCAGTGTCTGGGCTTCTGTAAATACACTGATATGTACTTAATAATTAAAACTAGCAATAAGCTAGGTACATGTGCAAGTTACATAACTGTGTAGCCCCCGTTATTACATATAAGTATGTTTTGTTAATTCCCATGTGAAACCGTTGCCTCCTAAAATTCTGTGGGTGACTTGAAACAAAATACTGAAGATGAATGCATTTTGAACTAGCAAATTACTTCTTGTGTAGCTTAGTTTAGCTTTATGTACCTGCAACAAATGCGTATCTTGATGATATGTTTAATATCGCATTACATTGTACTATTTTCCATTGTACTGAAATATGTTTTAGTATTTTTCCACAATGTAAGATGACAGAGATCAATTACAAAGCCATTAAATGTCAATTAACATCTTTGCAATCTGAATCGCAAATGAGCCTGTTAAAACTACCTTGTTATATGTCACTTACATGTATAAATGCTGGTTAAATGTTTAATGGATGCATGAAAAAGTAATTACTTACTGTTTATGTAGTGGTCAGCTAATCCCACCACCATTAGTTACGTCCACTGGAAAATCAAGACTAAACTTGCAAATCTGAATGGCTAAAATGAGCTCTGACATGCATCATTCGTTAATCAGGTGCACTTCTATGTAGTGCCTAATTATAGATTTGGGAATCTAATTTTCAGCACTTCAACAGGAGTATTTTGTCCTATTAAGCTAAGAAGTTAGTTATTTTTTTAGTATCGTCTACCCTTCCTGTAGAGTTCAAGCACTGTGCACCATCTACAAAGCCCTGAGCCTGCCTGGAAAAGGTCGTCATCACATAAAAAATTCATACTTTTTAGCAATAATTTAGGCTAAAATGTAGAGTGTACAACAAGGTGAACACCTCCACTCATAGGAAAATGTAGTCATTGCCCTAGGGTAAGAACTTTCCCCTTACAGAATATTAAAAATAGGATTTTTATTTATTGCAAGTAGTCAAGACTTTGCTTTGGCACCTCAGCTGAAAAATGGCCCTTTTAGGAGCACAGCAGAGGAGATCACACTGCCTGCTTCACTTATCAATCTCAGCTGCCTTTGCTAACAACCTGCTCTCTTTATCTGGCCCATGGAAGTGCTCTGAAGCACACTCTAGTTATAGCCAGACTTGGTCTGTTGACTGTGCAAAGCCAAAGGGAGTGAGCCTCTGGAAATAGGCAGCTGTGGTAAGGTGGGTAGAAGTGGGCCAGGGAATGGTGCCTGTGTCGAGGCAGAGCTGTCCCAAGGCAAAGGTCCCTCTCGTGTCACTTAGGCCAGCACTGGCTGTTTCTCTCACAGTTAGCAAACATGTTCATTTCCAATTGGTATTGTTCACACATCTCCCTTCCTTCTCTGATGAGTTACTTGTTTGGGAGTGAGATCAAAAAGGCCGTTGAAGAGCCAAGCCAGAGCAGGAAGCGTACAAGAACAAAGTGGAGAGTTACTAATTGGGGAATGCTTCTTCCTCTCCCTCCTAAAGTATAGTCTTCCCAAGGCTAAGCCAAGGATCAAAGGGGGATACTAAACCTTACAGATCATAGCCTGCAGAAAGAGCGGGTTTCTGAGGGAGCTACCAACCTTCATTAACAAAACACATGCAGCTACATCTCTTTGTCCCTTTCAGCCATACATCTGTTCTTCTTGGCAAATACAACATTCTTTGTATTGAAAGAATCATCCCTTTGTAATGAGAAAATACAGTTCTTAGGCCTCCAAGAAAAAATAGCTGAAAGTGTCATGTATGGCACAAGGTAGGGAACAACCTTTAGAGCATTAGTTGGAAAGATCTCCCTGCAGTGATATACGTGGTCACCAGCCTGCAGCAGGGACCAGGGGGAGCCTGGACCTGGCTGTGGTGGTTAGAAAGTAAAACTGCACAAAACCCACAGCCTGTCCTGCTGGACATGGCCTCGTGGTCACGGTCTCCTCAAGGGCTTCTTCCTTGAAGTCTTTCATGTCATGGCCAACCAGCAGGCTGCTGTCTGGGACAGGGTAGACTCAACAAGGTCCCTGAGAGAAACTAATTAGAGAGAAAATGCTTCATCAGAAGTTTGTCAACTGTCCTCAGAACAATTACTTCTCTTCTGTGTGCTAGATTATGCCAGCTGAAGATGTTACAGGACTTGCTCACTGAATTCTCATTAAAATAAATCCATGTTGACCATCAGACCATGCTGTATGGCTCTGCAAAGCTGATCTTCAGTATCTCCTTTGCTTTTTGTACCAGCTGACTCCAGACAAGGCTATTAACACTAACTGGGTAGCAAGGGCCCAAGGGTAGATAGATTGTCCAATCTCCAGGTGCAATAAAGCACTGCCTTTGAAAAGCCCAGAGCTTTCCTGTTTCCTGTTCCTTATTCTTTCCTGTTAGCCTGGGGCCAAATGGAGCAACAGGCATCGAGGTGGCTTTGCTCTTGAAAGCTGTAGATTCAGGAAAAGATATATTTTTGCAGATGATACAATTTCTAACATTTCTAGCTTTAAGAGTATTGTTAAAAATTGGACCTCTGCTGACAATATCTTTGGTAGGTGTTATTTTGCTGGAGCCTGTTCTGATGGATCTAACGACAGCAGATGCTTCAATATAGTTTAGAAGGAAAAATACTGTTTGGGTCTCACCACTTGAAAACAGAGTCACAGAGGGGCTTTTTTTTCGTTCAGCTGTTTTAGGAATGCAATTTGATAATTCAGTTGCTTGCCTGATAAATATCTGCCCTCTGATCCCAGCTAGGGGAGATGGAATAAAACGTAACTGGATTTGACAGACAGAATTCGTCTGCTGTGTTTGAGGCACAGTGAGGCAGCCTAGGGAGAAAAACATTACAGCAAATTATGCTTCTTTATCTCCCTCTACTAACAGTGCCAGGTCAGCCTGGAGGAGTGAATGAACAAGTCTTTGAAAGGACAGTACCCAAGCTCAAACAACAGTGCTGCCCTGGTCCGACTCCAGCGCTGGGGATGTGGGTGTGGGTGAAGCTGCTGTGAAGTTCCAGCTCATATCCTTTCCCTTTCTAGTCCCCCTTCTGTGCTTAGTTTGCAAGTCTTAGGGGCAAGGGATGGCTTCTCAGCAGGCCTAGCACCTGGGACCTTGCTCTGAGTTGCCACCTCCATTGGCTACTGCAGCCCTGTCTGCTTGCACTGTCTTCCTCTATGCCAGGGCAGGGGACAGAGATGACAGTGCCACCAGCAGAGAAAACCTCCCCCATTTCCTATGAGGGCTCCCACACTGCAGGTGTACCCAACAGCGAGCCCAGCTCTGCACATGCCCTGACTTGATGCTCCGTGAATGCCCACATGGCTCAGCAGCCACAGAATAGCTACAGCTGGTTTGTGGGATTTTAAATTTTTTTTTTCCAATGCAAAATACAATTATTCTGATATTACTCTTTGGATCAATTCACCTCTTAGTGGTGGTTCAAAGCATCACCAAGCACACCCATTCATTGTTGTCTTTATTTCAAACACAGTCTTGTTTCCTGTGAACTGACCCTTATTTAATGACAGTGGACAGCCATCAATCAGGCCGAAAAGACTGGAACGCCCCTAGCTGAGCCTGCTTTGAGCTCATGGCTAATGGTTCCTGTCCACCTCTCTGCTTTCTCAGTAGCTTTGTATTTTGGGGATGGGCTGTGCTGAGGTGTGGATGCACAGCACCAGGGAAGTTTCACCCTGTATTGGGTTTGGGTGAGCTGGAGTTAATGTTCCCCAGAGCAGTTCTTATGGTGCTGGACTTTGTACTGGGAGGCAGATNAGGCTCTTCCCATCTTATTCTCTTCCCCCCTTGTCGTTCTGAGTAAGTGGCGGGGGGGAGTGATAGAGCGACTTGGTGGGTACCTGGCGCTCAGCCAAGGTCAAACCCACCACACACCCACAGAAGTGATCTCAGCACAGCACTCTGCTCAAGGGAGACGCAGCTCAGGACCACTATGACAGGAGTCTTTATATTGGTGTTTTTTCAAGAGGGTGTCTAGATGCCCCTAAAATTTGTGTTCCAAATAGCCAGAGCAGGATGGGTGAAGGCAAAAGTCTGTTGTCATCTCTGCAAGACGAAAGCTTGCTCCAAGGTACTTGCATCCTGATCCTTAAATCACACAGTACTGTAGGGACTTTCCTATCAGGGTGGTGACTCTGGTATATCTTCAAAGTGATAGGGAAAAGAGATGGAAGTGATTATGTTTTTTTCTGCATTCACTATCTGGATTGTAACTATCTAACCTGACCAGATGTCCTCCGTTCCTCCCACGTCAAAGCCCACCCGCTCCTTTCCTGAAACATCCATCACACCTCAGGTCAGCTCTTCCTTGATTTGTAGGAGATGGTTGCCCAGTCTGCCTCCCCTTTAATCATTCCTCTGACAGCTGCTAGAGAGATGAAAAGCTGGGTGATATAAGTAATCCATTTCTAAGTGTAAAAAGCCCCCAAAAGTGGGCAGAGACTAGAACAGACCGAGTCTGATGACCAAACAGACTGATTACGTCAAGGGACAGGAAGAACAGCACTTGGAAATCAATAAGGATGAAGCTTTGAAAAGGTTGACTGACTGCACTGGATTAGCTATCGATTTTTGTCATTTTCACAGCTAGTGCCATGCTCTCCGCCTGCTGAGGCCATTAAGCTCTGAGGTCTTAAACTTCTAATCCTTCACTAATAACAACAAGACAATGGCCTGCCAAGCCAAGGATCTAACAGGATGTCCAATAGCTTTGGTGCTGTATCGAATGTGCCGGCATCTCGGAAGAAATCATGGCAGCTCGGAAGCACTGTGTGGAAACAAAATGTACATGAGGATGCAGATCATGCTCAGAGGCCAGCTAAAAATCAATGTTTATTGGTAAGAACCTCCAACTGGTTTCCAGTTGGCACCGGCAGCATGGGATGCATAATTTTTGCAGGATCTCTCTGAGCATTGATTTTGTTAAAATAACCGCAGACAAAGAATTGTGTTTGTTTTCAGGATAGCGTTGGTAGAGGTGTGCAGCAGGGCAGGATCCCTCCAGTGGCTGAAGGGCTGAAACTATCTTCAAGAGTCACATCATCACCATAACTTTGTTAGTTTAGCACACCTAGTTGTAAAGAAATCCTAAGCTTATTTTAAGGTAGGACTCTAAAACAAAGGATGTTGGAAGGAGTCGAGTCCTTACCAAACATCGTGAATGGAGGCAGAACACAGGAAAATATTAAGGGCAGCGCTCTTCTGAGATGGATGAGAAGGTGGATAAAAGAAATGAGTAGAAGAGATCTGGCTATAAGTGAGTGTATCCAAGGCTGGGGAACTAAGCCGGCTTCTCCCTATACCATCTTTTATATAAAGTAGCGTTGTCAGGTCATGTCAAAGAGCTGATCAACGTTGTCCCAGTTCAGCTTACAGAAAGTCTGCAAGCACCAACTGTTGTGTGAAGATCATCATGAATGTGGCCTAACAAACTCATGACATAAAGCTACTGTATATCTCACTGGAAATAGTCTATTTGCAACCTCTGGAGCTTTCAAAGGAATGCCCCAGAGTTCAGTTCCACAAGGCAAGTCATCTGCAACTCTCAGCTTTACTCCCTCAGCTCTGGAGGTAGTAAGCAGATGAGTGCAGCTCACTGAGAGATCACTCAGCCTCTTCTGGGAGGGGTTCTTGTCAATGCTTATAAATAACCAAAGTGTGAAGGTCAAGTGGATGGGACCAGGCTCTTTTTAGTGGTGTTCAGTGATAGGACAAGGTACAACAGGCACTAACTGGAACACAGAGAGTTCCATCTGAACATAAGGAGAAACTATGCTGAGGGTGACAGACACTGGGACAGGCTGCCCAGAGAGTTTGTGGAGTCTTCTTCTCTGGAGAGACTCAACCTGCTGTGTAATCTGCTCTGGATGAACCTGCTTTATCAGGGTGGGTTGGACTAGGCAATCTGCAGAGGTCCTTTCCAACCCCTACCATTCTGTGATGCTATGATTCTGTGATTCTGCTCTGAATTCTCTCCGTCTCTGGGTCTGACAGAACTCAGTTCAGCTGTGACTGAGTGCATCCAGAAGAAGACACACTCAGTCTTCTGAGTGTGTCCAGAAGAAGAGCAAAAACCCTTGGAGATAGGCTATATATTCCTTCGCAAGGTCTTAGTCCTTCGCACAGCCATGCTCAACAATATCATCATCTTTCCTCATCCTCATTCTTCCTTAGAGCCAACATGATGGAGAGCACAACCCTCTAATGACCTGCTGCATGTCTGACATCCAGACTCCTACAAGACACAGGCCGAAACGCCCAAGCACATTGCTAGGATTGACACTAAGAGCTCTGGATGAAGGCCGTGCTGGTGGCAGAGCCTGGGTGCAGCAATAGCACCGTGTCCACAGGGCTCCAGTGTGCAGCTGGGTGTGCAAACAGCCGATTAGTGCTCATTGGGGGAGCACCGTCAGCAGCCCGTGTTATAAATGCTTTGCTGAGTGAGTGCTCAACTTTTTTGAGAATCTCAGTCAAAATGTTGACAGTTTTATTTTTGTTGGGTTTGGTATTTATTTTAAGGACCTTTGTGATTCTTGGAAACTAAAGGATTATTGTCAATACACAAAACAAATGGACTCGGCAAGATTTCATCCCTTTGGAAGCAGGGAGATAATGCTCTTGCAATAGCAATCATCAGTGCCCACCCAAACAGGCAGCACACAAAAGCAGAGGGATATGCAAGGAAACAAATAGTACTCCTCCGTTGTGCAAAGCCGGACAAGGCAGTGCAGCACTCTCCCTTGATCCTTCCCTTAGGCAGCTGGCCAGCTGGCAAAAGCAAGCCAAATTGAAATGTTCTTGCTCATTTTCTTTTCAGATTGTTCCTTGCTTTTCAAGGGCTGATTTACAGCTTCAGCCTCTGCACCGTCGAAGTCCTCCTGAAGTTTTCCAAAAACACAGGAAAGGGAAAAGTGCTGAACAAAGCAATACGGACAAAAGGAAACAGCTCGATTTTTACACTTAATTCAGTGCACCTAAAGGACCTGCCCTGAACCATATGAGCCATGTTATATGTAAAGTTTTCATCATTCTGAATTAAGTAGTAGTTTGTTTTTTAAAAATAGCTTAGAGAATTTTTACTGAAGGTTTAATTCTACTTAAAATCATTTCCTCCTGCTTTCTCAGAATTGAAGAAAACAAATCCTTTAGTTTCTCAGCACTCATCAACATCATCCCCCTGAGGCTTAAGCAAAATGTTTCAGAGGAAGCATTTGAAGGGATTATTTCTTTACAGCTGCTGGGAAGGGTCTGAGCGGGGAAGAGATTAAGTGACACAACCTTTCGCCTCGCAAGATTAAATAATTTGGGGGAGATCCACAGGTGGTGCAAATCGCTTTAACTCCAGAGCCTTTTTGTATTAAAAAAAAAAACAAAGAAGATATTTTATTTAAAAGTTGATTAATCCGAATACCTATCAGTTGCTTCACTGCCATGCATATTTTGCCATGTTGTTTTGCTGAGTTCCTCTATATGCTTTTTTTTTTTTTTAAACAGGAGTAAGGGGTATAGGAAGAGGGAGATGCCAGTAGCAACCAGGAGAAGAACATATGCATCCAGTATGTGAACAAGTGAGTCCCCAGAATTCCTGGGATAAGTCTGTGGGACAGAAGGTAGCCAAAGGGACAGTTTTCTCCTGCTGTCCTCTGCTCTCTGCCCACTCTGGAGGTGACCAGCTGGGACTTACTTGGATGCTGCTAGAGTAGGCCATAAGTACAAGTAAGACCACCTCAGTTTACCTCCTATGTACTGTGCTGGTTTGTTGACTATCTATGATTTTTTAAAAAAGTGAAAAATAGAGGGAAATATTTGTCACAGCAAACCATAACAGACAGCACCATCCTTCTCCTTTGCAGACCATGCATGAGTTTGGAACAGAAACTGTTGAGGGCAGACACCTGATACTTCACACAGGAAGATATTCACAGGATCTAATACTTGGGCAGGGCTTTACCAGAATAAGTATTATCAACACTTATCTGTACTTAGGCGTTTTTCACTTTGTCACATTTGCAAGCTCTCTCCCCGTTGCAGTTCTGACCTCCCTTCAGAAGGAAAGTGCCGGGTGTCTTTGTCCCCACGGCAGGATCTCATGGGCCACTTGGCCAACTTGACCTCACGTGTGTAGTCCTGGCACTCATGAGGCAAGAGGAAGGTGTAGCATGTTATTTATTTCACAGGAGGCAGAACACTTTTTTGTTTTATCTCTTTCCAGACAGTTGGCTCAGTTTAATGGACTGTCTTTCAGCCTGTGCATAATTCTTCTCCAAATTAAATTCTCATAGAAGCTCAGCATAATACAGACTGTGTTGTCAGCTCATTACTTTTACATCCTTTCTTGTTCTGTTTATGTGAGCAGAGGTTTAATTAACTATAATCTACTGTGTAGGAAAGAGGAAAAAAACCACTATACTTGAAGGTATGTATTTACAGTCTATTACATTTTTGAAGGTTTTTTTGGGGGGAGGAGTTAACCTTTTTGTCTATTAGCAAGACTGGTTGCTTTATGTTTCTGTGCAGATGCTCAGGGAAACCTGAAGGTTCCACGCTTGTCCATCACCCTCATCAGCCTCTTACACTATAGTGGACTGAACTTAAATCTAGAAGAAAAAGTGGAGCTTTCATTGCCTGCAGGCTCCCAGTTTGTCACACTAATTTTCTATGCACACTCTATGCTGAGCCTCAGCCATCGGCCATGGGCTGTCTCAGTGGGGCAAACTGCTGGTGCCTCCTCCGGAGGGACACTGGCTTGGTGGGAGGCAGCAAGAACCGGCTTTCATCATGCTGTGCATCCAGAAGGCAGTTAAAGTGCCCAGCTGCTTTGCTGTATGTTCTCCATCTATGATGTTTGCTATGTCTAAGAGGTCATTTGTCCTTGTCTGTGGTGGCAAAAAGTACAGAAATTGCAGCTAACAAAATGAGGTATATAGAGGCACTGTTTTGGTTTCTCAAGTGATGGGTTAAAACGCTGTAGAGATTTTCCTGGTGGCAAGTTCATAAAACAGATGCTTTCCCTGTGAACATTAATAAAATTATATCTGTTTCATCCACAAATTATGTTTATACCTGGAGAACTTTGAGTGCCCGAACAATCCCACATGCTTGGGCAGAAGGCAATACAGCAGAAGGTGCTAAATTTTGCCCAAGTGCCAGGGCTAGCTGTCAGATTAGAGTGGGATTAGATCAGGGCTGACACTTATTACTTGAGCTAACTTTAGACCTCACCAGCCAGATTCAAATTCCCTCAGAAATTCGCAGGTTCCATTCAGAAGATAACAGGAAGCAAAATTAGCATTCGTTATTATTAGTTTCAAAGATAAAATTAAGTAATTGAGCTAAATTTAGAGAAATTGTTCCTTTACATCCTTTACCATTGTGCAGTGCTATTGCTGTTTCATATGCTAAAAAGGGCTATGATTTTTGAAAGCTTGGTTGGCTTTTCCACTGTAGCAGAGGTTCAAAGAAAAGCTATTCCCCATCTCAGCTCTACCCAACGAGCATCAAAGACATGCTCCTGATGTCAGGGGTGGCCCTTTCGCATCCGCACAGGCTCGACTGGCAGAATGAGGTCACCAGCCGGTGGGGCAGGTGCCGTCCTGGGGAAAGCTCCAAAGAACTTTTCCTGTTTTGTAACTGAAGCCATCTGATTTACATATAAATCTGTGCCATATATTTGAGGATCTTTGTTGTATTGGTTAAATTCCAATCAGGTTGTGTCACTAAGATCACAGTACCTTTTCAAATAATGTATCATGGTTGCCAGTGTCAAAGTCTCTGAGATATTTCAAGTATCTAGTCAAAATAATTTTAACATTCAGTCTCAGATTATCTCACAGTTTTGTTGCCTTATGCCCAGATAAAACTAAACTAGAGGCTTCTGTGTCCAGGGCAAATCATCCTGCTCCCACATACACTGCGCTTAGCAAAGCTTTTGCCTGATGAAGGCCCCTTGGGTGCCTAATTTCTTTCTACTCATCTCACTATAACTGCCAAAAAACTTATCAGTATCCAAAATTTATCAGTCAGCTTATCGATATGAATGTGTGTGCGTAAACATGGTCCTTAGTGAGCAAACAGAAGACACCTTACAGTTCTACAGCTGCAGTATAGAGATGGTTTGGCCCACAATGTATTTCGTTATGGTTTTCCGAACAGCCAAAACTGGTTAGATGTGACCTGGTAGGATGTGGTACCAACTGGCAAACTGTCTTTCAGGTGGTTACAGGGTTTGTTGCCCACAAGCATCATGTTGGAGATAATTCTCTAGGAAGTCCAGGAGATGCCTATGACCAGAATCATGGGCAAGGAAGCACATGTTCAAAAGACCTTTGGACAAGGTGTGGTCTCCTCAAGCTTTTTTTTGCTTAAAAGCAAGCCAGGCTCCAGCCATAGAGGTGGGGAGCTGCAGGGATTGCTTTGTACTCTCATCTTTTTCCACTGGTGGAACAGTGACAGCATTCACCATTAAATGGGCCAAGTGACATCATGAGCCATTTCTAATGAGGTATCCTTTCCTCCCACCCAGATACTGGCTGCTCATCTTTGTGCAGCCTCTTCTCTTGTACATTATGATCATCTTGTGGTTTTAATGTGAGTCCTTAACATTTAGACTTCAAATGCTGGGGGTCAGTCAGACATGGTGGGTTGATTTCCCTATTTCCTGCCATGGGAAGGTGACGTTTGCAGTGGACACTGTGTCTGCACATGTTCTCCCATGAGGACTGACACTTGGCTTTCCATTCATGTTTTCCGGTGTGAAACATTCACCCTCCAAATGGCTGCAGGACTGAGTATGTTGGTTCTCATGTTTGCAGAATGCCACACACCAATGAACAAAAGTCTCTTTCATGCCAGCGAGCACCAGTGAGCTTGAAGTCAATCTCTTTCAATATGCGAGACTACTCATGCAGCTACTTTCTGATATTCCTTTTGCTCTAATTACCACTACTATTTTTTTCCCCCTTTGCTTCATTAATGGACGAAGACACTCAAGCCTCAATTCACAAAGGCATTTAGGCATCCGACTCCTGCTGAAATCCCCAGTGAATCTAAACATTAGACACTCTTCAGCATTCTTCTCTCTCGTGAAGTAACACCAGGGACTTGTGTGGTACTGCTCTTGATTTATACTGAGCTTGAGTTGAGTGAAGAATCAGATTCTCTGTGTTTGTGAGGGAGAGGAAGAGTATTTCAGTGATTGAAATCCTAACAGGGAGGTGGATGATACAAGTGCTATTTCCCAGCTCTGCATCTGACATTGTGAATTACCTTGAATAAATCACATCCCTCCTTCTGTGTTTCTGGCCATTTAGCACATCTCTGCCTCACAGGTTTGTGAGACTATGCTTTCTTGTTCGGAGAACGTCTAGTCTGGGCTTTCCCAAGAGGACTGGATGTTTATGTCCCTTTTGAGACTCTCACTTCCTTAGTCTCTTTGAAAATGCCAATTTTAGAGATTACTGCAAGAAAATAGCAATAGGATCCGGAACAAGAAGGAAAAGTCTGTCACTCGCCGTTCTCATCCTTAAAGAGAGTAAAGAGGACAGCACAAAAAAATAATGGGAAAAGTTAATTGTCTTATGTTTGTACTGCAGGATGTCAAGTTTCACCTCAAGAGTCGCTGCTCATCTGCCCACATCTGCTCATAGCCAGGGCTGTGATCTGCCAGCGCCAAGTGACAACACCAAAATCACAATGCATCAGAATCTGTAGCCAGAACCTGCCACCTGTTTACTGCTACGTGTTTCTTCTTGTTGTGTCTCAGTCAGTCTTTCAAGGGCAATATGATACACCAGTGAAAGATTGTGGTTTAACTGGAAGTGCTAAGGACTTGAGATGATCCTCCTCTGTATGTTGCTGCTGTCCCCCCACTGAGGGGAGGACTTCAGATATATGCTGGTATACGGACCAACTCATGTTTACTGTTCCTGTTGTGACCTCAATTGCACCACTAGCTTGTACAACAAACACTACTCATTCATTAAGTCACAGAGGGAGAGAGGTTTTTAAGTTGTTCTTTCCCTCCTGTCTTTTGTCTTCAGTTATCACAAGCAGCTGCTGGCCCAATCAGTTGGGAGGGGCTGCAGTTGGGAGGGGCCACAACCAGGATAGACAATCAAACCAGACAAAGGGCTATTCAATCCCATACTGAGTCATTCCCCTATATAAGGGGAGGGCTGGCCCAGGGCAGGAGTGGCCTATTCAATTTGCTTCAGTGTAGCTGGAGCAAGGAAAGTTGGTGTCAGTACAGGTAGAACCTTCCTGCCTTCTGTCACTTGCTGTGTCTATCACCTCATTAGTACTGCTGTTTTCTTCTCTCTTTGTGTTGTTTCATTAAACTGTCCTTATCTCAACCTCCTGAGTCTCACCTTTTTTCTTCCTCCTGATAGTCCTTCTGATCCTGGAGGGGAAAGTGGTAGGTGAGCAGCTGTACAGTGTTTAGTTGCTGGCAGGAGTTAAACCATGACACATCCATTCAGGGTTTTGTCTTGCAGTCATAAGAACTACTAAGTCTGGCCTCTCTTGGCTGGAGAATATGACTTCAAAATAGAGCAGAAGCATTGCTAATCCCCAACTCTGGGAGTGCAACTCTCACTGAGTCCAGGAGTCTATCAAAAAACCCTTAAGAAAGTGAACTGCTAATCGTTACTTCTAATGTGGATTCTCCGTTTCCTTTTGCTGCTGAAGTTTTACTTTCTTGTCTTTGTAATGTCATAACCTGCTTTCTCTCCAGCCTCTCTGTCATCCTCACAGTTAATTGCATGACATCAGATGCAGAAAGAGGGTAGCCAAAAAGTCCCAGAGGACTAAAATGTAAATTTGGGGTGCAGCTGAACCTGAATTCTTAGGCAAGCCTAACACTAATATGACTCATCCTGTCCTAACACAGCCGAGGAGGAGGAGGTGCTGGTCCTGGCTATGCTTAGTTGACTGCAGCGCTTGGCTCAGGTCAGCAGGAGTGTGGGGCTGTCACAGACCTGCAGGAGGTGCTCACAGTCTTGCGAGAACAAGCTATAAATTTCAACCTAATGAGGGTTTTGAGCCGCCACACAGGACAAGGAATGAATTACTGAAGCCATTCATGCTTGGTGAGTTGTTAAGTGTAAGGCCAAAGACTGCAAGTGCTCTCTGTGCAGTAATGTCTGAGTTAATAAACCATCACTCAGACACTGCAGAATCTGACTGCAGCACTGAATTGTTATTAAGAATTTTTTTTTTAATAGCCATATTTGTTCATTGAGGGAAGATGTTCACAACTTGTGAAGTGTGTTATCCTGTGTCACATTTGTCTCTCCTGGTATCCATCAGCCAGATCTGCTCCCCTCATTTCCACTGTCTGTTTTTACATCCAGGATTGGTGTTCCTCTGAAGAGACTGTGGTGCAGGGCAATTTAAGGGTTTATTGTCTCCTCTGCGTGGAGCATCAGGAAGGCCATCTGTGAGCATGGTAATCAAACAGCGAAGAGGAGTTGCAAGCAAGGCTGAAGGTAAGGAAATTACTCCAGGCCACTGTTTGAAAATAGGCTCAGTTAGACCTCTTGTTTCCTCTTCCTTCCTTTCCCTCTTTCTTTCAGATCCATGTATTTTGTGATTCAGAGGAACCATCTCAAGAAGACCCACAGATCCAGATAGTTATAAGGATAACCATATAACTCAGGTTCTAAAAATACTCGTGAAGACTTACAAGCAAATCTACTACTCTCTCTGAAACTCTAGCAATAGAAGACCTGAGCTCCGAAAATGTCCCATCTTTTAGTATCTCTACTAGGGTTGCAATTTTCTTGTTAATGGCTGCACGAACTCACCCACAAAAAAGTGTTGCTTCTTAAAAATATATTGAATGAGCAGCAAAACTAAATACACCTCATATGAATACCCTGAAAGCTCACTGAGGACACAACAAATAAAACAGCTTAAATCTCGCTTTTCTAATAAGTGTTCTCCTCTTGGTTTCCCTTAGGAATCTCATCTTTTCCCCATGCAGTTTCCACTCTGCCTTCTCTACCTGCCTTCCTTGCTAGGACTAAAAGTTTATAATCTGTTATCATCAGAGAAGGAGCCTATATCCAGCTAGGCTTGCAGAGACATTTAATTGGAAACACTGTGCGAAAGAAAGGCCACAACATTTGTTCTCCATGTAAAGACTGATTCTTAGTCAATGTTTCTTGTAATGTCTGTCATCTGTATGGCAGTTCCAGTTGCATAAACCTAGTTTTCACAACTGAAATAGATGATTTTTTAGGCTTGGGGGTAGCTGTCCTATATGAGGAAAACAAAGCACGAAGCCAAGCTAAAGGAAGGGAACCTCAGAAGAGAAGTCATTGCTGAGATCACACCTTTCCCCTCACAGTAACTCTGCAAAGCTTTATGGTTCTTCAGCCACATCCAGAGCCGTCTCCTTAGCACTGAAGATCGCCATACTCATGCCTCAGCCTGGAACGTTGTTTTGCAGGAGAAACATTGTTGGTTTTTAACTCACAGAAAGTATCATCATTTGCATAACCTCAACACTTCTTGGCCTGACCATCAGAAATAAATGGGCAATTCCTTCAGATGTTTTATTATTAGGGGGTTTGTTTTGTTTTACAAATCCAATGGCTTTCCAATGCTTTTGATGGTGTGATAAATTTCTCTACATATTTCATGAAATGGCTAAGCATTGTTTCAATGGGAATGAGTGAGTTAAAAAGCCTTGGGGATTTGGAGTCAAAATCTCACGTGTGAGGACATATACAAATCAGCCATGAACTTTGATAGGAATAACACTGAAACACCAGTAGCAAATAAATAAAAACAGAGCAGAAGATCTTCAGACAGAGTATGAGTCTTGCTACACCCTATGAGATGCTGCACATTCATCATTGTTATGATTCTACAAAAATAGCAAAATACATGTATAATTGTAGGATTGCAGGCACATAAAGTCATAGCATAATTAAGGTGGAAAGGGACCACAGGAGGTCTCTCATCCAACCTCCTACCCAAAATAAGGTTAGCTATGAGGCCAGAGCAGGTAGTCCAGGACTTTATCCTGTTGGGTCTTGAAAGCTCCTAAGGACAGACACTGCATAACCTCTCTGGGCAAGTGGCTCCGACCTTCTACTTCCCTCATGGGGAGAATTTTTTTCTTTACATTGTGTGAACTACATTGTGTCTTTTGTTCTCCCACCATTTGCTGCTGTGAAGAGTATGGCCTGTCTTCTCCATGACCACCTCATAGGTAAGGGGGAGCTACTCGTCTATCCCCTAAAGCCTTCTCCTCTCCCGATTGAACAAACCCTGGGACCCCCATGTACGTTTTTGGGACGTCACAAGTGTATGTTGGGGGGAGGGAGAATGCATCTTGATGCCCTCAAAACATTATGAAAAACAAAGTGAAAAACTGTTACTATGGTCTCATAATTCAAAGCAATTAAAAAATGAAATTAGCACAAAATAACCACAGACAAAATATGGTAATTAATGTCAATTACCCTAGTTGCTATAGAAACAAGACTGAAACAAGCAGAAGTTACAGATAAGTTCAAGGTGAAGCACAAGTGTAAGTGGCTGGCATGGTCTTTTTTTCTCTAGCTTATTAGGGCTTTAGCTCTTCTGGCTGACAACCAGTTATCGATAGAACTTAATCCATTTAATAATCCCCTAATCACTTTAATCCAGTTGGCTCAAAGTATTTTGCAACTGGTTGCTCTAACTGATTAACAACTGTCTTTTAAGAAATAAATAAAAGCCCTGCATCTGTAGCAGCATTTAGCCAAGGACTGGTTTCTGCATGGCAAGACAGAATGTGTAGCAACATGTCTGTAAATTAGAAATGTATAACCTTAGGGCACAAAGGGCTTTTAAGAGTCTTTTATTTTGTTAACAGGTACCAATATATCTTTAGCTTTTGCAAAATATGTTCAGGAGCATGCAGGGGAAACTTGACAAAGGATACCCCCTCTACCAGGTGCCTTCTAATGTAAACATGCAGTGAGGGCATTAGTCTGAGTGAACAGTGAACTTGAATGATTCAAGGCCCATTGGAGGTCAAGGACATGCAAGACATTGCCTTTTTTCCTGATCTGCCCCTCTTTCACTGAGAGATGCTGGAATGGTTGACTGATAATTTTGTGGCAAACATTTTAAGAAGTGTTTTCTTCTGAGCTGGAACAACAGTCAGCTATTTACAAGATATATTGTAAACTATAAATTCTTCCTCCCCCACATTCCCCCCGAACCTCCAGCACTATTTCTGGAAATTTCATTTCAAACACAGTTTGTGGCTCAGATGAAAAACAAGGATAATTTTAAGTCATTGTATTTTTGTAAGGCATTTTGCCATGCCTTGGCAATACTGAGAGAAGGGGCAACATATAATAGGACATCCAGGTTTATTGAGACATCGTTTCCCAATGGAAAACAGTTTAGACGAAAATATGCTGAGTGGATCTGTAACAACATACTTTATCAAGCACTTTGAAATCTACTAGTGAAAAAGAGCCTTTAATACAAGATCAGTATTAATTATTATAATGATTATTTTGTTTCTTAGCTCCTGGATGTTCATGTGGTCCTCTTAACTCAGGATTTATTGTGTTGTGATTTATGAGACTCAGAATCGGTTATAAATACTGTCTAGCTGGTGATTCTTCTATGTCTGTGCAATGCTCAGGAGCTCAGAAGTAGCACTCCTAAGAGTTTTGATTAACTACTCTTTGGCAGTTTGTGAGGTTGAACTTGTTAAAAGTTTTAAAGAAAAGGATTTCAAACATTTTTTTCTGGATTTGTGCTCTGCCTCATCATTTGAACTTGTCTAAGACAACTGGCATGAAAGGCAGTACAGAAAGATAGCTGGTCAGATTAGTTTGCCAGCTGAGATCTCCTTAGCTGTCACCTGTAGTACCTGGGAAGAGTAATCAGCTTGGGGCACATTTTGTCACTTATCTGAGGTGTTTTCACAGACCTCAGAAGTATTTTAGCCGTTCTGTACCAAGGGAAGCTTTTGTGTGCCCACACTTCTCTCAGTTGACAGTCACAAGGAAATTAAATGCTGGCTGAGGACGTAATGTCCCACAGGAGCAAATTCTGGGACTATCTCTGCTTATTGGACTCTACTCCACAAGTTACACAAGTTCTCTCAAGCTGGAACAAATAGAAAATAATAAAGACAGCAGAGATCGATGAGACAGAGGTGTTTACAGCTGTAGGGAGTTTTTGTATTTCATTAAGCTTCTAGCTGAAGTTTGGGCTAAGTTAAACTTAAGATGTGAATGACTCAAGACAGGGTTTCATCTCTGGATGGAAACTGGTATCTGGAAATTGGACCCAAGTCCCTAGTGATCCTAGGCTCACTCTTCAAGTGAGGTAGAATTCCCCTCCACTTTTGAAAGGTCTTCATAAACTGTCGGCTTTGGCATGTGCTGGTCTAGAGGCAGGATAAGAGAGTGTCCATGGGCAAAATAAAAGAAATAGTACAGAAGAAAATTTATTTTAGGTCAAATTAAATAGAATGCAATTTGAGGATTTCAGGATTTTTTTATTTTTTTTTGTCAGAGATAGGGAAAGAAGGGGTTAATGAAACTAAGAAAACAAACCCCAAATTGCAAGTGTTTTAGATTAACTAAGAGCACTTCATCAAACTTTAATATTATAGTGTGTTTTTCATTGCTTCACTATTTAAGCCTTTTCTTAATTTTGTGAAAGCTGTACCGGTTTTATTTTTAGGAGTTCAAGAGAAAAACAAACACAACAACGTTTTTTGAAAAGCAAAACTTTTTTATATGTATTTTTCTACTTCTAAGGTAAAAATGTTTACCAAATCAAAAAAAACCACAAAACAACACCGCATGGATAGTTTCTTCCTGGAGCTCCATTTTTCTATAAAATATCTTCTTTGATAAATTAACCCATTTATGAAAAAAAGCCTTTGCATAGAGACAGATTTTGATTCAAGCTTAACTTTGTGCTGGCACTTCTTTGCATCTGTTGCTATTCACAACAAATCACAACAAAGGATTTAAAAGTTTATTTTTCCTATGTAATTAATGGTTGAATGGGAGTAAATGCCCTTCACTGACGAAGCCCTCTTCTGTATCTCACTTTCCGTAGTTAAGACTTATCTATAGTTTGTCTTAGTTCCTGCAAATCAAAGGCGATGGATTTTCCTATGTTCTACTTGTGATGAATGTCTTCTGTTTCTCCTTCAGGGGAATTATGTAGTAGAATTAATGGCGCTGTAAGTCCATAAAGTAGAGTACATTTTTGAAGTGGGTTACTTGCACCTTGCTTAGTATCACGTCTTATTTTATAGATGCAATGAAGAGAGAAAAACCTTCCAGCCAATGCTCGGAGAGAGTATTTTCAGGCTCTTGTTGAGACTTGTTTAAGATGTTTTGTTTAACATGTTTGTGAAATAATGAAAAATAAAGAGAAATAGTGTTACTTAATACAGGTATGGAAAGAAAATGACTTCCTGTCAGTGAGATTTA
The DNA here is from genome assembly GCA_013396935.1 of Baryphthengus martii. NCBI lineage: Eukaryota > Metazoa > Chordata > Aves > Coraciiformes > Momotidae > Baryphthengus > Baryphthengus martii. The sequence goes on from VWZK01019654.1 coordinate 27,685, forward strand.
TATGCAGAGTGGAAGGAAAGGTTGGCCAGAGAAGGAAAAGATGAATGCATAAGTGTGGAGATAAGAATGGCTAAGAAGGAAACGAACTTAAGGAACCACCAGAGCATCATTTATATAAGTGAAGCAGTAGGGGGAAGCAATTTGGCAGCAGTCTATTCTGGATAAACAAAAACAACAAGACTGGAAGAGGACAGGCAACTAACTGACTGGGCAATTCAAACACTGTACAATTCAGCTCAAACACTGTGCAAGCCTCTTGGTTTCCAAGCACTGCCTGGGAATTTATGGTGAAGCCAAAGACTACATGTGCATGTTTATGGCAGCACCCAGGAGCAGCAAGAACTTAATTTTCTTCCTGTGTGCACTCCTGTGTCTGAGTACAACACCTTGCAGTGAGCATTTAATTTATTAATTCCTCCATATAGAAGTTGTCACCTCTAAATTAAGTCTGGAAAACCACTTGACTACCGTAACACCCTATAAATGAGTCCTGACTCAAATATGGGCAAAGCACATTCACTGAGTGTGTTTCTGCTGCGAATAGAAGCAAATCTTCAGACATTTCTCTTGACTCGGGTAAGCATTTGGCAATTCTAGTTAAGGACATACTTCTCAGGACTGCAGAACTAGGCTTGATATCCTAAGTGAGTTCTAGGAATTCCAGATATTTAGCTACCTTTAGGAAACATCAGTGAAAGGGAGGCAAAGGATCACAAAAGAAGTCCTTGGTTTGGACTCTCAGTGAAGTTTGATTTCTGTCTGATTTGTTTTGCATGAATGTTCTCATCAGTTCTTATCCAACCTTTCCCAGTTTCCACTGTTCCTGAGGACAGCCTAGGATAGAAAGTATAGGATATGAGTGCTTGGAGTCCTGCAGACCTACTGTGTCATCCTCACTGCTGCTACTACCTGTACTGCCCAGAAGACACGAGCTTGTGCCAAACTTGCATCATGGGACTGATGCATAAAGATACTCTTCACTGCTTTAGCAGGACTTTCTGATATGTCATTATCCATTTAGCTGATTTTCCCTTCTGCAGCTGATAGTAGTTTTCATATAAAGGTTGTAGAGTGAGTTTTCCTAGTCAGGAAGAGAAGATTGTTCTGTAGTTGGGTCACTTTTGTTTGAGCTGTGTGAATTCTTCTCCCCAGAAACAATCATATCTCAGTGAAGAAAGACTGAAAACATCTCGGGGGCATACCTTTCCAGCGAGTTCGTATTCTGCTTGCTAGCTCTTACTAATGCCAAGAAACAACTTTTATATAAGGAAAGCACAAGGCAGCAACTCTTTGTCCATGCAATTACTGGGATTGTCTACACAAATCAAGTGGGTTTGTATGCATATGGCCAGTAAGCATCTAGAGGATGCAATGGCTTGAATTTCAATGTACAATGAAGAGTCGCATATGCAAACGCGTGTAAAACTGTGTGTATGTATTAATATCTGACAAATTATCAACTTCCCTTTCAAACATTTTTTAGGCTTATGTCAGTTGAAAATTCTTCGGTGTGCCATATGTAACCCCCTGCAAATGAATGGTGGCTCTTCCAAAAACCATGATTACTGTTAACTCTCAATCACTATAAAGCTTCCAGTCATGCTAGGAAGCTTATTCCCAATAACTAGTAATTAGCAGTAACTATTTTATGAAGCAGAAAAGAGTTGATTACATTTGTTTTATCAGCTGGTATAATAATAGAAAAAAACCAACTTGTCTCAGAGAGGGGAGAAAAAGGGACGATTTCAGAAAGTTGGCTCTTGCTTTCCTGCCATCCATCACTGAAACAACAGCTTCAGGGATCAGGAATTATTGACTTTAAGGGGATTAACTCTCAGCTACAGATAGTTCAGTTTCAGGGCATCATTTGTAAGCTGAGCTGTAGCCATAAACCAGCTGGCACTGGGGGCCTGATCCAAAATTCCCTCAAATGATTTGGACAGTGATTTCAGGGACACCTTTGGGTTAATAAGTCCCCAGCTTGAGAGAAGCCTCAATTTTGCGAGCAGCTGGCACCCGGGAGAAGCTTATTTATAGACAGTTTCTTCAAGACAGAAGAAAAGTGATTTCCAAAATGAAGAACAGGTTTCTTCCATGAAAGGGAGCTGTGAGGATTGCACCTGGCACACATCAATTCCTGCAGAGACTTCAGTGCCTTTCAAGCTAGCTGAGAAAGTACAAACAGGTAAACTTAGTCTCTGCTGACACCAGACTCTTCCTTCTAATGCTCACAGAGTTAATTAATTTTTGCTCAGTTTGATTTGACATTCAGATCTGTGATATGTTTATCCTTCTAATGGGCACTTCTCCCTGTTCCTAGCGTCCTCTGAAAGGTTTAACAAATGACAGGGACTTTTGGGGTGGGTAATGAGACTTCAATCTTGTATTTATTTATTCATTAATCTTCAGTAGCGTCTGGAAAATAAGAAATTGAAAGACTGTGTATTTAGTCTGTTCTTTAAAAAAAAAAGAAGGATCTCTTACAACCTCGAATCTATTATTACTTTGCACAAGGCAAGTTAGACCTAAGATACCTCAAGGATTACATTTTTTACTCTGCAAGTAAGGCATAGGTCATCACAATGAGTCATATTGCTCTGAATCCCTCTGTGGCCTCTTCGGTCCTTGGGCTTTCTATAGGGACTTCAAACAATTATGCTGAGCAGCACTAGCTCTACATGTCCTTGTGCAGAACTGAAATGGAACTCGTTTCCCATTTTTGATTGGCCCCTGTACGTTTCTGTAACCACAGACCTATGCTACATGTGGAGGTTGGAGAAGGGGCTCCCTTTCCCACTTGAATCCTACAAAGCTTCTTATAGTATCAGTGGAGAAATGGACACAGTTATTGATATCCAGGGAGGCTGTGAGATGGAAGAGATAGAATGATCTAGCAATGGAGGTTGAGATGACAGAAAAAAATGAAGAAGGTGGCATATGAGAGAGGTATAAGACAATGAAAGACACAGGAAAAGATAGAGAGGGAAAGCTGGATAGAAAGGAATAAGGAAATAGAGACTAGAGGCAGCCTTCCAAAGCATCTTGTGTTGGTTATGATGAAGATAAGACACTCGACTGGCTAAACCACTGCTAAAGTCTAGTTCGGCAATTCCTATGAACTGCAGACAGGCAGCAAAAACTATCCCACAACTATAATTTTACATCTGGTGATGTTAGCAAAAGTTGACAGACAGCTAGCTACCAGGCAGACATTCATCAAGAAAGCTGACTGGAATACTATATTTTTCTCTTGAGAGGTGATTTTTCACAAATTATACTGAACTGTTCCATTTCCTTGGAAAAACTTATTCTGTCTTATGGAGAGGGTTTAAAGGAGCTCTATTTTATTTTATTAAACTGTTCTGTCCTAAAGAACTAATTGTTCTTCCGCTACCCAGGGTACAGCTTCTCCTTCTAGCTTAGCTGGGTTAGTGTCGCAAAGGGCTTGGAGCAGGGGCACCAAAAGTGACAGGCTGAAAAAGGCCACCAGTACAACTTCCCACCCTCCTGCTCCTTATAAAGTGATAGTTGCATTTGCTCGAGCATTATCCAGTACTGCTTGTGAGGATGTCTTTCATATATCGCTAATAATACAAAATAGGTAAGATCCTCTTCCAGGGTGAATGCAGTACAGGAGCTGAGTCAGGGAGAGCTGGTGCTGGGCAGGTTTTCACTTTCTCCTTGAATGATTTTGTTAGGCTTGAGACGTGGACGCGTGATGACTGAGCATCTTTGTGCACTGGCCCATAGCTCTGCCTCTTGCTGAGGCACCTAGGTCCTAGGTACAAACACCTGAGTCAGCTGCGTGTCTCAGCCCTGCTCCTCACTGTCTCCTCCCCTCTTTTCTTCATTCAGAAGCACTTTCTAAACCTCCTTGATTTTTTAGTCTTCTCATTTCTCTTTTCTTTCCTTCTTTCATTTTAGTCCTTTTCTATTTCCCTGTCTCTGTTTTCTTTTCCTCTTACTCATTGGCTCCTCTGTTTCCTGAGTCCTACATCCTATCTGCAAGAAACATTTGCAAGAAGGATCCAGGAAGAGCACCCTCTCCCAGGACCCTTCTGTGGCTTCCCAATACACTGGGTCTTCTGTGGGTCATAGGAAAAAAAGGGCTTGGTGTTGGTCCTCCTTCCATACAGCCTTCTGTTGCCATCAATATTGTCAGACAGCAACTTTGGAGTTCCTCCTACCTCCTTTCACTTCCCTCTCTCTTTCATTGTACTCTTCCTCTTTATGTTTTTCCACAGTTGCACACGTGGTAGCCAGCAGAAGTGGGAGCTGCTGGAGAGGCAGCAGAAGTGCAAAATCACTGACACAGGTGAACACACAGGTGAGGAAAGATGAAATTCAAAGAGGAGCAGGGCTATGTCCCATGGAGACACCCAGAGGTCCCAAACCAGCTCTTCAAACTTTGTGCAGTCTGATGTTCTGTACATGGAAAGGCAAATCAGAGGGGTCCCTTGTCTCCCAGCCTCCTTCATTCTTGCATTGCAAAGCCTCTTCATTTTCCCCACCTTTGCTAGACATTCCCTCACCATTGTCAGTAGAAGTGGTTTCATGCCTAATTCTTTCTACCAATATAGTGCTTTCAATGCTCTGTGTGCATGTGTGTGTCCGTGCAGAGGTCTGACCCAAAGGGCTGATGTGCTCTGCTTTGTGCCCATTGAAGCATCATTCTGCTGAGCAACACAACTCTTGGGGCCCTCTCAATTAATCAGCTGATGCACACTTCTAATCTGAACCATGTAATTTTTCCTAGTGGGTGGCTCAGGCACGTCTGCCAGTAATAGGAAGGAATATAATATTATGATTGCTAATTGTTCTAGGGAATGCCATGCTTCACCCTTGGGTGTGGGTCTCTGGGTCCATTTTGTTCTCGATCTCTGTGATGTGGTTCTTTGGATCCATGACCATGATGTTTTTCACTCCTTGTATAGCATTTCCAAAGCAAAATTGATTTTGTTGGCTATTTTTTGGCTATTTTTATCTGCCAGATAATGTATGCAGTCTTTTTACTTTGGAATACTTGTGATCCACTATATGCTTGGAGATTAACAGCTGGAGACTTGGAAAAAAATGAAAAATAATGTCTCAAAAGTTGGGGGAAGCTGGAGGTTTTCATTCTGAAATTTCAGAACCCAACATCAAGAAGCAAGTGTGTGTTCCTGGGCTTCTCCAGCACCAGCACCTGCAGCTGCTACAGTCCCAGTAACACTGGCAAAAGGCCACCTCAAGTACTGGTGGGGTTATGGTGATGTACAGCTCTGGATGATCTTTAATGCTGTCTTTCCCATCTTTGTCGCACCTTGCCCTTGTGTCTCACTGCCCTCTTGCTGTTTGAATCCAGCAGGGGATGGCAGAGCCTGAGTTATCATTTGTTCATCAGTAACAGATCCATTTTTAGTTCAAAAGTCTGATTGTTTACTGCAGCATTTCACATTTTCTCTCATAATGAGGTTGCCTAGAAATCAGGGTCTGCATGCACAGCAGGAAGCCAAATGCTTCTGCCCTGCTGTTAATACAAGGGCCCACCTACACAGCAGATAAGAGCCCAAATACACGCTCTGATGGGAAATAAATCCAGAAGATTTATCAAGAAGTGTACAAGGCAAGAGAACTAAAGGGAAAAACACCTGGAAAAGGAGAGGGTCGGTAGTTCCTTTTGGCCAAGCAAACCTTTTAGGTGAATGACAGTCCATTCAAGGATGTGTCATCACAGCTTCCTTGAGGACCTCCTCACAGAGCAGCCCTGATCTGATCATACAAGCAGTTTTTTACTTGATATTTAATCGTAATGCAAAACTCACAGTGGCAGCTAGCTGGGAAATATTGCCTTTTACATATTGCCTTCAGCCCAGGCCCTCCAGGCCTTTTACTGGGTAATAACCAGCCACTAACCAGTGTGTTTGCTGGTTCTCTCAACCTCTCAGCTCCCCACAGCTCACTCACTCCCTGACTTCATTTTGCTTTCATAGCCTTCTGGCAGGGTGCAGCAGGCTGTGCAATGGGCACAGGCAAAGATGGCCTGGCTTCAGCCTCACTACTCCATCTGGTCCGGTAACTGGCTTCTGGCCACGTAACCAGCTTCTTCCTGGAGTCTGGGTATCTGTGAAAGGTCCATGCTGGGAGCAGTGGACATGCCTGGTTGTACGGGAAAGATACCACAGAGTTTCCTGTTGGCCTTTGCTCACATAAGAAAACAAGCAGGAGTTTTCCTACCCCATTTTATTTCCAGATCATCTTGCACCATCAGTAACTGGTTTCTTTAGCACAGCACAGGAAAACTCCTTCAAACAACGTGTTTAGCTCTTCAGCGTCTTTCTCCCTGCCACTTTCTTGCTGCTTCTGCCTGACACTCTCTCACACATGTGGAGAGTTCCTTCACTTGATATCCAAGCACCCAAGTTTTGCCTGTCACTCTCGAGGGACACCTCTTGCGATGCATGATTTGACTTCTAAATCAAACAGGCCATGCGTCTGTGTTTTGGTGGCAGCTCCTCCAGCCTTGGCAGCCTCTTGCTGTGCAGAAACTCAAGTTACTTTGGGAGCCTCTTGGTGAAAAACCCTACTCCATTCTCCATGCCCAGCTCACACAATGCAGGACACAACCAGATACCACCTCCCCCTGCGAGTACCACAGCGCCATGTGAGCTGCCTCAGGAAGCGTCAGGAAAGCATATCTGTGCTCACCTAGTGTGGCTCAAAATAATAAAGGAGGGAAAAAGATGCAGTCAGAATATTATGCCTGAATTTTCTATTATTACTGTATCACTGTGTCAAAATTGAAAGCAATGTAAGTTTTCTCAAGAGGGGCCATCCATAATGCATTGCAGAGCTGTGTGTAGGTGTTTTATGAAATGTATTTTATTCAATCCAGTATATACAACACTAACATTATTGAAAGAAAATGAAGGCCCAGTCTTCTCTCTTTAAAATATTCATTATTCATGTTATAGCCCTTTAACAAAAACTAAAGCCAAATACATATTCAATTTATTTTTTTCTCCCCATTCAGACTATTCATCTCTGGTGTCCAATGGAGACGAAATGTCCTCTTATTATTCCTGTATTAGCTTCTGACAGTTCAGTTTCTCTGAGTGCTGTGTTTGAGACAATCCTTAACAAGTAGCCACATAGGTAATTGCTCTGATCCAAACTTCTTGCCAAATCTTTTAGATCTGATGTAGATCACAGGCAGTAGGATGTTGACACATTCTGATTCAGACTTGGCAGTTGCCTCTGTGAGCCTTTTTCTTCTGATAAATATTATTAGAATAACTTTCAATATATGCACAGTTTCATTATCTGCTTCTGAATAAGAACTTGCAAAGGTGAGAAATGCTCCACAACCTTGTTTCTGCCTTCATTTTGCATGCACAGAAATTATGAGGATACCCAGTGGTTTTAAATTGTTCTTTCTTTTCAGGTGACTACTTGGAAGAGAAATCATCTCACCAGTTCACATAACTTACTAAAACTCTGAACATCTAACAACTGGTGTTCAAAATACATTGTAAGATGACTTCATTCCCTGCCAGTTCAAGGCTATCCTTTACAGCATGCTTCTCCTGATGAGATTTAAGGGACTCACCTGACAGTGTTCCCTCTTGGAAATCTGTTTCTTGCTTTACCTGTTTTTTGCCTCCCAAGTATATTTCAGCCCAAACTTCACTAATTATTTCTGTGAAGAGCAGCAGTTTGAGGTGCTTGGCAAGACCAGGAGTCTCTTGGGCAAACCACTGTGTGTTCAGACAGCAAATAAATACTCTCTGCCTTTCAGCAGTCAGTCTGAAGAAAACGAAGAGATCCAAAGGAGAGGAAGGAAAATTCACAATTTTAGAAAGGGGAAATTGAAGCACTGAGAGATTAAGAACCATAGCTCTCAAGTTGTATTTAGAAGTATAAGCTGCCTATTTAATTTTTTTTTTGTGGTGTCTAAATTATTTGCAGGATCTAAGACTCTGATGGGCCAGTTTTCCCAGGAAGCTTGTTGGAGAGGCACAAAGTGACACAGCTAGTCCTTAATTTTAGTCACAGGCTCATTAGCCCTGCTTCAGACTGCCATAATTTTGCTTTGTCCCCTGCAGTAGGATTTTGTGTTCGAGAAGATTTTGCCTGTGATGAGTTACTATTGATTTTCCCAGACTGCCATTAATCTTTCAAGCACTTTTCGAATAATAATAAAAAATCCTCTGGATTATAAACACATGTCTGTACCTTTGTACCACTGAAATCTGAGTCAAAAATGGTGTCTCCTACCTGACCCCTCTCCCTCGTCTTTCCCTTTGCTTGGTGTGCTCCCATCTATCAAACAAATGTAACAAACCCTCTGGCAGCAAAAGCTTAATAACAGGATCTCCAAATAGACAGAGACACAATCCTGAACTCCCATAGCTCCTGTTCACCTGCCCCGGGCTTTGCATGTGAGTGGTGATCCACTGCACAAACTGAAAATGTCTTTAATTCTAATGGTAGATGATAGGGAGCTGGATAAGATGAAGAACAAACACTTTTCCTCCGGGAACTGTACTTACATAGGTGTACCACTTAATCTTGTCCTTTGGAGAGAGCAGCTGATGCATGCCACAGACTGTGAATGAGGAAGACCCCTCTGCCTTCAGAAGAGCAGTTCGTTTGCCTATCCACAATTGAAGTCAAGATGTACTCACAAGTTTAAAGCCAGGAACTTGTTTTTCATCCCTGTACCAGTCTAAACACAAGTAGCAGAAAAGTCTGTCTTGAACCTCAATGTAAATATTAAACTCACCCAGAAAGATCAGCCCTGGTAGGCAAAGCATTAATGGAATGCAAACTGCATGCCACGGACTGAGAGCCAACTGTCCATTGCATTCACAGACCGAAATAATTCCTGTACAACGACAGGAGAGAAGTTCATTGATATGCTCACACCACCCCAAGTACAAACATCTTATCTGCAAAATGCATCTTTTGATGACCAATGGTAGCTTAACAAATCAGCAAAAAACATGCTACGTGAGCTGGTTTCAAAACTGTTGCAAAATCAAGGCCATCTAACCACAAGACATTTTGCTACCTCTGCAAAGCTAATTCTAGATAAAACTTGAGGGTCAGAAGTATTTTTCCATTGAAACTAAGCAATATAAAGAAAAACATCAAGGTGCAGCAGCGTGTCAGCATCGTTACCAACCATATGAGTCAAGATGACTGCCCTTGTACTGGATCTCTCCCACCATTTGGTGTACAAGCATATTAAAGTACAGGCAAATGTTGTCAAGAATTATCTAATACCAGCGAAGAACTAGAGTTACCATTTTTTTTCCTGAACGTGAACTTCTAAACCCAATCCACTAGCAAGGTAAGACGTCAGCCCAGCTAGCTCACGAGAAAGCAGATACATAGAGCTGCACGTTTGCACAGACAATGGGAGAAGACATCTGACAAGCAGTAGTCGTGCTGCACAGCCCACAGCAATTTGCTGTGCTACAGGACAAGAGAAGAAAGTCATGAAATTATTATGGTTCCCAGTTGCTGTCAAGTTCCATTTTCACTTGAGTGGTGCTAGGAATTATCAAACATGTCAAGTTACATCTGTTATTATTGTAGGGAAAAAATAAAAGGCTTTTTTTTTAGAAAAAGAAATTATTTATGTGAATATAGTGTATTCTATCTATTTTTCCAGTTACCAAAAAGCAGTGGGGTACATGAAACTGGGTGGAAGTTCTGTTCTTTGTTATGTTTTTTTCAAAAAGGCCTATGTGATTTTTGGATCTAATAACACTTCAGAAAATCTGTTCAGAGCTACAGTAGGGACCCATTTTTACAAGGGCAAGTATATCTCCTGAATCTCTGTCTGAAAGGAAGTAAAGCTTTAAAAAATAATTCAGATTTCCTACAAGTGCCTCATTTACAATAGAATTTCATAATATAGTTACATTAAGAGGAAATGAATGCCTCTCATTTGAGGCTGTTACCACAAATAAATTAAATGAGCAGATACCTTTTGGAGACTGGCTTTAAAGACTGTATTCAGCTCAGAAATGGAGTGGTTCCAAAATGCTCCAGAAGTGCAACAGTACATGAACAAGATGTATCGTACGCAGGTTCTAGTGCCCAGGTCAGGATGACTGCATTACATATTTAATAAATACGTGCAGCAGCCAGCCTCCGCCTCACTACTAGCGGCTTTTGGCCAGAGGAATCCAGTGACTTTATGGAAAAATAAAGCAAATGAAAATATGTTATTTTTGAAGTTTATCTGAACTAGCAAACTTGGAGAAGACCCAATAACTCCTATCCTGAGAGCTGAAATCAACAGAAGAGGAGCACTAAGCAGATGTACTGGCCTGGATGTGCACAACCGGCCCCATTGCTCTCTGGCTGTATTTCATCACCAATAAGCTGTTCCAAAAGCAGGTGGCTAAACAGTGTATTAAATCAGGCTATACCTGGTTATCTCAGTTTAATAGGTTTACTGAATCACGCAACCAGAGTGGTGTTGGTAGCTGATATGAATTACTCCGTATTTAATATTTTAGTTTTCTTCTGAGGATCCCAAAGTGACATTGTTAGGGGACTCTTCTTTTTACTTCATTTCAAATATCAAGCCTGCCTGCTTCTCAGCCAAAACCCTACCCAGGGAAAGGTAAGGATTGCTTTCAAATATAAACCAATTCTTTTTACTTATGCAGAGACGAACTCTTGGTTAATTCAAAGGACTGTTTAGGGACCCCCCACAAGAGACACTCAAACATCCTCTCAGGACAGTACTGAGTGTGTGAGAGCATAGATACACAAATTAGCACTCTCTAGCTCTATCAACAGCACAGGCTGTAACTGAAATAACTCTTTAAACATTTTAACTCATCTTTTGTGTCTTCTGTGCAGGTCTTCTAACACAGAAGACCTCTAGGTCACAGGGAGCTCCCAGCCTTTTCAGTCTCCCATGTCATCTGTTTTCCAGACAAAGAGTATATTTTTTCTTTAGCCTAAGGATAGAGAGAGACTCACAGAGCTAGGCTGTCATTGGCAATCAGCTCTGGTGAGCCAGGACTTCACTTGGCCACTGGCTTCATCTCACCCCGCAGTCCTACATGCATGCCTGGACCAGGCTGACCAAGGTATGCTTGGTGTGAGGAGAAAGAGAAGCCATAAGATCATCCTCAGACATGAGTGAGGGAAAGGTAAGAATCGGAAAACAGGTAGTGGGATGCAAATGAAATAAGCTTAGGATCTGAAAAATTGCATCAGAGGTCTTGCCTTGTGTTTGGGCTTGTGTCCCACACTGACTGCTGGTAGGACTTGGTCTATTTTCTCAGCTGATCCCCTAATTTCTAACATGGACTTCACTCAAGCCTTTTCTGTTTAGCAGTTGTGTGAGCTCACTGTCTCCTCTCCTGAGTCACTGCAGAGCCAGTGTTGAAGTCAGGCCCAGAGGGCTGCAATTTGGCTTCTAGAGAGAAGAACTTCTGATCTGGAACAGCAATCCACCCTCGTGACACTGATCAACTTGCCCTCCTCTCAGGCCAGTCCAACCCAGATGGCTGCAGGTTGGTCAGTCCATATTGCTGCCATAAAGAGCAGAAACTCACTTTTTCTCTTCAGATGAATGAAGAAATAAAAATCAGAAATAGGAATATGAGCTTTAGTGATAGGAATGATGCTGTTTTACAGTTGGACACTTCCTGGTCTCAGCATGAGGTACATGTGCTGAGTATATCATTAGTGACACAGTAAACCCATATTTCCCAAGCTCTCCTTCCCATCTGCCTGCCCCCCCAGCCCATCTCTACCTTATGATGGCAGAGCTGGGTGCCCTCTTCCGCCACAGGCAGAAGTGGGCTGAGGGCTTCATAATTTCTCTCCTTCTGCTGCATGCTAGAGCCTGCTGCAAGCAGTGTGGCATTTCTGGTGAACAAGGTGGACACAGATGGAACTCATTTTGTTCAGAAGAGCATTTGAATTTGTAACAGCAGCTAGGTTGTTTTGCAATAAATTCTTTCAGCTTAAAAATCAATACCAGGAATAAATACCTTTTTATGCACTTCCCCTATATGTTTAACCCATCAACATAAAGATTTATAACCTTCTTAACGACTAATATCTGTTCTCATTGCAGTAACTTCTCATTATAGTGGGCTTTTGTCTTCATACCTGAACATTTTTTAAATAACATTTGCTAGGTGTACTATGATTTCCTGACAAAAAACATTAAGTCTGAATCTTGTGACTAATTCTTCAAGGTAATCACCGTATTTCAGCCACATGCCTTGATATTAACATTAAATGTACAAAAAGGATGCTAATTCCTTAGCTCTGTCTACAAAACACACAGGAAAGGCTTTCAAGCAAAGGCCAAATAAATGAGTACAATACAGATTGACATGGAGACCAGTTTATTAGCTTCTCAGTAACTATAGCTGTAAATAAATGTGTCTCTTGAGTTTTCTCAGTATTTGAAACAAGATGATACAAAGAAGGGCACACAGCCTTCAGCCCCGTGAGGCTTGACTCTTACATAGTCATAAAAAAAATATCTAGCTGTTGCTTTTTGCTTGAAGTATCAACTGTGTGGGAAGTACATAAGGACCTACAATCAGTTGTTTAATCAGCTTTAAATAATAAAATAAAAAAAACCACAGACGTTCAGGCAACCTACTTGTGCATAATTGATATGCTTGATTTGTGAGAATTATGGGCAGTAATCACATTATCATTTCCATTAGATTTTTCTCTTCCACACTTTTTATAACTCAAGTGATTCATCTAGTATATGAATATATGGACACAGACAAATACTTCAGAATGGTTTTTTTGAGATATCTGTGTTTAATTTGTCACATAACAAGTTCACCTCACCTAATTTTCCAGGAGCTGAAGTTGTAATTACAAATACAAAGACAAAAATAACATCATGGCCATGGCATAGGCGAGAGAAGAAGAAATTAGGCATGGGGAAAGGAGAGTAAGAAACAGCAGTGTCTGAAGTACCTGCCAAAGGAAGGGTTCAGCGTGAGAGGAAATAAAAAGGAAAAATCACACTGAAAGAGAGTGTTTAGGCATTTTGCAGATGATCCCTGCAAACTGAGAAGGATCTGATGTAGATGAGGCAATGATAGCAGACAAGCACTTCACTCTCAGGTGTCCAGCTGGTCAAGGGAACACAAAGCTGTCTCAACTGTGAAGATTTGAGGGTCACATCATATGTCGTTGGAAAGATCAGTTCTCCAGACTGAGAACAAAACCAGTGCTCTTATTCAGGACCTTTAAAGTTGAAGACGGTGACAAGCCCTTGCACCTCAGAGAGGAACGAAGATTGACAACTGGAACAAATAGTCACACACTTTCATTATCTATTTTTTGTGAAAAATTCCTGGAACATTATTAATTTCTGACGATACTTGCAATCGGTAGAACTCATTCATTTTTTAAGTTTCACTTACTTGCAGTGAATGGCTGTGTTTCTCAGCTGGGTAGCTGCATTCATTTTGCAATAATGGTGTTTGTTTGACATCTGAGAAATTAACAATGCAAATGCCTCTGTGTCTTCATAGCACATTTAAAATAAAATATCTTCTCCTACTGAATTGATGGCACGACTGTAAAAAGGGCTCCATAATAGCCAAAACATTTTTCAAAAACTGTTATAATGTTAGACACTTGGAGGTGATGGGATTGTCTCTTGGGGCTCAGCTCTATGCACACTGCCAAAAAAAAATTAAAAAATGCCTGGGAATCACTGTGTTACTCTGTGTTGTGGTTTTATCCGTGCTCCCTCATCAATTTGCTCTTAGGGACAGCCTGTGTCTCCACTGGATCCCCCTCCCTGCCTCCTCAGCAGGTCACATTGCATTGATGGATGCAAGCCCACACTTGTGTACTCTTGGGCAGCATTAGTAGCTTCACCTCGCTCCTAAAGGTGTTGATGTCAGCTAGCAGGTATCCTCAGAGGACTCCTTGACAATCTAAGACTTTAATAATCTGACAGTGTTATGCTTTATTATTCAGATTCATGTGCTAACACAAGAGGCTTACTGACAATAAATGTGGTGGTTTAGAAAACAGCCTTATGTTTACAAACAAAAGTCTGGAAATGTTTAACAGATACTAAAAGTGGAAAGTAGAAGAAGAAAGAGTGAAATTCAGGCGTTATGATTACAAAAAAAACCTCATTATTTTTAAATGTATCTGCTTGTTTAAGGAGAGGGAGGCTGAGTGCAGCCTGTTGGCACACAGATGTAATAGTGCATTACCCTGCTGCCCCGGCTGACAGGAAGGCCCACAACGATTTGTACTGTACAGCTTTCTGTTGACCTCCTGTTTCTATAACCCATCTATGCCTGCTCAGTTCTGTATTTTCTTCAGTTCAGAATCATGAGGAAAGCCCTTTGTTTACAAGCCATTGATAGATGATCATTTACAGAAGGCAATAACTTCCTTTAAAATTTGCATAATGTTCTTACTGGTCATTTAGGGCTGTTGCATATTATATTAAGCCTTAAATAGCAGGTTTTTATTATGCATTAAGCCTCAAATAGTGTTTTGAATCCACCAGCCTCACTGGAATATTTTCCATTTCCCGAAATTTAATTGTGTTGTAAGCCGAGGCAGCTCATAAGCTTCAATAAGACTCATTACTAAATTGGGATATTGAACTGGCTATTTCAGATCACTTCTATGAAATAAAATGAACACATTATATAGCCAGCAGGCTGCAAGAACCGAGGTCATGGGAAAGATCTTCAAAACCAGGATGCGGAGCAGCCCAGCTTGAAGAGCCTTTGTAAGCCTGGCATTAGATCTTCCCTCTGCCTCACAAGCTCTGGCACTGGAAACAACACGTGTGTATGTAAGTAGACATATAGGAGTGTAGCCTCTAGAGCACCAGATTTCCTCCCAGAAGTTCCCTTCAGACAGAGTCATATAAAAGGCTGTAGGATGGTGCTGGGGCTAATGTAAGAATAGCTGTTGTCTGAATAAGCAGGGGAAAAGAGGACTTTGGGAAATTGTTCCTTCTTTTCTGGGAACATGGGTCATTTGGGCTAGTAAATCAAGCAAGGCCACCTCTGATTGCTAATGTTGCCTGAGGTCTAATTCAGGAGCCATTAAGTTGGTTGAAAGTCTCTCATGGACATCAGATGCCTATGAGCTAGAGCCCAAGGTCAAGTTCAGCTTAATTTTACCAGGCAGTGCGATTCGTACTCATAGAAGCAGCTAGCCTCGATAACAAGTGCTCAGCTGTCGTGGACCAGCTTGCTGCTTAAATTAACTTGGTCAGCTGGACTTTCAAATAAAGCTGTTTTAAGAATGCAGTGTACCATGTAAAGCAATTTGTTTCTTTAAGATTTAGCACCAAAAGCCTAGGTTGATTTTGATTTTAGAGAAGGCAGCAACTGGTAAAGTGGGTAATTTGAAACTTAAATTTTCTCCTCTCTAAGATCCAAACACATTAATATTAGGTGCAAAGTGCTTCTAATTTGTCAGTTGTTCCTTGTGTAATTTTATTCCTCCAAGAAAATTGCCTGGGAGTGTTTCCTTTTTCTTTCACCTCCTTTCAATGCACCATTCATTTGACTTGATCCTGATTCAGACAGGCAAGCAACACTCACACACCCACCTTGACGTCATCTCCATCGTGCCAGCTGCTGCCTCCAGATGACATCTTTCTTTTTCCATCTGCAGAATAGCTGTGTATACAGGGTAAAGATAAAAGGACATCTTGGAGCCTTCCATCCAAAAGACAAGCTCCGGTTTGTATCTACATTTAAAATAGCCTTATCAGAGGAAGGAGTGGAAGCATCCCAACACCTCTGAGAAGAAATGGCTCTGCTGATGTTTCCCATAAAGCCTGTTAAGTATCAGAAATGGCACAAGGCAGCCTTTGCTTGTGAAATTTCCACCTCATGTTCAAAGCAAAGAAAGTTCAGATAGGTTTCTAGTTTAGAGCCATCAAAAAGTATCTGTACAACAACTTAAAATGAAAGCAGAACACGTAAATTCTTGGGGTTTGTCAAAAATGCTCACATTTACATCAATTTCACAGAGCAGTCTGGAAAGGTTCATAAAATCTGAGCCCAAGTTTCAGGACTGCATTTCATGCAAGCTGTGCAGAGAGATGTAGATAGGTACCCGCTTGCTTCAAAATGAGTGCATGTCAAACAGAACCAGAAGGCTGGATGGGGCCCAGAGTCTTGTCAAGCTGCTCAGGGAAATCCTGTGTCAAACAGCCCTGCTTTCCAGCTCTGCTCCAGCTCTAACAAACAAACAGGAGGACTGTTTAACTGATCCACTCTCTGGAATTGCAAGAGATCAGCTTACCAGTAATGTGCAATTGTGAGAGAATCTATTTATCTACAGCTTGATCATAAATTCTGCTCAAAATTTAAATGTACTGATGTTATTTATAATTTGAGACCTTTAAGCCAAGCATGAACTACTTCAATGCTTTCATAGCAGCTGTCTTTTCTCAAATGCAGGAGCCCTGGCTCTGCTCTAGTGAATCGATTTCTCTCTGAGAACGGCCAGTATCAACTCAGCATAAAAATACCCTGGTCTGCTACTATAGTAACAGGTGTGCAATGCTACAAATGGAGGAATGAGAAAAATGGAGATGGAAAAGCAAGAGAAATTCCTTCTGAGAATGTTATCCTTTCTATATTCCTTAATAATCTGAGCTTTGGGTACCCTGATGAGATACATACGTAATTTTCAGTGCAAAAATCACCCCTAAAATTCAGCATCAGGTGGTGCATGAGGAAGTTTAAGTTGCACCAGGGGAGGTTAAGGTTGGACATTAGGAAAAATTTCTTCCCCGAAAGAGTTGTGAAGCCCTGGAACAGGCTGTCCAGGGTGTGGTGGTGAGGGACGTGATTTAGTGGTGACCTGGCAGTGCTGGGTCAATGATTGGACTTGATCTTAGTGGTCTCTTCCAACTTAAACAATTCTATGATCAGGTTAGGCCTCTTGACCTCTCAGCAGTGGCAGGGGTGTCATTGGCCAATTACATTCTGTGTGAAGCAGCATTTCTTGTCATAAATTTAGCTGCCTTTAATGTCTGTGAGTGACCTCATGTTTCTTGTGTTACGAGACAGGCAAAAAAGTCAGTTAATGCCACACTCTTCAGGCTTGACCCCTGCCACAGAGAGGTCCTGCCTGCTCCCTGCTTATGGCAAGTGGATGATGGAATTGAAGATGGGCTATAAAACTTGCTGTTGTGACACCATGAATACCCTTTATTTATAAAATATTAGTTTTTTAAGAACGAAAGTAGAAGAAATGTAGTGATGTTGGATCACTAGAACCCAGAAACAATTTCCCTGACTCTCCTCAGGAGCTGGTTCCTTCCTACATAAGCCAGCATTTATCAAGAAAACACAGTCTTTTCAGTTGGTAAAAGATGCTGCAAAAGAGCAAAATTTATTCTCCCCTTTCACTCTTACACTCTCTACCATTCATCTGGGGAAAGACAAGTTACTTGAGGGAATCCCTTCCAGTATATGGGCATAGCCATGGTGTATTGGCATAAACAAGCCTTAACTGCTGCACATGCCACAGAGACAACAGAGCTGCAGAGGAACAAGCCACACTCCACCATCCCTCATGCATCACCAGCAGGAACCATTTCTGCAGCAGGAAGAACAACAGAACTTGGTTTTCAGACATTGGATTTACCCTATGGCTTTGGCAGAGAAGGGACAAGAGAGAGAGGGGGAGAAAAAAATCCACTTTTGATTTTTAAAATGAGTAAATTGATGTGGAAGTCACAGATGGTGAATAAATACAGGGCACAGAATTGTCAGTTGGCAGCCAATTCTCCTGATCAATTTAAGAGGGATATGCTGTTATCTAGTTTGGTTCAGGGAAAATATATTCTGGGCAGCAATCAGTCATTTAAGAGACCTCATTGTTTCCTAAAATATATTTGGGTTTAATACAAACACAATTAATTCAGCTTTCTAATATCATGCTTGAACTAAACCCAAAATTTGTGTTGTGAACATTTATTCTTTTATGTCATTTATCGGTTCCAGGTTATTTTCTGAAGACTTAGATTGAAAAAGGGATTTGCAACAAAGAAAGAACATTTGGGGTGACTTCAGCTGGTGCAGCAAACTCCATTCTTATGTACCATTTTGAGATGTGCCTCCAAATTATGCGACTAATTACATGTTCCAAATTAAGTCCCTCATTACCCATGCTTTTCTATTGCTAAGCACTGTGCAACGTTCTTTATTGTTATACCACTGTATTTTAGGGACTTATTAGGCTTTGCTTGTTGTGTCTAGCAGTGGAAGCAAAGGATTTGAAATAGGCATAGCACAGCCAGCATTTCTGCCAGCACAACTGCATCTCAACTCTCAGACTTTGATTTCCCAAGTGACAGTCTTTGAAGAGCTAATGAGCTTGTGAAACACTATCAAGATCCCCAGCTCTCCTGATTCAGAGGCTTCTTTTCTCCCAGATCCACACAGATCTCCTCAAGTTGTTTTAGGTAATTCGTGCTTTGGATGTCAAAACAAAGGATATAAAAAGTGAGTTGAAATGCAAAACAGTTTTTCCAGGTGAAAAAATAACTTCTTGTCCCCATCTCATTCTGCTGAGTGCTGCGGTGGTATAAGGAGCTAATTGGCAGGACAGGCTCCATAGCAAGTGACTGAAGTCCCTGTTAGCAAGTGCCATGGAGCCCTTCATCAGTTAGTACTGAGTACAGCTTCAGCGCAACCCAGAAGGCACTGATCACCACAAATAAGCACTGGTCTTTGACCTGCAACTCAACCCTACCTTTCCTTCCCAGAAATATTTCTTAGCTTCTCCAGGCTTCTGTAAAATCTGGTTTTCCAACAAACAGCACACAGAATTTACTGTGTTTCTGAGTTAGGTCATCTTCAGCATCAAACTTCTCTGAGTTCAATTGCTAGATACTACACTGCAGATGAGAGAGGGGAAAAAATATCCAACCTCTCCCAGACATCACTCCCCTCCTCCACATCTGCATAAATTTAGGAAGAGAAAGGAATTGGGCACAAATATTTCAAGATTATACTTGTGCTTCCCTTTCAGGTAAGGGAATCTACAGTGCAAAGCTTTACTGCAGATCACTCTCTGTAACCAAAGTGCAGGGCAATTTTTAAAGCAAATGAACAAAGCCTACTTTGCTGAACAAACTCCTCATCTGGATGTAAATCTGGACTGTTCATATCATTGCTGACTTGCAAAAAACATTTCTCCATCCCAGACACAAATATTAATTAACGAGATTTCTTCTCCAAATCAGTGATGCCAAAGCACTTTGAGATCCACACATGAAATAGCCAGCGAGGCCATAGTGTTACTGTTCTCTTTGGTCACGGTGTTTGAAATAAATAGATATCTTTTAATAGCTCTGTGTTCTCCTAACAGGCAGTTTGGTAAATGAGCCCTGATGCCCACCATCCCTCATAAACACAAGAAGGCACCAGCATAGTTCTTTGAAGCTCCTCCAAAATTACAGTCTTGTGCTGGGGAGGAGTGGGATGTTAACAAGTTTCTAAATATATGTATGAACCAGAGAGATTAGGACTTTTAGAAAAGCCTTCAATGAGAATCTTTGGCAAGTCTAAGATACATATCTAGTTATTTGCTATCTTCAGAGATGAAAGAAACTTCTAATGGTATCTTCTCTACTCCCCATATTATCATATCAGTGATAAAAAGGCCAGTCAAGCTTCCTGGCCTTGGAACTCATAATGCAATTATGAATATTTAGCTGTTTTTCACTCCCTCAAATGAGTGTCTGATGAGAGTCTGAGAGGAGGGCAGGCAGATGAGGAGGAGAGAACAACGCAGGAGTATCAGCTCTGCATTAGCGAAACTGTGGTGAGAATTGGCAGCTTCTGCTCCTCAGATTGCCTCTAGTAGGCAATAAAAGGAATGTGATGCTCTCTACGCCAGCCGCATCTTTCATGGGACACGCTATTACCATGGCTACAGGGATGGAGCCAGGAGATAGAGAAGAAAAGAGCACTCCACATCATCGAGTGACCTTGAAATGCATGGCACCAAACACCCTTCGAGGTCACATCGATCCATACAGGTGAGGCATGTTTGTACCTCTGTTTGCTAACAGGTTTTCTGGAGCTGGTTGCATTCACAAAATACCTCAGGAAGCCATTTTAGGGAACCACGATTGAGTCAGGGGGTGTTAATCATCTCTGCGTGATCTGGAAAGGTAGGGGATGCCGCACACAATGGAAAGGAGATAGTGAGAAGTATATCGCGCTGCTTTGATAATGCAAGGTGTGAAAAGTGCCTTCTTCAATAAAACAATAATAGTAGTTAGGACTAATTTCAGATTTCGAACTCAGGAATCCTGCTGTTTTATACATATGGTAAACGTCTTCTCCACTTCATGAATGGAGAAAGGAAAACACGACAGGAGAAGAGCTGCCTGCAAAGGCACACAAGGATGGATGTAAGTGAAAGCCAAAAAATAACTTTTTAAAAGTACAGATTTTCAAGCCATAAATGTATTTTGGTTTAAAACCAAAAAAGCCTATTTAGATTCTGAGATTAAATGTTGTCTCTGTAAACTTACTATAATCTATTACACATCTTAAACTAAAAATACACTATCTGGACGTCACATGCTCGTCACTGCAGATAAAGCAACATCAAACCAAGTAACCTGTCACACCCAGAACTGATGTTCACAAAAATACACATGGTCATGTCTGCAGGAGCTAAAGGATTATTTTTCTTTATTTCAGCTTATTCAACTACTGTAGTATTGTGACCAGCCAACTCAGAAAGTCAAAAAGTCAGGATCTGTTCAATTCAAGAGTATAAATTAAGGATGAGAGCAAAAGTTCTATCTTTTCTGCAACCACACCACAAAATGACCAGAAATACTGCCCTCGTTCATTGTCTTTTACACTGGGCACCTTGATGCGCTGTTATTTGATGAATAAGACACGTAAGTAAAATGTTGCCTTTTCACGACCTTAAGTCCCACTTCTCATCCAAGTGCAGCTTGAAACATGTTCCATGGAAGAGGATGATTCTCCACTAGTATGTCATTCACCATTTTCAAGGTTGTAAAATGTAAGATTGAGCAATTAATTAATGTATGATTAAACAACATACTTGTTTAAATTACATTGTCTACATGTTGGACACTGCTCTAGCTAGCAGAAAACAGAAAGACCATCTAAAATATCAACCATCCAGTTATTAGTTATGTATCAAAGTTTTCAAGGTTTCTATGAAAAAACTTTTTTTTTTTTAAATTAACGGCCTGTCTACACTGTAAATAGTTTATTCATCCAGGCTTGAAATTTTCGCTGAATACCTTCATATCCATGTTGGAAATCCTAAACTCCTGGGCTGCACAAGGCTAACACTGCTCCTGTCCTCCTTGTGTGAGCATCTCAAGTAATTCCTGCTCCCGTCCCATTGCAGGGCAGTCATTGCTCAGCACTGTGGAGCATGACTCAGACATAATCCCCTCCTCAGTGGCCTAGCCAGACACCTTCCTGCTCTTTCCAGCTCTTTGAAGCACTCTCCCTTTTAGTCCTCTGCTCAGCAGAAGCCAAGAGGTACTTAATACACCCTGTTTGGCACCTTCACTCCGGGCTGCCTATTTCAGGTTGCCAATAAAAGCACAGCAGTTCCAACCTGCTTGGCCGTGCCAAAAATTCATTCCTTTGTGTGCTGCTTGCCAGCCAGAGGAAATACATGAACTTTAGTGATTATCAAGAGGGAATATTCCAGGAATTTCAATTTCAGCCACAGCAGTAGGAGCATATGTCATTAAACTGCCTCTCCTAACAATATAGAAAGAAAACATTGATGATTTACATCACAGTTCCCTGGTGGCTCATTTAAATCACTTGGATTAGAAATCAGTCCACCTCGTCTCTATGGAAGAGGTAGAAATGGAAGTTGTGGATTCATGAGTCCCGGGTCAACACTCTGCATCAGACATAGACCAGGTGGCAATAAATCCTGCAAGGCACGGTATATAATACACAGTTTTATGAGGTGTGGCACTGATGAAACCTAGTTCCTACAGTTCTGTGTGTTGTGTTTGGAGTTTCTGTTGTCTGTGAAGCGTGACCATTCACCAAAGCTTTTCCTGCAGTCATGATATGCACCACTGTGCTCTTCAGTCTTCAGTACCTTATGAGGGTCATATTCATGAATCAGCCTTTCTTTCTGTGAGCACTTTCATGGAGTCTTTCCTCCTTTTTTTTCCTTCGTACCTGCCAGTCTATTACCATGAAACCTGCACAAGATACAGGGATGATATTTGCATGGACAACAGAATTGAGTGCACCCTCAGCAAGTTTGCCAAGGACACCAAGCTGAGTGGTGCAGCTGACATGCTGGAAGGAAGGGATGCCATCCAGAGGGACCTTGATGGGCTAGAGAGGTGGGCCCATGCCAATCTCATGAAGTACAACGAGGCCAAGTGCAAGGTCCTGCACCTAGGGTAGAGCAATCCCAAGAACAAATACAGGCTGGGTGATGAGTGGATTGAAAACAGCCTTTCAGAGAAGGACTTGGGGCTGCTGGCTGATGAAGTGCTGAACATGAGCAGGCAATGTGCACTTGCAGCCCAAAAAGCCAACCGTATCCTGAAATGCATCAAAAGATGTGTGGCCAGCAGGTCGAGGGAGGTGATTCTACCCCACTACTCTGCTCTCATGAGATGTCACCTGGAGTACTGTGTCCAGCTCTGGAACCCTCAACACAAGAAGGACATGGATCTGTTGAAGAGGGTCCAGAGGAGGGCCATAAAAATGATCAGAGGACTGGAGCATCGCTCTTAAGAGGACAGGCTGAGGGAGTTTGGCCTGTTCAGGCTGCAGAAGAGAAGGCTGTGGAGACACCTTACAGTAGCCTTCCAATATCTGAAGGGACCCTGCAGGAAAACTAGAGAGGGACATTTTATAAGGGCATGTGGTGATAGGACAAGGGGCAATGGTTTTAAACTAGAGCAGGGTAGATTTAAATTAGATATCAGGAACAAGTTCTTTACTTTGAGGGTGGTGAGACACTGGAATGGGTTGCCCAGAGAAATTGTGGACGCTTCATCCCTGGAAGTGTTTAAGACCAATCTGGATGAGGCTCTGAACACCCTGGTCTAGTGGGAGGTGTCCCTGCCCATGGCAGGGGGATTGGAACAAAATGATCTTGAAGCTCCCTTCCAACTCAAGCCATTCTATGATTCTATGATTTCCTGCAGAGCTGATACTTTGTGCATGGGGACACATTTGGAGCCACGCATCATGGGCCAAAGAAGCCTTGAAAGCATATGTCCAATGGCACCTTCCCAGGAGCAGCTTGAGCTGGCCATACACAGGCCTGGTTCCATGTGCTCATACAGACCTCGGGATGCTCTGTGCAGCCTGTGAGATACAGGAACCTAAACAAGCATCTCACCCCTGTCACTGAAGTTCTGTCAAGGCAGATGCATTAGCAGAGATGGTTGTCTACCACAGAAAATCTACTGGTTGACTGGAGAAGTCTAAGGAAGGTTGGCAAAAGGTGAGTAACCAATTCTGATTAAAAAAACATTTCCACACAAAGTCGGACCAAATCCTCAATTTCCTCAAAGGAGCGGAGCTCTGCCAGCTCACTGGCACACAGACATGTTTAAATTGGTTTGAATTTTTACAGCTGTACAATAACCAACAAGCAGCAGAACCTGCCATGTAACGGAGGTGTGTTGGTTCCACGTTTTTCTGCCTGTTTGGTGTTTTGAAAGCAATGGATATAGTTGCCTGTGTTACCTATAGAAAGAGACAACATCCAATGTGAAAGCAGGTATCAGAACCCAGCCCCAGATGAATGCTGTGTGTGCAGGCAGCTGTCCACAGTTTGACAAACTTGTTTGATGCTTCCAGCACTGCAGAGGTGTTTGAGAGGTGACAGCTGATTTCAGTCTCCGTGACATCGCTGACACTCACAAGTGCTGTTAAGAAATTTTCCTAGTGTCTGAAGAAATAAATAAAAAAGAGAAGGAAAGAAAACAGAGAAGTAATGTCACATCGCTGCTCTCTCCAACACAGATTTATGGAAGTGAGGGGAGGAGGACACAGAATTAAGTTCCTCTGGCTCTTTTGGCTGCTAAGTTGCCTCATCCCGTTTTGTGATCCCACTGTGGCTGGCTCTTCATCGACTAAGGTTAGGACAACATTTAGGTGTCTCCCACACTATATAAAAAGCTAATGTAATCTGCATACTATGAAGAGTAAAAACCTCCACTTAACCAGTACCCTCAGTTGGCAAAGACTTACATTGCCTAGAGAAGGCTGGGAAGAAACTCTTAGAGACAGCACAGACACACAGGTCCTGTAAGTGTATTTTGTCTGCAGATGCACTTACGTAGCTCAACTCCTTATGAACAGATTTCAACCTCCACTTTTTAAAGTAATAATATCTCGTTAATGAGATTTTTCCCTCCCTGTTAGGGGATACAGTTGGCTCTATTTAGAGAGTTTTCAACCCATTCTTGCTTTCTTTGATCCATTCAACACTCTTTTTCCTCCCAAATCTTTTCCTGTGGTCAAAGGCAAAAAAAAAAAAATATTCCTATTTGCATTATATCAAGGGCATTGATATTATGCTTCTTTCAAAAGACCTTTTTACAGGTAACCAAAAGAGAAAGAAACCTGGCAGTTGGTAAATGCCCAAGATCTGATGAATCACAGCATGGGGAAGGACTTGAGTAGGTATCTGGTGCTAAGTCTTAAGACTTAATTTTGCATTTAAGTCTCTTCTATTCTGCTCAAGTGGCAGAAAAGCCCATGAGCCCTCCCAATGCCTTGTCCTGAGCTTCAGGCGCTCCCACCTCTCCCCAGAATGCTGAGTCCCAATTGGGTTAGGTATGGAAGGGTAAGTCTTTTATTGAACTAAACCTCATTCAACTTGTGAAGCTTCCAGGCCCTAAATGACCGACCAACAGCAAAGTCAGTGCACTTATTTCATGTTCTTAAGAAATGGGGAAGGGCCCAAGTGTGAACAAGGCTTCTTCCACTTTCCTGGTAACACGGTCCTCTTCTCCTCTGTAGTCAGCAGCATCATAAGGTATCGGTAAAGAAATAAGATATCAAAGACCATTATGGAAAAAAATGGTGGATAGTGAGCAGGCTGCATATGAACAAGAGCAAGAGGAAACATGATAAATTCATGCTAAGACCTCTGAAGATGGGGATAAGAGGGTGAAACAAAGAATTCTGAAGAAGGATATGAATATAATTGGCATATGGTTGGAGCCATGAGATCTGTTAAATTGAATTTCTGTTTGGTGTAACATCCCTTGTATATGTTAATCGGTATGTGTGCTAGCAACCTGGTACAGTGTTGTTATCAAAAAGGGTCCTCGGCTGCCTTTGTCAAAGGAAGATTACAAATTATTCCAGGTAAGTAATGGAACTAAAGGTCTTTAAAACTAATTGGCCATTGCACAATCCCGTTACTATCCTTTCTTTAACAAAAACTGAGAAGGCAATTAAGGGCAAATACCAAAAAATCTGTACCTGGCCTGCTGCACGAAAATGTGATTTATATACTCCTGACTTTTCCCATCAAGAGACAAAAAATTAGAAATATTCATCCATCAACAGCCAACATGACCAAGAAAACCCAAGTCACATATTAAGAACCACCCTCTCCTGGGCTTGATGCAGAAAATTTCACTAGAGCTTCCATATTAAATAAGGAGCCCTGGTCTTTCTTAAGCTTTAACAAGTCTGAGCTGTAGGGTTCTTTGAGATACAGCTGCTTCCTGACAGCTTTGAAAGGGTTGTACCTTCCCAGCAGAGTCTTGGAGAGACATGAAATGGGTTAGCAGGACCCGTCTGCACAAACCTGCCATATCCCAGTGACAGCTGCTCAGGCTGCTTCAGAAAAGGTGAAAACAGATTTTGGATATTGCTCTAAGGCCTCCTGGACCTCCTAGTCATCTTTTATCAATCAGGTCCCAGCTGCTGCTCGATGCTACTATTAATAATCACCATCATAATCTGTTGGCATTGTTTGCGTGATATTATCTCTGCGGACATCCTTTCCCCAGTCCTAAAAGCCCTCAATGTTGCTTTCAAACAAAAGAAAACAGGAAAACAAACCAAAGTGCAAGTCCTTAGGAGGTGGGATCTGAGAAAATGAACCCACCACTGCTGCCAAAAGGTGGTGATGAGCAAAGACTGCTCAAGTTGATGGGAGTATGGGTGAGTGATGGTGGGTGAATCCCTCCAGAGACAGTTGAGAAAACAGCCCTTCACAGGACACCACAGGGATTTGCTCAACCTAATGCTCAGTTTTACTGTGTCGTTAATTCGTAATAGCATTTTCTGAGGCAGTTCCTTGATCTTGACAAACTTTATCCCCTCTTTTACCTTAGTGTGTTTACCTGCTTTGTTCATTTGTCTGAATTTGCATCAGTTGTTAAATCTTTGCTTTATTTAATCCCATGTTTCATGTTCACTTGCTCAGTTAAACTCAGTTAAAAGTGGGATAGACTTAGTCTAACATTTAGGAGTTCAGGAAACGGTACCATTTCGACCTCTTTGCTAAACCGTGTCTCTCAGCACCACACCTCCACAGCTTTGAAACCCCCCTAGGGATGGAGAGTCCACCACTGCCCTGGGCAGCCTGGGCCAGGCACTGACAATCGTTTTGGGGAAGAAATTGTTCCTCATGTCCAACCTAAGCCTCCCTGGGCCAGCTTGAGGCCTTTTCCTCTTGTCCTATGTCCTGTTCCTTGGGAAAAGAGCAATGACCCTACCTGGCTACAACCTCCTCTCAGGTAGTTGTAGAGAGCAAGAAGGTCTCCCCTGAGCCTCCTTTTCTCCAGGTTTCTAAGCCACTCCTCACAAGACTTGTGCTCTAGATCCTTCACCAGCTTCGTTGCCCTTCTCTGGACTTGCTCCAGCCCCTCAATGTCCTTCCTGGAGAGAGTGGCCCAAAACTGAACCCTGGATTTGAGGTGCAGTCTCCCCAGTGCCCAGTCCAGGGAGATGATCCGTGTCCTAGTCCTGCTGGCCACACTAGTGCTGACACAAGCTACCTGGGCACATATTGGCTCATCTTCAGCCAGATGTCAATCAACAGCCCTAAGTCCTTTTCCACCTGGATGGTTTCCAGCTGCTCTGCCCCAAGCCTGGAGTATTTCACAGGGTTGTTTTCACTCAAGTGCACCACCTGGCACTTGACCTAAATCAACCAAGATTTAGTGAGATTTTATGGGTAAAATATTGCTTTCTAAACACCCTACATTCACCCACGCTAACGTGCTTTCATGTTTTCACTAAAAAGCCACCCATTTTGTTGCTGTATCGGTGCCTTGGCAGCAACTCTTTGCTGCTCAAGTAGTTATTCAGCCATGGCACCTCTTAACATCATTGTGAGGGCAAACAAACACCAAGTGTGTTACAGAGAGATTGCTGCTGCTCAGAACCCAGGTGAGCATTTACAGTTAAAGATAGACTTTGTCTTTAATTAAGTACTTCTTTTTACCAGGCTGCATTTTCCATGTCCCTAGTAAAAAGGATCTTAGGAAATCACATTTAAATTTCAAGGACCTCTTAGGGATAGTTGCTAATGGTTATGCTAATTGGCATAGGGTCTGAGTGACAGTTATGTCCTGGAATGATTGGAAAATCACATTTTCTTGGAGCTTATTAGCGGACTCATTAACCGTACAACAGTACATTACTTTTGGAAATTCAGATCTAAGCAGAAAATTAAAATTATTTGCTAAATGACCTAATAAAATTGAATAAAATGTGCTGAGAAAGTGAAAACTGAGGTATATCAGGACTCCAGAATTTGGCTAAAAATAATCTCCACTTACCATTGATGTTCACCCCTCCTCTGAGAATAGTAGTTAAGGTGAGACTCAGTTAGAAACCTATTTAGATATGAAACCAAATGAGTTCAAATTAACAGGGTCAAAAGACAGTTTGTCACACCCAGTACTGGCACTAAGATTTACTGCAGATGTGGCCAGGACTTAATCCAGCAATGCATCTTGTGGTCCCTCCTCCATGTCTCCATTTCTCCTTCCCTCCACAATTCCCCCTGCAATCCAAAACCCAAACAGCCACACTTTCCTATTGCCCTGTTGAAATACATTTACAGAGGTATTTATAACAACTAAGTCTTCTTTGAAGTCAAAAGAATTATACGAAGGAGGGAGAGTCCAGGCAATCCATTTTACTTGCAGTTGAGAGAGAAGACACTATGAAATCACAGAATCATAGCATGGTGGGGGTTGGAAGTGACCTCTGGAGATCATCTTGTCCAACCTGTCTGCTAAAGCAGGGTCACCCAGAGAAGGGTTCCCAGGATTGTGTCCGGTGGGTTTGGAATCTCTCTAGAGAAGGAGACTCCACAACCTCTGTGGGCAGCCTGGCCCAGGGTTCTGTCATCTGTTCTACCCTCTTCATTTATTTTCCATTTGTTTCTTGCCTCTCTAAGTATAATAGCAACCAATAGTATTTTAAGGGACTTCAAACTCCTTTTTGAGGCCTTCAATGCAAAAGTCACAAGAAAGGCTGGGCTAGATCAGGTACACTCCCCAAGACACACACAGATCAGAAATTTCTGTTAAAGTTCCAGGGAATATGGTCTTTGCTCATATTAAAACACATGATTTGTTCTGGTTCTGGATTTTACTGAGAACTCTTTAAATATTTCTGCTTCAGAAAAATCTTGAGCTGTAGCAGAAATAACTGATGAGTGTACAGTTTTCTTGACACACTGAAGGGCTTAAAAAATTCTCTCCAGTTCACCATTTCTCACGGGCATTGCTATACTTGAAATTTATGTCGGGGTGAATAAAATGCATTCTGGTTCCTGACTCTTTTTGGCTGGATTTTTTTAAGGCAAATAACAGCAGGTCTTAAATAGAATCCAAGTGATTTTGTTTTTCACTAGAGAAATCTGAAACCAAAAGAAGCTATTCAAATGTAAACATTCTTGTCAACTTCACAAAACTTTGTTTTACAAAAGAAGCAATCTGATAAGGTTGAAGTGATCTGCAATCAAATGTCCAGCTTTTTTTCTTAAGCTGGAACTTCAGAAGAACCAGCTTTTGAAATAAAAGGTTTAAAACCCAGAAATTGGAAGTAAATATTTTGATGCCATAGAAACAACCACTTCATATGAAAAAAAATGCCTTCATCTCTAGTGCTTTGGAACTGAGTTGCCTGATGCTTCGACTAAATGAGGAAATTTGTGCCTTCAAAAACCTTGATTTTTTGAAGTGTTCCATATTTTTAGCATTCAAGGATAACATTTCACTCTTATCCTTAATGGCCATTAAAAGACAGCAGATCTGCTCTGGAAGAGTCACTGAAACTCATGGATACAAGCCCAAACTGGAGAAACCAAGAAGGGTCAGGAACAAAGGAGAAGTCACTCCTGCAAACGCCGTGGCCACATGTCCTGGGATGCTGGGATTAATGCATCCCAGGAAAAAGCAGCGGATCATGCAGTGTGACATGCCTTGCTTTTAAAACATGTAGGAAGGGCCTGGGAGGCCTGTCCTGCTCCTAGTCTGGGGGGATGGCAGCATTGGAGATGGACATGCCAGCACAGTTCAGTCACCCTCAAAGTCACCTCTGTCTGGGCACTGGGAGGGTAATTATGGCTGTCTGTTCACTTGCAGATCCCACTCCTCAACAAGGATGGAGGTAATTCTACATTGTAATTTCTTGCCACTAGGAAATCAGTTTGACGCGCCCTCAATTTTTCTCATATACAAAGCTAACTCAACTTCTAAGTCAAGGAAATCCACACTGTCCTGCCTCCATCTCAGCTCTGGCAACAGAAGCTGGAGGTTTGACCTCCATGCCTTCAGGACTCTGGTCTCAGCACTTTTACCTCTTCCCACTTTCATATACCAGGAAGCACCGAACAAGTGGATCTGGACGTGTGGAACAAAGGCACTACCAGGCTATGTACAGGTCATACTTTTCCACCACTTGTGCACTTCACAGGTGCCTCTTGTTTTTCCAAGTCCCTTCCCAGACCATTAGATTCAGTGTGGAGAAAGGTTAACCAGGACCTGTGGTAAGGTCATGGGCTAGCATGGACAGATGTCTACCGACAGATGTAGATTGAAGTCTATTGATGTCTACTACTTGTGTCCCACCTACTTCTCCTATCACAAAACTGTACAAAGATCTTGTGAGGAGACTTTCTGGCAAGTCTATCTACATTCAAGTCCAGAAACGGTGATCTCAGCAAGCCCTATGAAAGCTTTTTCTTCAAGCTACAGTGGAAACACTGTTTTATTCCACATAGTATTGTTCATTTAAATATGATCCAAATTTAAAGTGCTTACAAGCTCATGAGCAATCCCACTTAGGGAAGATGGAGAGGCCAAATCCTTGAAGGCACTAGTGGAAATAGGGGGAAACAGGCTTTAGAGAGATTTGATCTTTAGAAAAACCCTCTACTTTTAACAAAATTTGTCATATTTTTCCCTGATAAACAGGAAAATCTGTGGTAAAGCACCTGGGAAACTGCTGTCACTATGACACAAGGCATTGTAATGTTACATAGAGATATAGACAGACAATGTATATATATGACACATATATGCTAAAATATAGCATAGCATTTCACCACAGAAAGGTCGTATAATCTATATCACAAAACACAGCCACTCTGGGCTGTAAAGTGCCCCTACTCAGAGAGATCTAACAGTGTTGTGATAAATAGAAAATAGTATCTCCAGGTTCCTATGAGCAATGATGTGGTGTGTGGACCTCACAGAATGGTGTGCACTAGGGAATGGCGTGAGGACAGCGGGCAGCAGAACCTCATCAGGAATGAATTAACAGCATAGACAGATGGTGCCTCAAGAGCCAGACGTCCCCCAAACCAAGATGGA
The DNA here is from genome assembly GCA_013396935.1 of Baryphthengus martii. Lineage (NCBI taxonomy): Eukaryota > Metazoa > Chordata > Aves > Coraciiformes > Momotidae > Baryphthengus > Baryphthengus martii. Next base: position 58,544 of record VWZK01019654.1, read on the forward strand.
CTGAGAGTGGAAATTTTGGCCAAAGAGTGATCTAACCCGCTATCAGAGTCAGAACCAAAACCTTTGGCTGCAAGTCTGAAAATCCCCAGTGTTCTGAGAGATGGACCTAACATTTCTACTTAACATCTCCTTGGGCACAGTGAGCAAAAAAGTGGTCAGGAAAGAGTCACACCATCTGTGTGTCACAGCATCACAAAGCAGTAGGGATTCATGTCATCTCTCTGTGGATCATCTTGTCCAACCCCTCTGCTAAAGCAGGGTCACCCAGAGCACGTTGTCCAGGATCGTGTCCAGGTGAGTTCGGAATCCTCCAGAGAAGGAGACTCCACAACCTCTCCGGACAGCCTCTGAGACCCTGCCTCTTCTCCCAGCAGACAAGTAAGAAATACACGCCAAGAGAAACTGATGTCCTAGGAATGAGGGACAGGTAGGATGACAAATTATAATAGGAGGAATACTCAGCTTCTTTAAAATTTCAGACTTGTGATGCATAAGAACCAAGAAGCTCAATATCTTATAACACCTGAATCTTTAGACTTGCTTAAGCTTCAGGGGCTGTCTGAAACTCTATGGAATCAAAACAACCACGCAACAGAAACTCACACAGTGCCTTTCATCCCAAGCACTTTTCACATTTGTGTCTCCAGATGAGTTTCCTTTTAGCTTCAGAAGCTGCTCAGCACACTGGAAAATCAGCCTACTTGTTTAGGAAACTACACGAAAAGTTGGGAACTCAGTAGCACACTCCTGCACTTGAAAATGCCCTTTTGGCTTGGTTTCTACTTGTCTAGATTTGAAATGAGGACAAAGAAACTTCTAAACCCTGCAGCGGTCTCCAAAATTGAATTGAGTGGGAGGGGCTGAGGATGAGGCTCTGCGGTGACGGAGGAAGTGGTCACCTTCTGAGCACCCTTCAGTCTTTGATTTCACATAATCTCTGTTCAGACAAAAACTCACTGGTGCTACTAGTTTGATTTTGGAGACCCCAATTTCCCAATATTTTAATTCAAATCTGTAAACTATAGCCACTCTTTCAAGGCTTTCAACCTATCCACAGGCAGCATTATTCCGATAGTTTTAGAAGAAGAAACTATCTCAAGTATTCACCCTTTTAAAAGCGTACTGGAAGTATTTGCAGACCATCCTGTTGGCTGTTGGAGTTTTTCCCCACAGCTGCATCTTTACACTCTATTTCTGTGCCTGTGGTAATAAAAACAAGGCAATAATTTAGCTCCCATGATTGTTGCACCAAAGCTTGTTTTTTTTATCCCAGTCTCTTATCTTCTCCATTCAGAGCCAACGTATCTTATTATTTTGCAGCAAACATAGTCAAAGATGAGATTCTGTCATATATTTTCCTTCATATTAAACCACAAGGCTTCATCCTTCTCTTTCATTTTTCAGTCTTGGACTTTATTGTTTCTGACTATCTCTGCCACATGTGATTTTGGCTTTTGTGTGGATGCAAATATGGGCTTTTCACTACTTATTCTGTATATCACAACCAAACAAGGTTGGGAGAACTTTAAAATAACTGGCCACTGAATGCTGTTTGATTAGTTATTTGCTCCAATGACCTTATCAGAGCGGACTCAGGGTTATGCAGATACCAGAATAAAACATTTTTGAAGACTTGCAATATGTTCATACTTGAGAGTGCCACAGCAGAAAAAAATATACCTTGAAGCAGTAGCACCAGGCCAGATCCTGCTCACACCAGCACAGAAGAATGGACCCAGAGAATAAGAACTCAGACAGATCTCTGCAGGACACTGTGGGATGCTATGGGACTGGCTAAACTGAATCACGTTCTCCTCCCCATATCAGCAAAACACAGCCCAGCTGCAGGTAAGGATTAAAATTCCTGATCATCCAGTAGCACAGTTAATTTTTTTCCCTCTGTCTGCTCCCTTCAGATCTCAGATATTTTTTCGTGGTAAAGGGCTGGGTTTGCTTCAGACTCAGTGAGCATCATTTCAACCCCTCTGAGGAAGAAATGGGGGGCAGAAAAACAGAGTTTTGAAAACTATTTGTAGCAATGGTTCACCTTTTTAATCTGTACTTTGAGGATGGAATGGAAGAGAAGCCAGAAAGATCAGGGTGCCTGAAGGATTAGTATCTGATTTGAGTTCAAAGGAGCAATCACATCACCTAATTTAGCCTTCTAGTGCCAGAAGTCCTATTTCTCTAGATAATGAATGAAACAAAGTGGTTACTCTAGAAGGAGGTTCAAGCTGTGTTTAAACCACAAAACTTACAAGCACTGCCCATTCTCAACTTACTTAATTTTTCCACTATGACTCACCTCCCTTTCTGCTTTCCAGAAGGGAGTTGGGGTACATTGCAGCCAGATCTTCTTCAGGACAGCCAGCAGACAAGGACAAGCATGCATCACTGAGCACACCCATCCTGCTGTGCAGGCCCTTTCCACCCACTTCAGACAAACACTAGCTAGAGCCATAGCAAAGGAGCCTTGAATGACTGTCAGAAGACCACTCACTTGGTCTACAGAGAGCTTAAACAGTGCAAAGCCTCTTATTCCCCCAATGGCTTGGATTCTGATGTCTCTAAAGGAGATAGTGACACGAGTTAGAATCATAGAATGCTAGATCACGTTGCTCAGAACCCTGTCCAGCCTGACCTGGAATGTTTCCAGGGATGGGGCATCAATCACCTCTCTGAACAATCTGAGTTGCACGAATCCAGTGCAGCACTAGTACTCACAATCATAACTACTCCTTGTCCTTTCACAGAAAGTTGCAAGAGTCATGTTCTCTTAGCTGGATGTTTTCCCATACAAGCACTGAAAGCCAAGTATGGCTGAATCTCTTCAGGGGTGTGTTGGCAACCACAAAAGCTCTCTCCCTTTCACACTGAATTTTTCTAGGCAGTGCACAGTGGGTCAATCCATCACATCACTGCAACTTTCATCTGGTACCAGCTGTACAGAAAACCCCCCGATAGTTTTCCCGTGGATGCAGTGTTCACTGATCCTCAGTGTTCACTGAGTACACCTTTATGTGGTTACTTTGCAGTTGTCCACCCACAGTTTAACTGAAACAGTGGTTTGGAATGGTAGAAAAGGAGAGCCAACAGGGAACATTGCTGGGTGTAAATTCCTATTCGCACCTCTAATTAGTGTCAGTGGAGTCATCAGTGGTGTAGTCATATTAATTACACATGAATGACAGCTACAATAGCTTTGAGAATAAGTACAATTTTACTAGAGTGCCAAAAGGACATACCTTCAACATAACACGAAGACTAAATCTATAAAGAAATTGTCATTTAAATATTTTAATATTGAAATAGAGTATATTGCAGCAACAATAGAAAAGATGACCAAAAAAATGGAAATTCAGTTAGTACTGTTAGTGGTAATTACTTATTGAAAGTTTCTTGCAAGGTGGAGCTATAAATGCACCCATGGTGGTCATTAAGCCTTCCCAAATCTCATCTGGTAGGCACCATCTGTTCTTCTGGCCTTTGCTGTAAGAAGGTGTACATGACTTGCAAGCACGAATGCACATGAACTACTTGTATGCTGGAAGCTGCACAGCCCTGGTGCGGTTTGAGGAACTGAGGGTGCTCCACATGCCTTTGGTGCACGGTGAAGTTGTGCACAGGACCACCCATTGCCCATTGCGATTCAGTTCACAACTGATAGAGTCTCCAAAGGGTGGTTTACACCGTGCGTGGGCACAGACACCATCTCGCATGATAGGGGGAGCTTGAGTGCTCTTCTCATATTGTTCAGTGGCTATGTTTGGGTGGAAGAAGTTCAGGTGGCTGAAGCCCTGTGTCAGTGGAGTCACATGACAATGTAGGTGTAGATGAGGATGTGTCTTGTCAGAGGGTGCATCTAAAAGGCAGCGTGGGTCTGTAATGGTAGTAGCTCTGATCTGTGACCAGCAACAATGAATATGCCGCAGCACATTTTTTCCAGCCAAGCTAACTGCAGAAATTTGGAAATCTCCACCACTGCCAGAGCAGGCAAGTCTGAAGTGTTGCCCTTTACATGGTTCCTAATTAGAAGAGGAATATTTGCAATTACAGTCCCTTAATGTCTTCATGCAAAAAGATACGACTCCCAAACTGTACAGAGATCAAAAATCTTGCTTCAAACAGCATTCTGCTACTGAACACTAACAATGTTGGGATTGTAAAAATTTTTCTTATTAAGAGGCATTTTCTTGGCCATTACCATCGCCAGTACTCCTGTGCAGAAGTCCATTACCTCTAACATGGTAGAGCTGACAAATAGCAAGAGCCGTGTAGCTCCCTGATGGTTAAATCTATAGGAAACCTCTGGTGTTTAATGAAACCCCTATGGAGACCTCCATATTAGCTATGGTTTAATGCTTCATAATGGCAGCGAGCAATTTGTCTATAAGCAACAGCAACTCCTAGTTCTCTGTGCATTAAGAGTTATTTATGAGGTAATTTCAACAGTTTCACACTGGCTGGTCATTATGTTACTGAAGGCTAACTGTTGACAGTTGTATCCTGGAAGGAAAGAAATACTTTCCCTGTCACTGGCTAAGTAGTAAACAGTGACACGGGAGCACTCGCATGTTGGTGTGCGCACAACTGGAAAAAGACGACAGAAGAAACAGGTCTGCAAGAAACCCTCTAAGATCTCTGTGGGAATAACAGGGCCTACTTCTCACCTCACTCCCACCAGTTCTGTTCCAAGGTTCCCCCCTGCTGTTCTCATGGTGGTCTCTTTCATCTTCCTCCTCTTGTGTCTGTTTTCAACAGCGGTTCTGGAGAAAAGTGTAGAGGGCAAGGAGAACATAAGGAACAGCCTAGAGATACTGCTGTGGTTTGGGGAAGGAATAGATGGCACAGAGCTACTGAGATGCTGATGAGGCAGGTAGGTGGCCCANCAGAGATACTGATGAGCGGGAGAGCCAAGATATGGCATCCCATGTAGGAGATTTGCTGTGGTTTGGGGAAGGAATAGGTGGCACAGAGCTACCGAGATGCTGATGAGGCAGGTAGGTGGCCCAGGACAGCAGACAATGGCCACAAGGTGGCCAAACAGATGAAGGTAATAGCACTTTCTGGAGCATGCAGAACATCGGACAACCACCTACTTAGCACTTCAGCTCCAGGTGCATGCTGCAGACTGGCTGTGGGACCACAAACCATGAAAATAGAGAGTTGAGGGCACAGCTACAAAGCTGTAACAAAGGCCCTTGTTGCAAGGTGAGAGCAGTCACAGGACACTGGCAGAGGAGGATGGCATTACAGCCAGATGTAGAGTGGCAACAGGAAAAACAAGCTGGGATAAGAAGGGTGTAGAAGAAGGCCTAGCCATCAGCTGGGCAGAAGTGACTGTGAAAATAGAAGGTTTAGGAATGAAACAAAAGGTGATTAACCATGGAAGCGGTAGATAACTACAGAATGGAAAGAGCAAAACCACACATTAAAAATGGATAACATCGCAGGCCAGCACTCTTGTGAGGCTGGGATGCTGGTGACCTGCAGAAGATGAGGACCCTTCTGCCAGACACAGTCCTTACTATGTGCTAGTAGTGTTCTGGCCTTGGAAGATCAACAGCTGCTGTGGTAAGAATCAAAATAATGAAGCACATTGAAACAAAATGTATTAGCAACTGTAACTGGAAGCAAGAAATGAGTGAGAAGGTGGTCTTTAGGCAAACTATTAGAGTGCTGATAGTAGTTGTGGCAGCAATACAAGGAGATCTGTTGTTTGATTGTTGTTATTTTTTCTTTAAAAAGTTTCCTACCAAAAAAACCCCATAGTAACAGCACATGAACAATTGGGTACGATCGAAACAAATTGCTCCTATACTCAAAAGCTGCAGGATCTTCCTCCCACAGTGTCCCTAATGCTTGGATCCTGCTGGCAGCCCTCCTCCTGACAATATGCTGCTCAGCAGAACCAGCCAGTTGCATGATGATAAAACTGTTGGTCCTTTAGGTAGCTTCGAGCCACAACTTGTCCACAGTTCATTCTGTAGGCAACGTGCAAGACAGAAACAAACCTAGTCTTTCCTTTTTCTCCCAGAGCTCTGCAGGTTCTGTTAAATTATGTGGCAGATGTGATGCTGCACAAATTTGTAGAGCAGATGTGCTCACTAAAAAGGTCCTATAGCCAGAATCACTTTTCAGACTGGAAGTTCCCATCAGGAGATTTGCTTAAGGGAAATATAACTCCTTGGCGGTACATCTGGCTTTGCTGAAGCCGGTTAAAGCACATTGCCTATCAGAAGGAGCATCATCTGGCTTTCTGGATTCAGCCCAATAGAGATACTAAAAATAAACTTCTTGCTTCCGCTGTCCATTTTCCCCATATAAAAGCTTCCACCACTACAGAGTTTTGCCCTGAGGAGTCCCCTTGTCATGTGACAGCTTTCCAGTGCATCTTGCCAGGTGTTTGCAGTGGAAAACCTTCATCTTGCCCTCTGCTCCAGCTGTCTTAGCAGCTGATTCTCTCCGCAGAGGGTTGAGGTTGATACACAAAAGTGTCATGATCCTTAATATGATGGTTACAACACGGACAGAGGTTGTGATGAAGAATCCCCCTCCCTGGAGCAGAGCTGTCCCCTCTCCCAGTTTAGGACTGGTCACACTTGACAAGCGGCGGGGCAGTTGAAGCAGTTGTGACTGTGGACAGCTAAGCATACGGACAACTTTGAGCAGGGCTGATCAACATCACATCAGCAGAGCAAATCCATTCTGAAACATCAAGACCATATGCCAGTGTACAGGGTCTCCTTCAAACAACAGAAGACATCCTTTAACACTCATAAAATAATCTTTTTTTTCCCCACAGCCCTGTGCACAGAAACAGTTCGCTTCCTTTTCCTGAGGTCTTCAAAAAAGATTCAGACCGAGACAGGTACCCATCACAGAAAATTTCAACTTAAGTTGCTTGTTTAAAAGAGGATAAAAGGTCTTATAACGGGAAGCGCTGGGTTAGTGTACTGGTGTATCGTGGCTTTGGTACATATTGAAGCTGGCCTATATCTAGGCTCAGGGAAGAACTCCTCAACATGCACATAGTTCTATAAGCTATAAAATATATTGTAAGTTATCAGGAAAAAAAAAAGTACTGTTTTAGACACCAGATCTCAGGAAGAAACTCAGAAATTTCAGCATGTGCTTAGTAGATCAATACCTCCTTAACTGAATCCATAAAACTCCCAGAAACCCCCCACCTGCTACCCCACACTATCACTTTTTTCTTTTTTTTTTTGCTGTTGCTGTTACCAATCTGCCACGGATAGCAGCTGAAAAGTCATTACATTGCCCTGGAAATACCAGTTCTAGATTCCCAAGGGATTTTTCTGAAATGATTCTCCATCCTTTCAATGAGAACTGAACTTGCACAAGAACTTCCAGAGCTGTGCTTCATCATTTTCCAATAATTCAAATTGTCTGGCCCAAGACAGTCCAGAGCAGAGTGTAAGAGTCCATTTCCTCGCTGTGCCTTGGAACATTAACTTCCTAAGGTATATATGGAGCAGCAGGAGACTCACAAGCACGTACTTTGGCACATCACATGTACTAAAGATGTACTTTTATATTTACAAAACCTGGTACTAAGCTCATTCTCTGTGGGGATTGCCAGCGGGCCTGGTGCCTCTTTCACAAATGGTGACCTTGAGCTATTTCAGCCATGTCCCTGAGAGATCGGAGAGTCCTGAAACAGAGCAGAAAAACAAGATAAGGGAGTCAGAAGCTCGCAAAGTCCTATAGCCAATCATGCTAAACACTTAAGGCTGGATATCCAATGAAGATGTAACGCGTGTATGAAAAAAGATATATAAGAAACAACAGAAGATAATAAAGTGCCTTCTGCTTATGACTCATATTGAGTGATTGGAGTCCATTTCTTCTCCCACAATGCTCAGGGCAAGTGGGGAGATTCTAGAAGATGCCAACAAGACTATACTGGTGTAGAACTGCCTTCAGAGAGATCAGATTATTTTACTTTATATTTTATTTTATTTTTATTTTATTTTGCCGAGAGAGAAAAAGCTTGAGTCACCTTCCATTTTCACCACTTCAGAGAAGAAGACTTAGCAAAAGAAGCAAGGCAGTAAGAAAGTCCATTTGCCAAAACCCCTCAATATATAAACCTTTGGTTTACTCCCCGCCCCCCTTTCCTGAGAATCAAATGAGACAGTTATGCCTAGGAGAGTCATTTCCATATCTGTCTGTCTTTGTTGGAGAATGAACACTTCTCTCCTGGAATCCTGGACTTTCTGCTCAGATCCAAGATAACACCAGACAGTGAGGAAATGCACCCAGCAGCGACATTAATGACTCGAAAGTGGGACATGAGGAATGGCCTTTGCACAAGTCTCTACCTAAAAGCAAGATACCTGGAATAGACTTTTACTGAGAAGAAAAGTGATTTCCTGGTATTTTCAAATCAAACTCATTCAAAGAAAAAATGTGCTCAGAAGAGTTAACCTTGGAATAGGTTCAGCAAAATTTATTTTCTTTTTTTTTGTTAACTGTGATAGAACAAACAATAGGTCTTTTGTACTTTTAAATGTTTTAAAGTGGTCAGAGATAAAAAGAAGCTGCTATAGTTAGAATTTCAGTATATACAACTGCAATGATTCACATTGTTGGAATTATTTATTTACACTTGTAAATTAGTACTTTTAGAAAGCTGACTGCTATTGAAATCAACGGAGGTGCTTCAGTGCGTTTAAAAATTCTCCTACTCATCTCCGCAATTTTGCTAGTTTTAAAATGCACGTTAAAATCAGAGCTTCGCTTCCATTTTAGACAAGTCGTAAGTATCACGAGAGATAAGATAAATTCATAGAATAAAGCGAAGATGATCATTGAACATTTGGAAAAGGAACATACTGCGTCAATTTTAACGAGGCTGTTGTGGCCCTGGATTCCAAAGCCCTGATTGCCCTTGGAGCTCTGTTGGATTTCTGCCCGAGCTGACCAGAGGTGAGCTAACTCAGGGGTGATTTGCCCGGTACACAGTAACAACGGGCTAAACTTGTGTGACGCATCCGCCCTCCCAGCCTCAAACTGCTTCCAGCTCAAGGTCTTCCTTGAATTGGAGGGAAATTCTGTATGCTTTGAAATTCTCAGAATCAGTTTCATGGACTCATGGAACAGGGGGAATAGTAACCGATCATAGAATTGTTCTGGTTGGAAGAGACTTTTAAGATCATCAAGTCCAATCGTTAACTCAGTGCTGACAGGTCGCCACTAAATCATGGTCCTCAGAATCACATCTCCACAGTTTCTAAATCCGTCCAGGGATGAGGACTCCATCACTGCCCTGGGCAGCCTGGGCCAGGGCTTGACAACCCTTTTCGTTGAAGAAATTTTTTCACATATCCAGCTTAAACCTCCCCTGCTGCAACTTGAGACTGTTTCCTCCTGTTCTATTACTTAATAGTCGGCGAGGAGAGAACCGGCAGCAGCAGCTGCAGCTTTGATTCTAAGTTCTCTAGCCGAGTGCTCGTTTAAGGCAGACGGGGGCGGTTCCTAGAGCCAGGGGAACCCGAGGAGGAGCGGGGAGACGTGGCAGGAATCGGCAGTTCTCACCTGGGCTATGTTGAGAGAGTCACGGAGCCGAGGGCGTTCTCGGGGCAACCGCGGGAGATTTAAACGCGACGAAACCAGAGCCGCCGCTCAGTCGGCACGGAGGGAACCGGAGGGAACCGGCGGCAGCGGCCTTCTTGCTTGTCTGCGCGTGCGGGGTCACGTGAGCTGGGCATGGCGCCCGCCCGGCGGCCATCTCTGCACTCGCTCCAGTCGAGGTGGGGACACAGAGCGAACTCCCACGGAAACCCGCAGCTGTTCAGGTCGCGGGCTGCAGGGAGTGCCAGAGCCTTCAGCTGGCAGCTGGCGGCAGCCATGAGAACCGCCACGTCCGTTGCGACCGGGTAGATGATCTGCTCGGCCCGGTGGCTGAACTACAAGAAGTTGAGAGGCTGAGGAGCATTAGGGAGGCAGAGCAGGAGATAGATTGGTGGAGCCAGGCTCTGCCCGTCTTGAAACAGGAATGGGAGGACCCACCTACGAACACTCAGGATCAAAGGGCCTCAGCATCCTGTCCCTATCAGGCCACAGACAAAAGCCCCAGTGATGAGAATGAGTGGAGGATAGCTCATGGCAGGGGCTGCAGGCGAAACCCCCTCTTGCCCACCTCGCCCCCCCCCAGGTGCCTCTGTGCAACAGATATGAGGCCCTGGTAGAGGAAGATCAGACAAATGAGGATGGGGACAATGGACAAGTTACATCTGAGGGGTCTATGCAGTCAGACAGACCCACTGTCCACATCACTACCTCACACAAGAGTGTGTGTCCAGTATGCTGTGCAGACCCTCATCACAGGGAGGTCTGCTGTCTCCCCAGAGCATGAGTTAGAGACACCACAAGGAAGCTTCCTGGCGTGGTGAGGTCCTCAGACTATTACCTACTGCTGATTTTTTGTGTGGGTGAAGATGAAGCAGTACTACACGGTCCAAGAACAATTAAGAGGGACTTTAGAGCCTTGGGAAGGTTGGTGAAAGAATCAGGAGCACAGGTTATTTTTCCATCCTTCATCCTGACTGAAAGCAACAAAAATGGAGGGAACAGAAGAATACAATATATCAACACTTGGCTCCGAGGATGGTGTCGTCACCACAATTTTGACTTTTTTGGTGATGGGATGGCCTACACAGCACCAGGAATG